>PVHT020000061.1:14605795-14621653 GCA_004024745.2 Catagonus wagneri
CAGCACCTTATAATTTTCAGAGTACAAGTCTTTTGTCTCTTTAGGCAGGTTTATTCCTAAGTATTTGATTCTTTTTGATGCGATGGTAAATGGGATTGCTTCTCTAATTTCTCTTTCTGATCTTTCATTGTTGGTATATAGAAATGCAGTTGATTTCTGTGTATTAATTTTGTATCCTGCGACTTTGCCAAATTCATTGTTGAGCTCTAATAGTTTTCTGGTAGAGTCTTTAGGATTCTCTAGGTACAGTATCATGTCGTCTGCAAAAAGTGATAGCTTTACTTCTTCTTTCCCAATTTGGATTCCTTTTATTTCTTTTTCTTCTCTGATTGCTGTAGCTAGGACTTCCAGAACTATGTTGAATAGTAGTGGCGAGAGTGGACATCCCTGTCTTGTTCCTGATCTCAGTGGGAATTCTTTCAGCTTTTCACCATTGAGAATGTACCAAATCCAGGACTATCTCTCATATTTAATCTTTTTAAATATATATAATATACAGATTATTATTATTATTTTTTTTTTTTTTAGAGCCACACCTGTGGCATATGGAAACTCCTAGGCCAGGGAGCTGCAGCTGCCCCCTACACCACAGTCACAGCAACGCCAGATCCAAGCTGCATCTGTGACACGCAACACATCTCAAGGCAATGCCAGATTCTTAACCCACTGAGTGGAGCCAGGGATCAAAACCTGACCTCACAGATCCTCCGATTCATTGCTGCTGAGCCCAGTGGGAACTCCCAGATATTTTTATGTAGTAAAATTTGTATAACTTGTAATAGCAAATCTCTGAAAGCAATTTAAGATACAATAAAGAAGAGTTGATCCATAATCTAAAATATTACGTAATCCCCCGAATGATTTACAGATATAATGTTTAATCGAAAAGTAATATGGGGAGTATCTGTTGTGGCTCAGTGGGTTAAGAATCCAGCTAGTATCCATGAGCTTGCAGGTTTGATCCCTGGCCTAGTTCAGTGGGTTAAGGATCCGTAAGCTGCGGTGGAGGTCACAATTCAACCCCTAGCCTGGTAACTTCCATATGCCACAGGTGTTGCAGTAAAAAAGAAAAAAAAAGGGGGGGAGAATTAAATATATAGTATGATCTCAATTAGGCAACCCCCCCCCCCACACACACACACACATGCAAATGCCAGGTAGAAGAAAGAACACTAAATGTTAGTGGTAGGGTAATGACAGATACACATTTTTTAACTAGATACTTCTATGTTGTAAAGTGCTTTACAATAGGAATGCATTACTTTTCTTATGGGAAAATGTTTATTATAAAATAAAAAGCATGAATTCTGGACCATAGTGGATTCAAGTTCATATTTTAGATTTTTGATTCAGGACCCCTCCATTTCTTTCCCTGTAATACGAGGAAAATCATATCTCAGTTAAAGTGTTGTGGTTAGGTCAAATGAGTTAAACACTGAAAATTTATAAGGCTCAACAGATCTTTAAGGTTTTTTTCTCTTGATTTGCCTCAGTTCGAGTGAAGATGCGATGAGGAGTTATTTGATGATGCAGCCATTCAAGAAGGAGCTGAGGGCCCAGGTACTTTAATCTGCGATGTGATTTGTATGAATGCCTGGGGGCTTACACTCTGTCTTGCATTCTCTCTAAGGGTGGTTGCCAATACATGTATACATATACACACACCTGAATATTGAATTAAATTAGAATTTTCATAATAACATGAAACCAAAGAATAGACCCTGGCTTCAGAGCTGTTTGCAAGGACACAGGGTACTTCTACTGCTTTTGATTTTTTCACTCACCCAAGGTCTAATTCTGCTTCCTGAGTGAAAGATTAATGTTACCTATCACTTTCCTAACTCTTGGTATACTTAGCCTGAGGTATAGACTTTTAATTGATATTTTTTTATGGTAAGGCAATACATTTCAATACTCATAAATTTTTGAATTAAGGAGACCCACGTAACATAACAGTATTGCTACCAAATTCCCCTAGATCTGGAGTCCATACCTCTGGCCATGTAACAATTCTTGACAAAGACACCAGCTGAGGAGCAGCCTCTGACCCTTGCTTTCCTAACAGGACAGCCCTGCAGTTCTTATGTGGCTGAGCTCATTCTGAGGCTGGCCAACTGTCCCTCTGTCACTGAGGCCACAGGGGGATATGCCACATCCAGAACTTTGTGTAGGACAGCCTGGATTCATATCAATATAAGACAGAGGTCAAATTTCTGTTCCCTTCCAAATATATGAGGAACATTTACTTTGGGTCTTTTCTGGCAGCAAGAATGTGTGCGTACGAGAAAAGAAACAGCGATGAGGAATGCTTTATTTTAATTCTGGCTCTGGACTAGAGCGGGGGTGACCAAACCTACTTTGTAAATTAACTGAGTCAGAGTTTAGGAAATAATAGCATTTCCATTCTTAATAGAAATTAATTAAAAATTATTACTTCCTATTGTTTACAAGTACAACTAGTGAAAATAATCTGAGTATTTAAATTCTGCCTGCCTGGGGTTCCCATTGTGGTTCAGAGGAAATGAATCTGACTAGCATCCATGAAGTCACAGGTTCGATCCCTGGCCTCATTCAGTGGGTTAAGGATCTGGCATTGCCATGAGCTGTGGTGTAGGTTGCAGACGCAGCTTGGATCTGGCATTGCTGTGGCTATGGCTGTGGTTGTGGCTGGCAGCTACAGCTCCAATTTGACCCCTAGCCTGGGAACCTCCATATGTTGTCGGTTCAGCCCTAAAAAAAGACTAAAAATAAAAATAAAAATAATTTCTTCCTGCCTTTCAGAAAATGCTTTGAGATGTAATTAATGGATGTTTTGCTGCAGTCAGGCAACATGTCTACCAAGCAGAAAATATTAGAAGGCGGAGAGAGGTATACTGTTTCTTACTGCAATGACGTAAGCAACATGTTTTTTATTTTTCATTTAAGAAAGCTTATTTGTACAACTACTCTCAAGAACTCTGTTAGATACCGCAGTGGTGCTATTAAAAATGTTGCTAAAAATTAATATAGAGTCATCTCAGAATAGATAATAATACAATTTCTGGTTGGATTAGTTTCCTAAGGTTACTGTATCAAATGACCACAAACCTAGTGGCTTAAAACAACAGAACTTGGAGTTCCCTTCGTGGCTCAGTGGTTAATGAATCTGACTAAGAACCACGAGGTTGCGGGTTCGATCCCTGGCCTTGTTCAGTGGGTTAAGGATCCGGCGTTGCCGTGAGCTGTGGTGTAGGTCGCAGACGCGGCTCAGATCCCGCGTTGCTGTGGCTGTGGCGAAGGCTGGCAGCTGCAGCTCCTGTTAGACCCCTACCCTGGGAACCTCCATATGCCGCCAGTGAGGCCCTAGAAAAGGCAAAAAGACAAAAAAATAATAAAAAATAAAACAACAGAACTTTGTTCTTTCACAGTTCTCTACGCTGCAAGTATGACTGAAATAAAGGTTTGGCTCGGTCACGTGTGTGAGCTTGAGAGCCAGCCCTCCTCCCTTCTGCTCCCCTCCCCTCCACCTTGGCATGTCTACTACCAAGAAGTCTGTTAGGTACTGCAGTGGCGCTTTAAAAATGCCCTTGTTAAAATATCCATAAGAAAGTTATCGATATCTCTGTCTCACAGATGATGAAACTAAGAGGTTAAGAGACATTTACGGCACATAAAAAGATGCTCATATCACTAATTATTAGAGAAATACAAATCTAAACTACAATGACATATCACCTTGCAACAGTCAGAATAGCCATCACTAAAAAGTTTAAAATAATTAATTCTGGAGAGGATGTGAAGAAAAAGGAACCCTCCTACACTGTTGGTGGGAATGTAAGTTCATGCAGCCACTATGGAAAACAGTATGGAGGCTCCTTAAAAAACTAAAAATAGAATTATCATGTGATCCAGCAATCCCATTCCTGGTCATATATCTAGAAAAAACTCTAATTCCAAAAGATACATGCACCCCAGTATTCACAGCAACACTATTTATGATAGCCAAGACACAGAAGCTACCTAAGTGTCCAATTAACAGATGAATGGATAAAAAAGATGTGATATATGTACACAAATATATATATAATGGAATACTACTCAGCCATAAAAAAGAATAAATTAATGTCATTTGCAACACCATGGATAGACCTAGAGATCATCACAAAAACGTTCAAGTCAAAAGTCAAAATACAGTGCAGTGATTTCAGAAGCAATGCCTTCTTGTCAAAAGTAACTGTCATTCATTAGAGGCAATTTAGAAGACCATAGTGTGGAAAGTATTAAATAAATTATGGTTGATTTAAAAAAAAACTCATTAAAGTTTCCATAGGCATCAGTATACATGATTTGGGGGAAAGTCTTAAATAGAGCCTATTTTATGAAACACGGTGAGACTTAATTTTGTTTTTAATTTCCCTAGCCAAGCTTGTAAGTCCTCAGATTCTTCTTGGGCTCTTTCTCTGCTGGGGGGCCAAAAATTTATTTCTATTGACATATATTGATTAAACATTTAATCCAAGAAAATTTTATCAGCAGAGTGTTCTGAGCTAGTGAAACTCACCAGATCTTGAGTCTATCAGTGGAGAGAAGGCCAAATAATATCCAAAGCGGAAGCGTGGAGGTGTCCCTGGATCCTTCTGATGACACACGGGGCTCACACAGCACAAGAACTGGTCTGGCTTCATTGTTCTGTGTTTCTAATGATGTTGATGAGTCTGATTTAGTTAGAAACCTCTGTATTCAATAAACAAAGTAAGGATGATAATGACCAAAGTGCTCTTCGGAACAGAAAACAAACTCAAGTAATGAATGTTTTCTCCCGAATTCATTCAAGCTTTTACTAGGTGACTTCTCACTGACGTTAGTACGCACAGTTTGCTTTTAATTTTGCTGGGCTCAGTTATTCCAAACAAAAGGAGCCTGGTGATGATGACGAGTGTGTGTTTGCGACTTAGAACTGAGCTCATGCAGGCTTTGTACATTTTTCATACTGCAAACCCGTCAACAAAAGGAGGAAGAAGATCTAAGGGAATGAATGGGTTTTGCGGATTTACGGGATGGAGAATTTCTTTACATAAACAAGAAGGTTTGGGTTGGAGATCTGCTAAAAAAAAGTTACAGCAGACCACAAGGCTGTAAATCCACAGACTGGAAGGAGGAAAAGAGAAACAGTGTGTGTGGCTGCAGTGTTTGCGGTTAGATCAGAAACAAGCAAGGGAGCAGGGCAGTGGAGGGGGTGACTGGCATGCTTTGCTCTGCTCTCAGAGCCAGCAGAAGTCGCAGAGCGCGCTGACACCGCTGACACCGCGTAGCACAGAACAAGACCTCGGGCGCCTCTGTGCTGCCCAGGGCGCTGCGCCTCTGCCGGCCCTGCGCTCCGCCCTGAGCGCGGCCGCCAGTTCCGCCTTCTGCGCCCCTGCCCCGAGCGCTTCCGCCTGCGCTGAGCTCCCTGCGCGCCTGCAGCCCCAGCGCGGCAGCGGGGACTCTGCTCTCCAGGGTTCGGACCGCACAGCTTGGACAGCAGGAACCCCAGGACCCCTCCATCAAGTCAAGGCAGGTATGCGCTTGTCAAGCCCAGTTTGATCCAGACTCTCTGATGTCCATCTCCAGAGGATCTTAGAAGTGACTGACAGGTCTTGTTCCATTGCGGCAAGAACCGAAAGCCTTGGGTGAGTGTCGCGCCTGATCCACTCTAGATAGTTATAGCTGTGAGCCTGCGTTGGAGGCCACGAGATTTATTGAATTATCAGCGTGTATAAGCCAGGACCTTCAAACTTGAACATAATCTCTTTAAAAAATTAGCAGTAATAATAATAATAATATTGGAGCTCCCACCATAGTGCAGCGGGTTAATGATCCAGTGTTGTTTCTGCAGCCCTTATAAGGGCTGAACCTTATCCCTGCGGAGGTTCAGGTTCGATCCCTGGCTGCGGTGCAGTGGGCTAAGGATCTGGCGGCCTTAATTAATTAATTAATAATATCAATGCCTGCCTGTTTTCCTGCAGTCCATTTATACCTTGTGGTGACTTGCATTATAATTATGACCTATGGCAAGTCGAACACTGTCTGCTTGTTGGAAAGCAGTCTCTAAACCTTTCCCACCTACCCAAAACAAGTTAATATCCAGCCCACAGGAACAGGAGCTAGAGTGCGGACTTCAGCATGGTTTTGATTTTTAAAATATACAGCCCAGATGGACCAAGCTCATGAGTGAAATACCAGTACATCCCTCTGCTATGGTTGAAGGAGAAGAGAGACTGTGGTTGTCAGTGACTATTCTTGTGTACCTGACTTATTCTTACCTTGTCTTATGAGTTGAAAATGCATTTATTTATATTCTGCACCTGCAGGTAAGATGTACTCCAGGACCTCATGTATTGCTACTTTGAAAAACTGTGAATTGGAACTGTTATAAATACGGTATCTGTAAGAAAATGTCAACTTTGATTTAATTTTATTTGATCCTAAAAATGATAGGCTTCTGGACATTTCTGTCTCCTTTTGTTTTGAAGCATGAATTTTGTAAAAAAAAAAAATCGATTTCCTAGGATTTGACCCTATTTGTGAATTTTGAGGATGGTTATATAATTCCCCCAACTGATTATTTGTTATTAAATTAATACTGTTTAGTGAGTTCAGTCTTTCCCTGGAAAAGCCAGGGGAGAACTGAATAAAGGCTCAGTTGGAGTTCCTGTCATGGTGCAGCAGTTAACGAATCCGACTAGGAACCATGAGGTTGTAGGTTCGATCCCTGGCCTTGCTCAGTGGGTTAAGGATCTGGCGTTGCCATGAGCTGTGGTGCATCATCCGCAGATGCGGCTCAGATCTGGCGTTGCTGTGGCGTAGGCTGGCGGCTACAGCTCCGATTTGACCCCTAGCCTGGGAACCTCCATATGCTGTGGGTGCGGCCCTAAAAAAAAAAAAGGAATACATGCTCAGTTAAAGGATTAGTCTTGCTTTGGATGAGCCCCAAGTGCTGGTGTTCACCGGCTCTGAAGCCCTTTATAAAAAGAGCTTTTTCCTGCAATGGTGAACGTACACAGATTGGAACTTCAGTTTGATAAGAGAATGACTCTATAGCAGGTGCAAGAGCAAGTAAGGAAAAACAACGTTTTCTTAAATCTAAATAACATTCTTCTCAATGGATTCCTAGTAGGTCATATCCAAAGCATCTACTATTTTTGCAATCAATTCACCATTCAGTCGTGCCATTTTCAGGACAGTCCTTATCGCAACACATGTCCCTGGCCAAGGAAGATAAGGAAGTTATAAGAAAGTTAACTGTTTTAAATATCACAATGGAGAATTTACACCGACCTGTAAAAGATCAAATAAACATGTTCTTTCTTCATCAAGGAAAATGTATGTTTAACTATATCATGGAGACATGGAAACTGTCCATATTTTTTGCCCGTTGCTGGATTTTATTGGTTTGACAGAGTCTTTTTGAAATTATGTCAAAGAATATACATGATAAGTGCATATTATATTTAGCAGAGAGAATTTTTAAAATTTTATAGATGAATATTTTTCTTTTTTAACATCATGAAGGAAACTGAATTTACTTATTCAAATAAGTACAAATTAATTGACTCAACTAAATTCTACTAGTAGTTAAAAGGGTAGTAGTTTGATATTACTGTAAACATTTGTTTCTAGACATATAATATCTGAAAAAAATTAACTCACTTACCTCTTACCTTTTAACCTCTAAAACAATGTTGGTCATTTTGGTAGCAACTGAGTGAATGTAAATATATTTACACAGTTTGGACTAAGATATGTTAATGGTTTTTCAAAGATCAATATAAACAATGCTTTGATGGCTCGTTATTGTATGCTATCAATCTTGATTAAGAGAGGTAATCAAAAGTTCATTCTCTATGCATCTAGTAGAGCTGCAACTTCAGACACCTCTTAAGTTATGTTTGATAACGTTAAGCAAGGTACATACCTTTAAATCTTAAACAGTTCTTCCTTAGGCCTCTCCTTCTAAAGCAAGGGAATGGACTTGGACTCTGGGTCTGAGCGCCAGTTTTTGTTGTTGTGCAGGACTGGCAGCCTGGGTCAAGGAGGAACACTGAGGACGCAGAGGTGCAGGCATATGACAGATTAGACCAGTCATGTTTGTATTCCGATGTTGCTATGGCAATTATGCCAGGTTGCAGGCATTTTCTCAGTATCAGGATCCTATAAGTATTTAGGGGGAAAGTGAGGAATTATTCCAACTAGGGAAAATATGCTGAGTGCTGGGCTTGAAAGAAATCACAAAAAGGATTAGCAAATAGTCCACATTGTTTCAGGGGAAAGTGTGCAATGGTAAAGCAAGTCCCTGGTGCCATCTACTTTTGTGCTTGCTTAGTTACTTCTTGTCCTACCCTACAGTCCCACTTATTTTTTAATTGTAAGTAGAGCTAATAATGTGTAAAATTAATTTCGATTACATGACAGGCCAAACTGTGATCCTCAAACCACTCATCTAAATGCAGACTGCTTCAGAATACTGCCCACAGCCCGTGGGGTGGAGGAGCACTGACTTGCGGAGAGAAGTCCTAGAGCCACATAGGAGTAAAGGGGCTGAAACAACAAGGGAATGAAGTGAGATGTTATAAAGATTGACATTCTTAAATATAAACCAGGAGCCAAAGGAATAATGGGTTTATTTCCTCAAATTAGCGTCAAGTGTAAACTCGTGGAGAGATTTCCTATTCGAAATGAACTCTCATGCCCACACAGGTCCCTCACACATAAGTATGGGATGGAAGTAAAGACCTCTGATGTACTATTAACATTCCTGTGTGTACAGACCAGGAGGGGGCAGCATGCAAACGCTGAAAACTGATGCTGCCTCCCTGTTAGGGGAAGACCCCAATGTCCAAATGACTAAAAAATGTCTCCTAACTTCGAGCACCCTTCTCCCTTTGGAAAGCGGAGTCTAGAGTCTTAATAAGGGCTGAAGCATTCAGAAAGATTTATTTCTGTTTTTGTCTCCAAAATTGATAAAGTCTGGCAAAATAAGTAAAGCAGTATATTTAACACAGAACTTATTTTCTCTTTTAATTAGCTTCACTCTTTGAAGTTATTCAGGCAGTCTTTATCTTCACTCCGTCAGGCAATGTGTGGGATAAAAGGAAGCAGAATGCAGAGAAAAGAAGGGAAAAACGAGAGTGAGTCTAAATGCTAGGAAGAAGCTCGTCTCATCCATGGAGAACTCACTGCCTAGCCCTGCTTCTAATGGGATCTAACACAAACCTGGACACTGTATATTTTCTAGTTGTAGTAGCAGCTTTTGGGGAAAGTTGATAGACGTGTGATGTTGGACTTACAGTTAGTAAAATCCCATCAGCTCTATAATGAGATTTCCCTTCTTACTGCTTTTACTAAGAATCTAAATTTTGTCAAATTTTCAAGTGATCTTTAATATTCCTTACTAATCATTTTACAAATAAACTCATCTCACACCTGTTGGCTGCTTAATATATGCCAGATTATACTAGGCACATTAGTGCATATTATCTAATTCAATCTTCCTCACACCCTGGGAGCTAAACTTACCGAAGTTTTACTGAGATCCATAACATTTGATAGCTGAGAACATGACCATTCATACAAGTATGCATTCAACAGATAGATAACCTACCGAGCTTTTTCTTTGACTAATAATAATAATAATTTAAAATTTTATGGTTGTTATCAATAGTATGATATCCTTTATATTTTCATACGCATTGTTGCATTTAATTTCTATAAAAGGATTAATATATTTTTTGGCAAAACACTTTGTTTTTGCAAAAACAAAACCAGCAAATATATTACAATAGCATTAGCTCCCAACTAAATGATTGAATTTACATAAAGTAACCTTGATTGAGCATTGTTTATTTAAGTTCATATACATAGGAGAGACCCGTTTGGTAGACAAATGAGATTCTCCTATAAACATATGAGAAATATTCACCCTCAAGCCTACCACCCGGGAGAAAAGTAGAGCAAATTGATTGGTGTCAATTTTAACTCCTCTGCTAATGAAGCACTGCTGCCTCAGGCCATGTCTTCTAGCCTGCAGAGACCACTTCTCATTGTCCCTTACGAAATATTTGGAGCAATATAGATATGCGTAGCTTCAGACATACATACCCAAGACTTCAACTCGGCAAATAATATAGAGAAAATACTGAAGATACCTCACTTCTGTCCAACTTAAGAGAATGTAAACTCTGGAGGAAGACAAGAAACATTACTCTGTTTCAGAGGGTAAATGGTATTAAAATGCTTTTGACCTAGAAGACAGTTGTCTGGTGACATTAAAACTTATTAACCTGGAGTTTCCATCGTGGCTCAGTGGTTAACGAATCCAACTAAGAACCATGAGGTTGCGGGTTCGATCCCCGGCCTTGCTCAGTGGGTTAAAGATCCGGCATTGCCGTGAGCTGTGGTGTAGGTTGCAGACGCGGATCCCACGTTGCTGTGGCTGTGGTGTAGGCCGGCGGCTACAGCTCCTGTTAGACCCCTAGCCTGGGAACCTCCATGTGCCGCGGGTGCAGCCCTAGATAAGGCAAAAAGACAAAAAAACTTATTAACCTAAGAAACTTGGGAGACTTGGGTTTGTAGCTGTCCCTCTTCTTCACACTTAAAGTGTGAGCTTAAGGAAAGCCTGCAATCTATCTGGTACCCCCCGTACAGTGAGAAGGTGGCAGTGGATCACTGTATTTCATTCTGGCCCTAAACATCAGTTCTGCTTGCTTCCTGCTATGACAACAGCTGACATTTCTTGTAGGGTGACTATTCACTAAACATTTTATAGGTATCAGCTAATTGGTACAAAAGTCCTAACTAGTATTATTGCTATTATCTCCATTTTACAAATGAGATAACTAAGGCTTAGGGAAATTAAAAACTTTCAAAAAGTTATACAGCCAAACAAGTTGGCAAAATGTGTTTTAAATCCTCCTCCTACATATTTCCCGCAGTACTTGTACTTTCGTTCTCTTATTCATCAACCTGTATTGAGAAGATAACTAAGTGTCATGCGTGGTTATAGGCAGAATAGTGCAGAGCTCAAAACTAATAATTATAATTGTGTATCCTGAGCACTATAATAGAAGATGCTCTGAAAATGTATGGCATGATTTTTGCCTTGTTAATAAAGCCATTTGACAACCTAAGTCCACTCATTAAAATAGCTCAAATCTTGGAGTTCCCATCATGGTACAGCGGAAACGAATCCGACTAGGAACCATGAGGTTGTGGGTTCAATCCCTGGCATTGCTCAGTTGGTTAATGATCCAGCGTTGCTGTGAGCTGTGGTGTAGGTCGCGGAGACGGCTCGGATCTGGCATTGCTGTGGCTCTGGTGTAGGCCAGCAGCTGTAGCTCCGATTAACCCCTAGCCTGAGACCCTCCATATGCTGCAGGTGCAGCCCTAAAAAGACCAAAAAAAAAGCTCAAATCTTTTCTTTACATCCTATCAGATATTCCTCCCCCTCTAGTATAATGTAGTTGTAGTCTTCTTTGTATAAATATTTTTGTCATACATAATATCATTCATTAAATTTTAAATTATCTTGAGGACACAGGACATTTCTTGTTCATCATTTTCATTCCCAACAAAAAGCTGGTGCTTAATTAATTGCGTCTTTTGAGATCCAGCTACATCTAATGTGGAGCAAGTACTAGAGACTCCTGCATATCTGCTAAAAGGTAGTCTTCAATAAGCTAAAATAGGAGTTCCTGTCATGGCACAGCGGGAATGAATCCGACTAGGAACCATGAGGTCGCTGGTGGTTCAATCCCTGGCCTCACTCGGGATTAAGGATCCAGTGTTCCTGTGAGCTGTGAGGGAGGTTGCAGACATGGCTGGGGTCCGGTGTGGCTGTGGCTGCGGCTTGTGGTGTAGGCCGGCAGCTGCAGCTCTGAATAGACCCCTAGCCTGGGAACCTCCACATGCCGCGAGTGCAGCCCTAGAAAAGACAAAAAGCCAAAAAAAAAAAAAAAGATAACAGCATGTCTTTTAAAAATCCAATTAATTCTCTTTAAAAATTTTAAAATTGTCATTTATAAAATCCAATTAATTCTCTTTTAAAAAAAACTCGTGGCTTTGACTTTTTAATAAATTTTTATTAAAGGATAGCTGATCTACAGTGTTATGTGATTTCTGCTGTACAGCATAATGACACAGTCACAGTTTTTTTCCCATAGGGATATGAAAGTCAAAACTGCAAGGACTATCACCTCACATTGTCAGAACTGCCATCATCAAAAAGTCTACAACTGGAGTTCCCATCGTGGATCAGTGGTTAACGAATCCAACTAGGAACCATGAGGTTGCGGGTTCGATCCCTGGCCTTGCTCAGTGGGTTAAGGATCCGGCGTTGCCGTGAGCTATGGTGTCAGTCGAAGATGTGGCTCAGAACCCACCTTGCTGTGGCTGCGGTGTAGGCCAGCAGCTGTAGCTCCGATTCGACCCCTGACCCGGGAACTTCCATATGCCACAGGTGTGGCCCTAAAAAGACAAAAAAAAAAAAAAAATCAACAATATCCATTTAAAGCCGTAGGTTGATAAAAAAAAGAAAACAGACTAGATTTGTGCTATTAAATATGTCGATTTTACAGTTGCCGATAAAGGCAAGTTTGCAGATTGACTTGGGAATACTTTGCAGTTTCTAAAGCATTGCTATTAAGCATCAAGGCTGGAGAGAATTCAGTGACCTTATTCCAAACCAAACTTCGTGGAAGTCCACAGAGCACCCTAGGGCAGGCGAGGGAGGACTGCATGGGAGGTCTACCATAAAGGTTAGAGCTTTCTCTTTAGAAGAAAGATCCATGATTTTGTCAGAGATCTAGAAACCTTTAGGAGCCAGAAGAGTCATCACCTAGTAATTTAGCATCAACTCTGTGGTTTAGTGGTGGCCCTTTTCATGTTTAAGAGGGGAAATTGTTTAAACAATACAGTGGGTTTGAAATACACTCAGGACCAATGCAAACGCCATCTGAGCTGCCCAGAAACCACACACTGTCCCCTTCAGACAAAAGATATTGATGCAGAAATGAGTTTTACCCTTTATTGCCCTTTCTGGAACAGCCTCAGGAAGAAACCCCACAAAACAAAATTGTTAGTCCCCAAATTTACAATATTTTGCAATGACCTCTTTTCCCTTAAGTGATAGTATTTATGTTGGTAAGTATTTATGTTATTTAACTCCTAAACTCCAGCCTCATTCAACCTAAAAATGCCCTCCCAGGGAAAGAAAGGAAATGAGGAAAAACAATACAAGCCTTGCCGATAAAGAATGCCTTCAAGAGACGTAAAGCACTTTTGAGATATGATTTTATTCTAATGTATTTTGACCTCATTAAATGCAGAGAAATTAACAGATTTTTTTTTTTTTTTTTTTTTTGGTCTTTCCTAGGGCCACACCTGCAGCATATGGAGGTACCCAGGCTAGGGGTCTAATCAGAGTTGTAGCCGCCGGCCTACATCAGAGCCACAGCAATGCGGGATCCGAGCTGCGTCTGCAACCTACGCCACACTGCATCTTTAACCCATTGAGTGGTGCCGGAGATCTAACACGCAACTTCATGGTTCTTAGCCAGATTCGTTAACCATTGAGCCACGACAGGAACTCCCAGATTAATATTTTAAATTACGGAGAGGCAAAGTAAGACAAAAAGAAGTTGGACCGATGGGTTCATTTAATAAGAAGAATTTAATAAATAAAAACATGGGTGGAGGTAAAGTTGAAATTCAGTTGATAGATGTTTCAAGAATTTATAGGATTCATTGGAATAATTTGTTCCAATGAAGAACGAGCTTATTGGCACAACTGCACATCACTGTCGCTGAAATGATCCACAGCCCTTCTGTAACCTAACAACCCACCCTCCCCATTCCAGTTGCCATCTCCTTCCTATAGGCTCAGGTACAGCAAAATTTCCAAAAAGCGTTGCCTAGAGGTACTATTTCTACCTCCTCACCTCTCATTCTCACCTCATCTCTACTGCGTGCACCTTTTTATTTTTTATCGTAGTTGATTTACAATGTTCTGTCAACTTCTGCTGTACAGCAAAGTGACCCAGTTATACATATACATATATATAATATTCTTTTTCTCACATTATTTTCCATCATGTTCCATCGCAAGTCATTATATAGAGTTCCCTGTCCAATACAGCAGGATCTCAGTGCTTATCCATTCCAAATGCAATAGTTTTTTTCGATAAGCCCAGACTCCCAGTCCATCCCACCCCCTCCCGCATCTCCACTGAAATTGCTCTTGTTAAGACTGACAGGAGCCTCTGCATTGCCACATCCATGGGCTATTTTTGTCTCATTGCCTACCTGATCTCAAACGCATTCCAAAGAGCTCCTTGCCCTCAGAACACCCTCTTCTCTTGGCTTGTGTGACACTAGCCCTTTTATTTACCTTATTCGCCTCTGGCTGTTGCTTCTGCCTTGCTGCTTTCTCCTTCTCTGCATGACTTTTTAAGGCTGTACTCTTGGCTCTTGCTCTTCTCCGGTGTCCGTCTAAATATGTTCATCTGCATCAATGGCTTTAAACACCATCTCTCCCCTAACATGTGCATTTCACTCTCACCTCTTGACTCATGTTAACAACTTAGCGTCCTTTCCACCTGGATATCTAAGAGCAATCTCGTTTATATGGCAGGAATAAAATCCTTGATTTCTGGCCTAAAACTGCTCTCACCCAGTCTTTTTTACTTTGAAAACTTCACTTTGCTCTCACCTCGAATAGAGTGCATGTCATGTTGTTTTTATCACTGGAACATGTCTTGAAGCCATCTCCCTCCCTTCTTCTCCACTATTACCCTAGCCCAAACCACTTTATTTCTTATCTAGATTATTCCAATAGCCTCCTTAGTGGTGTTCCACTTGCGTTATTATCAATATATCCTCCTTTCTTCACAGAGCAGTAAGAGTTCTAAGTTTTTAAGACAAAAAGTTAAATCATGTCACTTTGCCTTGCACCCGCGGCATATGGCGGTTCCAAGGCTAGGGGTCAAATCGGAGGTACAGCTGCTGACCTACACCACAGCCACAGCAACGTGGGATCCGAGCTGTATCTGAGACCTACACCACAGCTCACAGCACCGCTGGATCCCCGACGCACTGAGCGAGGCCAGGAATCGAACCCAGGTCCTCATGGACACTAGTCAGATTTGTTTCCACTGAGCCACAATGGGAACTCCTGCACTTTAAATATTACGCTGGCTTCTCCCTGAAGTACAATAAAATGCAAACACTTGATCACAGTCTGTGACGCCGTAAGTGATCGGATCACCATCTACCTCGTTCCCTCCTCTCTCTTGAAACTGTCCCCCGCCTCACTAATTTCTAATCATACCGGCCTTTCTTTTCTAAGAATATGACAAAATCGTCCTCATCCCTGTCCATCTTCCTGCTGCCTGTTCCCTCTTTCCAGAAATCAGAGTATCACTTCCCTGGTTATTCGGGTCTTAGGTTATACACCCTCCTTGAGAGGCCGTCCCTAACTACTCAGTGATGACACCCCTGCCCAAATCATTCTTGCTCCCATCATCCTGTTTTATGTTCTTCACAGCACTTCTTGCCATCTGAAAATATCTTAGTTTTATATCACTTATTAGCTTTTTAATTTGTAGACTGTCACCAGGATGTAACTTCCAGGAACAGTAGGACCGTATCTGCTGTATCCTTAGCTCCTAGTGCCTGTAACGATATCTGGCACATGAAGGTTCACAGGAAGTATTGGTTGAGAATAAATGAATTTATGCCTAGTTAAAAATGCTGAAGTGGAGCACCTAAACGGGGCGCTCAGGAACAGTAGTTGGGATGAATTTCTGGAGTTCCTGTCGTGGCGCAGTGAAAACGAGTCTGACTAGT
>PVHT020000061.1:14621753-14637785 GCA_004024745.2 Catagonus wagneri
CAAAAAAAAAAAAAAAAAAGAAAAGAAAAGAAAGAAAGAAAGCAACTCTGGTTGGAGTTCCCATCATGGCACAGTGGAAACGAATCCAACTAGGAACAATGACATTGCCTGCTCGATCCCCGGCCTCACTCAGTGGGCTAAGGATCTGGCATTGCTGTGAGCTGTGGTGTAGGTCACAGATGCGGCTTCTATTTCGTTTTAACATAGAAGGATGTTGGAGTTCCCATCGTGGCTCAGTGGTTAATGAATCCAACTAGGAACCATGAGGTTCGATCCCTGGCGTCGCTCAGTGGGTTAAGGATCCGGCGTTGCCGTGAGCTGTGGAGTAGGTTTCAGATGCGGTTCGGATCCCGCGTTGCTGTGGCTGTGGCACTGGCTGGCGGCCACAGCTCCGATTAGACCCCTAGCCTGGGAACCTCCACATGCCGCGGGTGCAGCCCTAAGATGACAAAACACCAAAACACAAAAACAAAAATAAAAACAAATCCAACTGTTGGATTTGTGGACAGCTGTCCCTGTCCAGCCCTTCTGGGTTAACTTGATGGATATCTCCTCTACAAGAACCCAATTTATGTTGTGAAGAAATTTTGTTTCAGAAGAAAGAAACATCACAACAGCTCTAGAAACCCCAGATATCACTAATTGGACCGCAATCACTGGCCCATCAGCCAAACCTAAGTGACTCTGGACATCAGAATTTGTTTTCTCTTGTTGCTATTTAGGCCCAGTCTCAGGAAAGAACTAGACCAAACCAAGGAATGTCACCTCTTGTCTTTTTTTTTAGGGGGGGGAGTGTTCCCCAAGTATAGGGTGGATTTATATGGCTAACACTGGGCTATGGACATCTACCTACCAAAGCCCCTTTATGTTAGAAACAGCTTCACCACACAAACGTGAACTTACCTAATAATACCCAGCATGGACAATGGGCACCACATGATTCCTGCACTGACACTACCACTTTAAAAACTAGTGATGGGAGTTCCCGTTGTGGCTCAGTGGTTAACAAATCTGACTAGGAACCATGAGGTTGCGGGTTCGATCCCTGGCCTCGCTCAGTGGGTTAAGGATCCGGCGTTGCCGTGAGCTGGGGTGTAGGTTGCAGACGTGGCTCGGATCCCGCGTGGCTGTGGCTGTGGCGAAAGCCAGCAGCTACAGCTCCTGTTAGACCCCTAGCCTGGGAACCTCCATATGCTGCCAGTGAGGCCCTAGAAAAGGCAAAAAGACAAAAAAAATAAAATAAAATAAAATAAAATAAAATCTAGTGATGGCTTGGAACTGATTGGGATCGACCACTCATATTTCTTGGATATCCTCAGATAGAGCCCACAGCCTTTGTGGAACTTACCTCTGGCCTTGGCTTCCTCTCAAGTGAAGAGGACATTGTACCTTAGGACTTCCTTGGGCTCAAGGGCATTTTGCACAGCCCTCAGCTTGGCCCCTCACAACTACCCCTTGTTAAAAGCAGGAAGGGCTGGGTCAGTCTTGATCTGTTTGGCAGCTGTTTGGGTTCTTTCACTGGCACTTGAAGCTCTCACACTCGTATAGGAGCTGAACCACATTTACCTGAAAAGCATTAAATGACAGGCAACAAGCTATAAATCCTTTCAATTCTGAAGTATTTTTGAGAGAAAGATGTTTGCAGGAACCTATTGAAGAAGCTGGACTTAAGCACATCTCACACTGAATGGAATGTGACATTTTGACCTTTTATTGTTTTAAAGCATGTGTCTAAAACATTTGTACAATATTCCAAAAAGCTCAAGATACTTTACCCTAAATACCTTGTGATAGTCCATCGCTTAAGAAGAAATATTTCCTTTCGGTGTCAGTATCAATCATAATTCTTACAAGAATACTTTAACAACCTTGTGGCTTTTGCCTTTATAAGCCTCTCACCCTCCCTTCCCAGAACACTTTTTTGGTTTTACCTGAATCTGTAGCTACCCGACTATAATTCATAATACCCCCCCAAAACTTTCTATGCCCTTTGCATCCTTAACTGCTTACTGTTCAGCTGCTCCTTATCACTTGTCCCAACCAAACGCTCTAATTCGTTTTTCCTCGCAGGATGTTCTGGAAGCTTTCCATGTCCTTGCTCCTCATGGCTGCTCTGGAGAAGGTGGAGGATGCCCAAAGGGCCCGACCAGCTGGATCCATCCCCTCGCCTCACAAGGATGGAAGCCCCGAAAGCACGGAGAGATGGCAGCACATCAAGGAGGTGCTGGCCTCCAGCCAGGAGGCCCTGGTGGTCACAGAGCGCAGGTATCTGCGGAGCGACTGGTGCAAGACGCAGCCGCTACGGCAGACGGTGCACGAGGAGGGCTGCCACAGCCGTACAGTACTCAACCGCTTCTGCTATGGCCAGTGCAACTCCTTCTTCATCCCCCGACCCGGGGGTGGGAGCTTGGGCTCCTTCCAGTCCTGTGCCTTCTGCAGGCCCCAGCGCGCTGCTGCGCTGTTAGTGGAGCTGCAGTGCCCCGGCCGGGACCCACCCTTCCACTTGCGAAAGATTCAGAAGGTGAAGCAGTGCAGGTGCATGTCCGTCACCCTTGGCTCAGGCGAGCCATGAGCTGGGGCGCGACTCACAGTGTTCCCCATGTGCTCAGTGTCCCCAGCGGCAGGCATGTGTCCTGGGCCCAGGGCGTCCTTATCACAGCACAGCAGCCCACAGAGCCTTGCAGTCGTGCTCCTGACCTAACCAGGTCCCTGCACCTCCACGCCAGGCTGTGCACCACCAAGGATGGTGATGGAAAACCCTGCCTGCCACGTGGTTGGCAAGATCCTTTCAGTAACACACAGTCTGTCCAGTATCGCTGTTCCCACAGAGTGGAGCGCACCTCTCCCTGGCCTGGCCTGGCCTGGCAGAGTGAAGGGCACTCCCTGAAACCTCTCCCATGGGCCCCTGGCCTCGCTGAGACGGCTCCCCCGGTGACCCCAGGCTGCCCTGTATGTGCTGGGAAACAGGTCTGGCCAACATTCGTGGATAGGGAGGTTCTCCAGGCAAACCTGATATAGAGGCGACAGCTTGAGCACCTTGGATCATGAAGCAGGCTCCCCAGGGACATGCTCACAGTAGCTACCGCTGCCTCCTTCTCCTCACTCCCAGCCTGTTTGTGGACTAAAGATGAACTCTGGTGTCGCCTTTTTTATTGCTATAATTAGAACATTATCACACACAAAGATCTCCATGTGGACACTGATTTTTATAACTTACCTATATCGGTTGTTCAAAAGTATTATAGGCCTATCTACGTATTGTTGCTTGGATTTTGACTCCGGCTTTCAGCTCCGGTCTGAGTAAGGACCAGGGCAGGTGATGATCTGCCCGGAGGTGTTTTACTCAGAAATAATGATTCTTAGGTTGGGCAGAGAGATGGGAGGGGTTACGATTTTACATTGAATAACGCTTCCCTGAAGGTACTAAAGCACAGTCGCGCTGTGTAGAAACTGAGCTTGGATGGATGGATGGATGCAGGAAGGAGAATTGACTGAGAAGTCGTTAACCTGAAACTCAAAAGCCCCTTTAATATTTAATGTACAGATGTGGAGTGAGAACGTTTACTGTTTCCCTGCCATGACAGCAGGCAAAAAATATCTCTTGTTAAAAGGGAGATAAAACCGGGAGTTCCCTTCGTGGCTCAGTGGTTAACGAATCCAACTAGGAACCATGAGGTTGCGGGTTCGATCCCTGGCCTCGCTCAGTGGGTTAAGGATCCAGCGTTGCCGTGAGCTGTGGTGTAGGTTGCAGATGCAGCTTGGATCCCACGTTGCCGTGAGCTGTGGTGTAGGCTGCAGAAGCGGCTCGGATCCTGCGTGGCTATGGCTGTGGCGAAGGCCGGCGGCTACAGCTCCTGTTAGACCCCTAGCCTGGGAACCTCCAAATGGCGCAGGTGCGGCCATAGATAAAGCAAAAAGACAAAAAAAAAAAAAAAAAAAGAATCCAGCGTTACCATGAGCTGTGGTGTAGGCTGCAGAAGCGGCTCAGATCCCGCGTTGCTGTGGCTGTGGCGAAGGCCAGCAGCTACAGCTCCTGTTAGACCCCTAGCCTGGGAACCTCCATATGCCACAGGTGTGGCCGTAGATAAGGCAAAAAGACAAAAAAAAAAGAGAGAGAGAGAGAGAGATAACCAAAATATAAGGAGTCTGGTCACTTTGTGGTATAGGAGGAAATAAAGGATAAGATATACAGACAAGAAATCTAGCTGAACTGTCATTACAGAAAACAACTAGCTTCCTTTTCAAGGAACGGACTTTGAAAAGGATGAGCAAACACTAGGTCATCTTTCATTTTTTGAATGCAGCGTTGAGTTTTTTGTGTGTGGTCTCTTGATATAAGGAAACTAATATAATTTGTTTTCCTGTGAAATTATACTTGTTTTGAGTCTCTTTGCTAAATTCCCCCACGCAGATTTCCCTGAGAGTATTGTTTATGGAATCTGCTACATGTGTATGAGATGCCTTTGGTGGGAATTGGCATTTTCTGAAATTTTTCACTGGGCTCCTCAGCACGGCCGTGACGGGGAACCTAGACACATCCACCCGGAGGGCTGTGGCCTGTCGGTAAATTCGTTTCCTGCCCCTGCGCTGCAGGTTTCACTTCTGTCACTTCTGTCACACCATGGGACTTGAACAGAACATGCTGCTGTAAAGGGGTCTTGGCTTCAGAAATGGTGATATACAGGCCTTAATCAAGAGGCAGAATCAACAGAAATCCAGCCTCCTCAGGATGGAGGGAGAGTTAAGAGGGTGTCAAAGTTCAGACTGATTTTTGCATTTGGCGTGAAACCTCAAGTCAGGATCAGCAGCAGAACACAGCAGAAAAGCTGTCGAGGAAGGAGGGCCACGTGACTGCGGTGGAGGCCAGTGGAGAGGGAGGAGAACCTCCTGGCGGACTGCAAAGCCCACCTCTGTCATTCTATTAACGTAGAACCCAAGCAGAGTTAAGCCCTAAACTTAGAGAATACAGACGTGAGCACACGCTCTTTGAACGCAGTTGTGGGTGTAGCACGGAAAGCAATGTGATCTACGGGGTGAGGGGAAGGCTCCTTCTGGGGTTCATGTATGTTGTATTGGCTCAAAGTGTATTTAATTGTATTTGTTGTTTATAAATGAACAAAAATGTATGTTATATTGGCTCAAACTGTATTTAATTGTATTTGTTGTTTACAAATGAAGAAAAGCTATAAGAATAGTGTGATTATTTTATAGGTACACTGTTAAATTATAGAAGAAATAAAGATACTCTAGTATTACACACGATCCTGGAGTGATAAGCCATAAAATGAAATTTTGAACTTGTTTTGGTGGGCAGTGAGGGAGCACTGAGCATTCGGAGTGCTTCTGTTCAGTCCTGATGTGTTCAAGCCCTAGTCTATATCACACAATCTCTTTTGGGGCTTGACATCTTTCAAGAGTATCTGAATCAGGCACCCAAGAAGCAGAGGCAGTGGCGGGGTGGAGGTGGCTCTCAGTTCTGTCTTGGGAAATTTCTAAGTCTTTACAGATCTCCCAGCGGCGGGAGACAGAATTCTTCACTGATTCTTACAGCTCTCTGAATAACAAAGACTGAATGAAGAAGTCTTGAGAATTTGTTGCGGAAAGAAATCTGCTGTAAACCATTAGAAGCCAGTGCATCGCACTTGCCTCTTCAACAAGGCAGAGCTTGAGTTTTGTCCATTTTCACTTTTCACAGGTTTTGACATTTAAATACTTCCTAGTTTACAGTTTCTCCGTTTTTCTAATTGACTTATCTGCCGTTTAAGAATCACGGCTGCCAATAAAAAGTAAAATCTTTAATGGAATTTCATAGGGTTGATTCACTGATGGGTTTCAAAGGAATTAAATTTAACTTAATAATAAATAATTAATCTCAATGTGTTAAATGGGACAAAATACTCCACTAAAACAAGAATAAGATATTCCTATTCTCTTGTTTCAGAAGTTGGCTGATTGATTTTAAAGTTATAAAGTCAGTGGAAATAAATTTTTACTATTGAGTAGGCAGCTTAGGATGCATATTTTCCTAGAAAGCTTATTTGATGATGGACCTGTCACCACTGGTTATTAATGTCTGCATGGGAAGTAACCAATAAGACTAAATAATACAGTTAGAACGTGCTGATCATCAGGTTGTCTTCTGAATCTTCCTTAACACCCGCTTGCCACTTTCTTCACCCAATCCACTTGCCTCTCTTTGCTTTACAAAAGCAATACATGGGAAACCATCACTTTTGTTGTTGTTGTCTGTACCCACTGGTGTTTCTGGGTTACCGACTTCTTTAGTGTTCAGTCTAGACACCTGAGGGTTGGGTAGGGGAAACCCACTGCCATATCTCTCCTTGAGTGCTGGGGTTCCTATCTCGTCTGCCCTCTTTTCTTCACCTTTCAGGGCTTTATTATATTTGTTTGATGTATACATGACGCCTAGAATTTTTTTTTTTTTTGTCTTTTTGCCTTTATGTAGAGCCGCACCCGCGGCATATGGAGGTTCCCAGGCTAGGGGTCTAACAGAAGCTGTAGTCACCGGCCTTCGCCACAGCCACAGCAACGCAGGATCCAAGCCGTGTCTGCAACCTACACCACAGCTCACGGCAACGCGGGATCCTTAACCCACTGAGCAAGGCCAGGGATCGAACCCACAACCTCATGGTTCTCAGTCGGATTCGTTAACCACTGAGCCATGAAGGGAACTCCATGACGCCTAGAATTTTTGATGGGAGAATCTTTGTTGAGACACTGCTCTCTGCCTCTGATCATCCATCACTGGTTTCTTTTGATTCTATTAGCAAGCAGTACCCTAGTTGGCCTTGCATCTCTCTTGCCTCGAGGAACACCATGTGCCCTTAATCCATTTTGTCTGGAGTCAGAAGTCTTCTGAATGCTTTATAAATTTTATCACCTACTCGCTAAGTCTTACGGTGTATAAAACTTAAAGAGTTTGGTGCATAAATTAAGATCTCCAGCATATTTGTCCCTTGTGTCTCATCTGGTCCTACTATATCAATCAATGGGGGATCATTATGATATTTTACAGAATGTTTATAAAATCTGGGTCCCTTTGGATTATATTTTGACAAAGGGCACAAGAACTTAGATTTGAGGACAAGACCACAAACATAAACATAAGCCGTTGTTCGTCCCATGAAATTTAAACTGCATTTGGTTCTCTTCCCTCATTGTTATGACGAAAACATGCTTGCAAGATCAAGTACTAGTCTGTTTTAATCTACTCCAGCAAAGAAACCACACTGAGCCCAGTGGCTGTAGATGGGACTACATGCATGCCATGTTCCATTTGATTTGTGCAGGGGGCCAGCCTGCTGAAATGATTGGGAATGTGGTAGAGGTACTGCAATGTTTAAGTCCCTGAGAATGCTGTTAATTTCTCCATTCCCTCTGGAATTCAGCATTGTTTTTTATTCATTATTTTTTCTAGGGTACGAAGCTTCAGAAGCTTCTACTAGTCCCTCTCCACTACAGTAGCTCTTACCCATGAAGTTGAAGGTTCAATGTGAGGGTTGTGCCCATTGAAAGATGTCCCTTTCAATTACGCATCTGCAGGTAAAGGAAAGGACCACCAGGCTGGTCCATGGACCAGTGGGCTTCCTGAGCATCAGAACTCTAGTGGTTCTCATATACCCTCACTTTAAAAGGCAGCTAGGATGTTTCATTGTGTCTCCAGTTACTAAAGTCAGTTCAGAGCTAGTGTTCAATAATCCTCCAAAGCACATTTATCTAAATAAGTGGTCCAAGTTTTCTGGTTAAAGACCATAGGAATAGCAAATTAATACATTTTTGTTGGTATTGGAAAGGTCCTTACTCATAAGGAACAGGCTCTCTTTCAGTCACTGAGTTCCAGGTCTGATCTGGAAACTGAGAAAGGAATGGTGATTTTTACCGAGACACCGCTCTCTGCCTCTGATCATCCATCACTGATCTCTTTTGACTGTAGTAACAATAAGCAATCCCCCTGTTGGCACTGAATCCTTCTTGCCTCCATGTGCCCTTAATCGTCTCCAAATTGGAACTTAGTGGACGACACTCCAATCTTGCCTCTCTTTGCAACATTTATGCCCGCTGCACTTCTGAAACTTAAGCACTGCCGCCTGGCTTATATTATTGTGAGATCTTACTATTCTCAGGTCAATCAGGGAGCCCGGTTTTGCAGAAGCCTCTCCTCACACTGCATGCCCTGGACCACAGAAAACGGGTATGGCCGAACTTGGCAGTGCTGCCCCTGTCGCAAGCACAGGCACCATCACTTGTTCCTGTAAACAAACCTTCCTGGGACCATCATTAGCTGGTGGGATTCTGAGCATTACGTAGCAAATCCATGTTAGCATGTCCACTTCTCTGAGCCTGTAGATGCTTTTCTCCACCACTCATCGTGGAGTATGGATCGCAGGTTTTGTGATCCTCCAAGAATCATGCTGGTACCTTATCATCACCGTTCTTGGGATATTTGCCACAGTGAATCATGGGAAGCGTTCTCATGGCAGTATCCACCTTAGCCTCTGCTCCCCGACCTTGTTCCAGCACCTTCAGGACAAATCCCACGCTTTCTTTCTTAGCTCTTGCAGTGATTCTCTCTCCTCTCTTTGCCAAACCAGCACATCCCCAGTAGATGTGAGGGCCTAACATAGACCTATCAGGTTCAAGGGAATTGGGGAGTTTGCAATTCTAAACTGCAGCTACTGAGGTATTCCCATTTCAATTTTAGAAGTTCCACTCCATTTTTATTAGGACCTTAACCTTGCATAAGACTTGCTGAAGCTAAGAATCCAGACTTCCCAGAGTTCCTATCGTGGCGCAGCGGAAACGAATCCAACTGGGAACCATGAGGTTAAGGGTTCGATTCCTTACCTAGCTCAGCGGGTTAAGGATCCGGCATTGCTGTGAGCTGTGGTGTAGGTACAGATGCGGCTCAGATCTAGCATTGCTGTGGCTGTGGCTGTGGTGTAGGCCGGCAGCTGTAGCTCTGATTTGACCCCTAGCCTGGGAACATACATATGCTGTGGGTGAGGCCCTAAAAGATGAAAAAACAGAAAAAATAAGTAAAAAAATAGTCCACAAAACAGTGGACAAAAGAGCGTATTCTTTCTTTCTTGTATTAACTTCATCTTCTCCATCCCTTTAAGAACAAAACAATCAGAAATCCCAATATAAATGTAGTGGTTTAACTATTCTTCTTGGTTAAAGAGGATGAAACTTTCAAATTTCCCACTTTCACTTCTGGAAACCCTACACTAGGTCTACACTGAATCCTTCTTGCCTGCAGGAACACCATGTTCCCTTAATCGTCTCCAAACTGGAACTTAGTTGATGACCCTCCAATCTTACCTCTCTTTGCAACATTTATGCCCGCTGCACTTCTGAAACTTAAGCACTGCACAATAAGTCTATTCTAGGCTCAAATATATTTTCGGATGACAGAATGAGGAAGATCATCTCAATCCTATACAACAGAAAATAGTTTCCATTTTAAAAACAAAACTTGGCAAAACAGCATAAATTATTTGATGCATTTTTTCCTTTTATAATTACCAACCCAAACTGAAAGGAAACATACCAAATTCTTCTGAAGTATTCAGAAGACACAAAGATACAAATAAAACTTTCAGGAGGGATCATCATTTCAAAATATTTTTTATAACTGACAAAGTCAGCCAATTTGCAAAGGATATCTATCAGAGGGTACCACACTGCTGGAAGTCAGTGCGTTTCAGAAAAACTTAAAATAGTGCAGCTACAGAAGAAAATCCATCTGTACAAAGAAAACCGTAGTGTACCCCACGGCCTGAGAGTGGAAGGTGTAGAGTACAGTTTCTCCCACTGCCCCTGGAAGCCTCCCTCCTTTAGGCCTCCAAATGGTAATTCTTCCTGTAGGGTTTGAAGTAGTTTAAGAAATCTAAATTAGAAAATAACAAACTCCAGCTTGGTTTTACTTTATCAATAATACTAAGAGAGTGATGCAATTGTTTGGGGGTTTTTCAAAGACATATTCCCTGTCACTTCAGTCTCAATGCCAGGCTGGAGCCTGCCTGGTCTGCAACATAAGCCAGATAAACACAGAACTGCAGTCTTTCCACTCATCTCCACAGAGCTACTCAGAAAGATTCTGGAAAATATGCCTATTGTGAACTAAACATTTCGCTTTTCCTTTTATCCATGTGCCAAAAGTCCATTCCTTGGATAAACACCTTACAGACTGACACACTAAAAAGTCACTAAACATGATAAAGTATGTGTGCATCATTTCAGGACTGATTAAATATTTTCTCTTCCATGACAAGTGAGCAGTTACAAACTCTAAGAAACAATTGGAACAAACATGCTTCTTCTTTCCTCGCTCAGTTTTGTCTTTATTTTGCACAAAAGACTGTTTCCATTTCAGGTCATTTATTAGGCAATCCTGGCTTTGGTAAAATACCACTCAAGCAATATTACATGCAGAAATAGTATTTTTAAGCTGTCTGATTTAAAATTCTTTCATAAATGTGTTTTTTTCTACTACTATTTCTCACTTTTTATTACCAGTTGTTTCCAATTGTCTTTGTTATTATTTAATTATATAGGGGAAAGGTCTTCCCTTTAAGAATTTTTAAAAATTGGAGTTCCCGTCGTGGCTCAGTGGTTGACGAATCTGACTAGGAATCATGAGGTTTTGTGTTCGATCCCCGGCCTCACTCAGTGGGTTAAGGATCCGGTGTTGCTGTGAGCTGTGGTGTAGGTTGCAGATGCGGCTCGTATCCCACGTTGTTGTGGCTGTGGCTACAGCTCCGATTAGACCCCTAACCTGGGAACCTCCATATGCCGCAGGTGTGGCCCAAGAAAAGGCAAAAAGACAAAAAAAAAAAAAAGAATTCTTAAAATTGGCACTATGTGCTACATTAAGTATATTTTTAAACTACGCAGTCAAACCTTCATCATATCACAATGCCAAAATAAACACATCAATGTGTTGATTCCTTTAGTATGATTGTGATAACTGTTTCTCTATTCAACAAATTTACTATTGTCTTACTTATAGAAGATAAGTTACATTCTAATCTTTAAGTTGTCTTTAGCTCCTGAGGGGAAAAACCCTCCATTCTGAAACAGTTTTTAAAAACCAACTTTCACATAAAAACGTCAGTAGTACCTATGTCCTGTTGAAAAATACAAACATCTTTGAAACAAATGTTTTCATCTGTAGGAAAAGTCACAAACTTCCTAGAGAAATGGCAAGTCCTTTTGAAATGGTAGAAGTGATACACATTACTCTGTTTTCCAATATTCACGCGAGGTGCATCAAATTAATTAAATCTTTCTCAGTCTGATTTCCTTTATCTAGAGCATCATGTATATTAACTGACAAAGGTAAAGTACCTAATAAAATAGCTGCACTATAATTCAGCTTTTAATTTTCATCTTTCTATCTGCTTAATCGATACCAGAATTAAATTTAGTGAAATACAAACAACAGACAGCTAAAACAAACTGTTTCTAAAATCTGCTTTGTCTATTTCAAAAATCAGCTTCACCATAAGATACAGTTTTTACCTATGAAAGAAATAAAAGAAATTTTAAGAAAAATTCATTTTAGCCACAATTTATAAATAAGAACCTCTGAGTGTAAGAAGTCAATTTTATAACTTCCAGTTTCAATGTTCATTACATTTAGATAAATCCAGAATTTCTACATTTTCTTCCTGTGAGCTGACACAGAGACTGAGTAATTCTGTGGGAAAATGGAAACCATCATATTTGGTCTGTTGATAATTTTCCAAAACTGAAAAAAGCCACGTATGCCAATTCAAAATAAAAGCAAAAGGTGAAATAAGCATGTACAACAGAGAATGCAGCCAGTTTTAACAGGATTCTGCTGAAATCTGTCTGGTAACATGATATGTCTGCTCAGTTGTCTTATTTTCTGAGAGACTTGAAGAATTCACACTATTTATCCAAAAGCTACGTGAAGAGCTCAAAGTCCCACTTCTCAGTTTAATAGCAAAAATGTCTGAGTAAAATGGGCAAAATTAGCACATTAAACTGTTCTGCTGGAGTTCCTGTCGTGGCTCAGTGGAAATCTGACCAGGAACCATGGGGTTGCGGGTTCGATCCCTGGCCTCGCTCAGTGGGTGTAGGTCACAGATGCGGCTCGGATCTGGCGTTGCTGTGGCTGTGGTGTAGGCCAGCAGCTGCAGCTCCGATTAGACCCCTAGCCTGGGAACCTCCATATGCCTCAGGTGCGGCCCTCAAAAGCAAAAAAAAGAAAAAAAAACTGTTTTGTTAACAAATGGAATATGAAAAAAGATCTGATTTGCTTTAAGAAATATACTAATGATAGTTTTTTTGAATATTTTAATTTAGTTAGGAAATCAAAATCATCTAAGAAACACAACTATTCCATTATAAAAAATAATTCTAAATGTTTTAATACAAATTCACTTATTCATAAAATGGACTAAGAGCCAAGACTTTTTTTTCCCTAAGTATTCAAATATAAAGACAAATGAATACGTAATTCTTTCCAAAGCAAGCGGATAACGTGACTTTGTGTAGTTTACAAAACATTTTCACTGAATATGCTTTTTCTAGTGAGGCCTCTTAACAGCCATACTTGAGGAAATTCTGCATAGCACCAAGAATAAGGTATTCCATTCCTACAACCCCAGAGGACGTAAGGATACTACTATATGCCTTTTACAGAGAAGGAAACTGAGGCACTTCGTGTGGTTTTTCCACAGCAATTTGGCAGTGGACAGTCAGGACACTGTGCCATACAGAGCCATACTGCCTTGTCTTCTTTCATAGCAACCTTGGGGAGGATATGCAATGCCAAATGACCTCAAAACCTTTGGGAAATTTCTCCTCAAGACAAGTATAGCCAACTTCAGCTACAATTGTTTATAAATGACTCTCAACTAGTTCTAAAAATTAAAGCCATTTGTCATCAATTTGTCACTGAGTCTCTTGTGATAGTGTGTAAAGTAAAACCAAAATGTCTTCTGTCATAATAACACCCCTGAGATAAAAATGGAGCCTCACAAGAAAATTCTTTCAATTAGGACGCTTTTAATATATTCATACAAGCTTCCCTTGTATTTACTACCTCTAGTTCTAAGGGCTAACAGAAGGCGGGAAAATGAGGATGATCAGTTTTACTGGTACTTAAATGCCCAGACCAAGTAGAATCAGTTATATACCATTTACTTCCAAAGTGGATTTATCTGGTTTAATACGACAATACATAGAACAGAATAATAAGGTATAATAAAGTAAAAATAAAAAGAGAGACGGAAGTCTGAGAAGATACGTGTCTGAATACATATTCCTGGCTCGTCCTTCCTTCAAGGGTCTTCCCAAGGCAACCCAAATATTTAGAGATCCAATAAAGAGTGAGAGAGTCTGTGTTCCATTTTAATTGTTTTCTTTCGTGGGAGGATGGAGGGGTGAGGATTGGGCAGAGGGACTGTTGGCTAATCCAAGCACAAAGTGGAGTTCCATTAAAGCTGGTGCTTTGGGTTCCAAAGGAGCTTCCATAGGTGGAGAGCATTTGGTGATCCACTGTTAGGGGTGAGAGTGTGCAGTTTATAAAATGACCAAGGTCTCTGAGCTGGGAAGGAGTCCAATCCACTATTACCTCAACTGCCTGTGAGGAGCCAGTCAGCCAACCAGCCTGGCAAGAGTGAAATTCTTCAGCATGTCAGGAAAAAATGCTTCTGCTGGCTCACAAAGTCCAAGGGGAAGGGGCAAATTCAGCAGATGATGGTGCATTCATTTTGTGCCTATTAGGCAGACTGTGAGCAGGCACAGTCTTCCAGAATATCAGGCATGTCTGTGATTTTATATTATTTTTTTTAGGGCCGCATCCATGGCATATAGAAACAAATCTGACTAGCATCCATGAGGACACAGGTTAGATCCCTGGCCTCGCTCAGTGGGTTAAGGAACCTGCATTGCCATGAGCTGCCGTGTACGTTGCAGATGCAGCTCGGATCTGGCATTGCTGTGGCATAGGCCAGCAGCTACAACTCCAATTCAACCCCTATCCTGGAAACCTCCATATTTTTTTAGGGCAGATGCAGCCCAAAAAAAAGTAAAGAAAAAAAAACTGATGCCAAGTCCAAAGTCGTGAAAATTTGATCCTTCATTCTCTTCCGTGGGTTTCATAGTTTTAGCTATTAAATTTAGGCCTTTGATCTGTTGGGTTAATTTTTTTTTTTTTGGTCTTTTTGCCATATTTAGGGCCGCACCCGCAGCATATGGAGGTTCCCAGGCTAGGGGTCTAACAGGAGCTGTAGCTGCCGGCCTACACCACAGCCACAGCAACGTGGGATCCGAGCCGCGTCTGCAACCTACACCACAGCTCACGGCAATGCCGGATCTTTAACCCACTGAGCAAGGCCAGGGATCGAACCCGCAACCTCATGGTTCCTAGTCGGATTCGTTAACCACTGAGCCATGACAGGAACTCCTTGGGTTAATTTTTTATAGTACGTTAGACAAGGATAAGGGTCCACCTTCATTCCGACATTCGTAATTTCGTGTCTACACATATAACAAAGGACATTGTCCAATCAGTATATTACCCACAGTTGTTACTTAAAATTTTCATTAGATACCAAAGAATGAATAATAAAATAAAATAAAATATGCTTAAAGAAGTACTCCAGAGTTATAAAACTGTTCCAAAAATGATTAACTTGCAAAACTTTCAATGTGGGGGGCAGTTTCATTCTCATTAAGCAGCTATGCACTGCCCTCTGGTGGTCCCAAGAGAAATGGCAGGCGTGCTGAGGAGCTCCTTGGTTCTGTCGGCAAAAGATGATCTTCACAGGATCGCAGGTCTATCAGAACCAAATTTATTAAGATTCGATGTTTTCAGGATCTCTGCTAGTGAAAGGCGTCATTTTACACTACAAAAAAATAGGCTTATTTCCGAATGCAGTATGTCAAAGAGTAATGACTGAGCACCGGAGTCTGGAGCCACAGCAGGTCAGTGCATCCAGGACCACAGGAGTTGTTGGGAGCACCTGATCTACACCCAGCTCCGGGTCAAAGAAAGCAGCACCTCAAATCAAAGGAATCCTTTTCCTTTTTTTTCCTTTCTTTTTAGGGCCACATCCGCAGCATATGGAAGGTCCCAGTCTAGGGGTCAAATTGGAGCTGTAGCCGCCCGCCTACTCCACAGCCAGGGCAACTCGGGATCCAAGCCAGGTCTGCGACCCACACCACAGCTCACAGCAACGCTAGATCTTTAACCCACTGAAAGAGGCCAGGGATCGAACCTGGGTTCTCATGGATGATGGTCAGATTCGTTTCTGCCAAGCCGTGACAGGAACTCCGAATCGTTCTGATTATATTAGCAATAAAAATATTTTAGAAAATTTGAAAACTGTCACTCAGCTTTACCTGTATACTGTCATCTAATTTAAATGAAACCATCCTAGATTCCTAGTTAACTTTTTCACTTATCGATCAGTTTGTATCTATGTCATTAAAATTTTTTGAAGACATGATTTTAATGGCCGCCTAATATTCCTTAGTCTCATATATAATTAACAAAATTTCAGTTTCACCATAGAAATATAGAGCAAAAGAAAGGGTTTCAATTTTATCCTAGAGCTTGACTTTTGAATTTATTTTAACAGGAAGTCCTCCAAGGAGCCAAAATTCTTATGAAAAGTAAGTTGTTTACAGTCCCTGTTCTTTTTATCTGCTCTTCCTAATTGTCATTTACTCCTAAGGACTTTCTCACTTTTTGATTTTTGCATTTAATTGTAGTTTTTCACTGACATAACATTTTTTTTAGGTTTTTATTTTTTATTTTTATTTTATTTTATTTTTTTATTTTTTCTCTTAATGGATTTTATTTCAATTATAGGTGTGCATAAATCATCACAAGTCAATTTTACAGATTTTGTATCCCAAACCCCCAGTGCATCCCCCCACCCCCCCAGATTGTCTTATTTGAAAAACCAAGGTTTTCCAAAGTCTGTGAGTCATTGTCTGTTCTGTAAGAAGGTTCATTGTGTCTTTTAGTTT
>PVHT020000061.1:14649715-14660578 GCA_004024745.2 Catagonus wagneri
TAGGGGTCTAATCGGAGCTGTGGCCACTGGCCTGCGCCGCAGCCACAGCAACGCAGGATCCGAGCCGCGTCTGCAACCTACACCACAGCTCACGGCAACGCCGGATCGTTAACCCACTGAGCAAGGCCAGGGATCGAACCCGCAACCTCATGGTTCCTAGTCGGATTCGTTAACCACTGCGCCACGACGGGAACTCCTGGTTTTATCTTTTGATCACCGTACAGTGTATGGAGATCCCAGGCCAGGGATCAGATCTGAACCGCAGTTGCCACCTACAGTGCAGCTTCGACAACATGGGATCCTTTAACCCACTGTGCCTGGCCAGGCTTACAACCTGGTTCCTGGTGACCCAGAAGTGTCATTGATCAGGGAACCCCAAGAATCCTATTTATTTATTTATTTATTTATTTATTTACTTACTTACTTATTTATTTTAGGGCCTCACTCATGGCATATGGGTGTTCTCAGGCTAGGGGTTGAATCAGAGCTTCAGCTGCTGGCCTATGCCACAGCCACAGGAATGCCAGATCTGAGCCATGTCTGTGACCTACATCGCAGCTCATGGCAACGCCAGATCCTTAACCCACTGATGGGGGCCAGGGATCAAACCCATGTCCTCATGGGTACTAGTTAGATCCAATACCACTGAGCCACGACAGGAACTCCAAGAATCTCATACTTTAGGAAGGTACGTTGCTAGCCTTAGAAGAAAAAAAGGAAAATGATTTTTTTTTTGCCTTTTGTCTTTTTAGGGCCACACCCATGGCATATGGAGGTTCCCAGGCTAGGGGTCTAATGGGAGCTGTAGTCGCTGGCCTATGCCACCGCCACAGCAATGCAGGATCTGAGCCGTGTCTGCAACCTACACCACAGCCCACAGCAACGCCAGATCAATAACCCACTGAGCAAGGCCAGGGATCAAACCCACAACCTCATGGTTCCTAGTCGGATTCGTTAACCGCTGTGCCATGACGGGAACTCCAGAAACTGATTTTTACGTTTGAGCAGGAACTGCTGTCTTTGAGGAGCTCTAATCCACAACACTCATGCACCTTGTACATGAGGAGGAGGTGCAGACAAGCACGCAGAGACAATTGTGTTTAATATTTTTTCTCCTGCTTTGAAATATAAATTTTATTTCACCACTCCACATCCTCACTAACATTAATTTTTGTGCTTGTTCTTCAGGTTTTGTTTGTTTGTTCGGCCTTGTGGTAAATGTGTAGAGTTGTTCATTTGCATTTTTCCCTGTTGATGAAGGAGGTGAGAGCATGTCGTTTCCTCCAATGAACTTTTTGTTTGTAACAGCCCTTCCAAGCCTTCTCCTTCCTCTGCAGAAGGGTCCCTCTTCTTCACTTTTGGGGACTCGCGTGTGCTTTGTTATAACTACATGTCGCAAATTACAATTCCTTGCTGTGTCTGAATAAACCTTGTTTTCCTAGTAAAATAGCTGGTTGTTCCACTGTGTTAGGTTACACACGTCATGGTATAGGCATGTATTCAGCCTGACAATTTTCCAGTGTGTCTCCCATATTCTCACACCCACAAGCCATTTAGAGAGCTCCTGTTCATTGCTCCTCACTATTGCTAACACTGGCTTTTCCAGTTTGTTCTTGGTTTTTGGTTTTTTGTTATTAGCCATTCTGCAATTTGCCCTTTTTTTTAACCGTAGCACCTGTGGCATATGGAAGTTCCTGGGCTAGGGGTCAAATCAGAGCTGCAGCTGCAGGCCTATGCCACAGCCACTGCATTGCCAGATCTGAGCTGCTTCTGTGGCCTACATTGCAACAACGCTGGATCCTTACTCCACTGAGCAAGGCCAGGGATCGAACCTACATCCTCATGAACTAGTTGGGTTCTTAACCCACTGAGCCACCATGGGAACTCCCAAGAATACTTTTTTCAATGTGCCAATGATGCTTAGGCATGATCCCAAGAAGATGTAGAGACTCGAGATGTAGTCTAAGGGGTACAGCCACCAGCCTCCCCTGGGAATTGTTATAAATGCAGACCTGATTCAGGGCTGGAATTTTAAAACCTCTCCAGGGTATCTGAGAAAATCCACAGGATGTTCCGACCTCTGTGTGGATCCCTAAAGCAACATGAGACCCACAGCTGGCAATGACTCAGTGAAAAGATCTTGTGGTTTTCTAAACTGGAGCACAACTGCCAAAGTGCCTACAAAGCCAAGGACGATTTTCCAATTGGGCCAGTAGTTGCATTCTTGGGCCATTCAGTATTAACACAGTGTAAAGTATTAACACACTTTACACTTACGGACAAACTGGCATTGGGTTCTATGCTCAGATAAGCAGGCCTTCCTGGTGCACAAAAAGATGGGGGCATTGACCAGGAAGAGGAAGCCAGGACAGTTCTTCCTTAGGTGGCTCTGTCCTGTGCCCTCTTACTGATAGCACTGCCAGAACTGTGACAGGAAAACGCACCCACGACTTCCCCCAAGGCCCCTGGGGCATTGTAACTCTGGGAGCCCTCTCTAATCCTCCCCCACACATACACCCAAGGGCTGAGGAAGTTCCCAGGCCAGAAATTCAACCCATTCCACAGCAGCAGCAGTGCCAGCACTTCAGTTACAAGGGTGGATCCTCAACCTCTGAAACACAAGAGAACTCTGGTAATAAGTCCCTTTGGAATCCAGCCATATTTTTCTTTTTCACTGGAGTACTGCATGGTTGAAATCCAGGAACCAACAGAGATTGTCTCTGAGAAGGAAATGGAAGATTGGGAAAGAGATTTGATTCGTCAGTATCAGCCCTCTGTTCCTATTTGAAGTGTTTTAACTTTCAAACTCATTTTCGAACTCATCCTTGATTGGATCATAAATACTTTTCATAGCCTCACTAGCAAAAGGATCCAACAGCTTAGAAATTATGTTAAAAAGGGTATTGCTATGAAGAGAAGGGTGTGGTTTCTCAGATTTGCTTCAAATTGCTTGAGGGAGTAAAGAGGGCACCAGGTCGGTCAGGAGCGAACTGTTGGAGCTGGTGCTCCGGGCACTCCTCCACTTTGGGATTTGCTAGAAAATCTCCATACTCTTGGTGGGATACAGCCCAAAGGCAGGGCGACCTGGAGCACAGGACAGGCGGGGCTGGGAGGGACTGGGAGGGGCTGGGGGCGGGGCGGGGCTGGGGGCGGGGAGAGGGGAAGGGCAGGTAGAGACGAGCAGTCAGAAGCGCGGGGCCGGGAGGGGCATGGAGAGGGCTTATAGGAAGGACAGACTTGCCGCGGGGGTGGCGCACCGAGGAGGGTGAAGGTCAGGCGTCAGGCAGCAATGGCTGAGATGCGCGGTAAGACTCCGCGGTTTGCGAGGCCACAGATGGCCGTGGGCTTCCTGTGCTGTGGCGCCCATGGGGTGGATGAGCTGGGAGGCTGCAGTGATGGGTTAGGAGTCTGCGGACTAGACGGGGGTGTGGACCTGATGGGGAGGCAGCTGCCTGTCTTGGGGTGTGGGTGGCAAGCGCAGGGCCGCAGGTGGTTGAGGTCTCTGCCCCTGCAGTAGCCGCCAGGCCTTGTGAGGCCATGGACCACTCGGCCTCCCTGGACCAGACCACGGCTGACCCGGTGCCGGGGCCGAAAGCGGAGGAGGAGGCGCTGGGCCTGAACCAACTGCCATCCGAGCTGCTCCTGATGGTGCTGAGCCTGGTCCCCCCACGCATGCTAATCAGACACTGCCGCCAAGTGTGCCGGCGCTGGCGCGCCTTGGTGGACTGCCAGGACCTGTGGCTGATCATCCTGGCCAGAGACCACCGCGCCCTGTGGCCCGTCCTCCAGAGCTGCCTGCCCCCCGCTGACGACACCAGGCCCTCTGTCCTGGGCCGCTTCTGCGTGCGCAGACCCCTACATCAGAATCTCTTTCGGGACCCCAAGGGCGAAGGTAGGGATCCCAGGAAAGAGGTTCACGCCAGCCAGTGGGAGGGTGCAGGTGGGGGGGCTCTTGGGGAACACACAGGACTGATCCCTGGGTGCGTGGTTGGTCAAGGAAATCTGAGCACAAACTTTTTTTACCTAACAGAAGACTTCCAGAAAAGGCCTCGGGTGAGCAGAGAGGAGGCGGTGGCTTTGAAGGAAAAGTGGCAGGGTGTCATCTGCAGGGCAGGTTGGAAGAACAGCTTTCGCTACCTCTACAGGTGAACGCCCCTGTTCCCCGCAGGCCGGGGTGGTGGGGAGCGCTGGCTGGCTCCCATGGACCGTTCTCCCACTTTCCTAGGTGGTTTGAGAAGAAGCAAGTGGTGGATCTGCAGGAGGAGGGCTTCTGGCCAGAGCTCCTGGATAGCGGCAAGATTGAGATTTGGGTCTCTGACTGGTGAGTGTGATTTAAAGTCTTTTTGGTGAGCCCTCACCTTGGCATAGTGACTTCATTGAGGCCTGCCTCCTAACAACCCTTAGGAAACAGCAGGTGAGGAAGTGACTGAGCCACCATCATAGCCCTGGTACTTAGTGTTTGTTTGTTTGTTTATGTATTTATTTATTTTATTATTTTATTTGTCTTTTTGCCTTTTCTAGCGCTGCATCGACGGCATATGGAGTTTCACAGGCTAGGGGTCTAATCGGAGCTGTAGCCAATGGCCTACACCACAGCTCACTGCAACACCTGATCCTTAACACACCGAGCAAGGCCAAGGATCGAACCCCCAACCTCATGGTTCCTAGTCGGATTCCTTAACCACTGAGCCACGATGGGAATTCCTCATTTATTTATTTTTGCCTTTTCGGGCCACACGAGCGGCATATGGAGGTTCCCAGGCTAGGGGTAGAATCAGAGCTGCAGTTGCCAGCCAGTGCCACAGCCATGCAGGATCTGAGCCGCATCCGTGACCTACACCATAGCTTGCGGCAACACCAGATCCTTAACCCACTGAGCGAGGCCACGGATCGAACCTGCATCCTCATGGATACTAGTCAGGTTAGTTACTGCTGAGCCAGGACGGGAACTCTAGCTCTAGTACTTAGCAGACCACACACCCTGGGCCCCTCTCCTCACCTCCAAATGGACGTGGTTTGGAAGAGGCCAGTTTGGATTTTAACCCAGAGCTCTTAAGCCCAACATAGTCTTGTGTGTGAGGGAGCTGCTCCTGGACTGAGGAAGAGGCCAGCCAGGAGAGGTGGCTAAGAGTTCGGATTCTGGAGCCAGACCTCTCAGATTCCGATCCTGGCTTCCCAGCTTTGTGGTCTTGGGCCTATCAGAATGTTCCTCAGTTTCCCTGTCTTCATAACACAGTCATATGTCAAGCACGGAGCCAGTGCTTTGAAGTGTGAGCTGTCCGAGTACCCTTCACGGCCCTTGCCCTGTGGTAATGTGTCTTGAAACCCTAACCTGAGAGGTTGGGAAAAGGGAGATGACGGCCCCTGGTGGCACAGCTGGGGTTGGCAGGGCCTCACACTTGGTGACTCCAGAGCTTGTGCTCTGTAGTGATGGTTTTGAAACTGGGGTCCATGAGGACCTTCCAGGGGAAACAGGACCCATATGATTTTAAGGGAGGCAAATTCCAAATCCTCTACAAGTTTATGTTCCCTGTTCTCCAAGTGATCGACACGAGATCACCTCTATGGTGGGGGCGTCATTGGTTATGCCTCCCAATTCCTCTCTCACGGTCTTCCGTGTGTACAGAAGAAGAAAGCCCCTCGCCGTGTTGTATGGTCCCCAGATGTAAAGGACTGATAAAGTGTCCATTTAAAATTTTGACCTTATTGGGGAGTAACCGCCGTGGCTCAGTGGTTAACAGACCTGACTAGGATCCATGAGGATGTGAGTTCAATCCCTGGCCTTGTTCAGTGGGTTATGGATCCAGTATTGCCATGAGCTGTGGGGTAGGTCAAAGATGTAGCTCGGATCCTACATGGCTGTGGCTGTGGCATAGGCCGGCAGCTATAGCTCCTATTCAACCCCTAGCCTGGGAACTTCCATATGTGGAGGATGTGGCCCTAAAAAGCAAAAAAAAAAAAAAAAAAAAAGGCCTTATTGATTTCACTTTCAATCAAGACACCATAAACTTTCTTCTTCTGCAAGTAAATTCATATCATTAACAGATGTATTTACAATCAGCTCCTGTTTTTAATTTAATCCTTTCTCACACTTTTGTAGCATATTTGTGTTGCTTTGAGCAATGCTGTACCAGTTGATTGTAATAATCAGTGATTCCCACTTTTGCCAACATCACCCAGGAATATTTGAAAATGATGCCTGGGTCACAGTCCATACCCATTAGAGCCGAGTGGCAGGGGTGAGAGCCAGGCATCAACATCTGTGAGAAGTTCAGAGCCAACTACAGAGTTAGGGACCACAATCCCAACACCACCTCCCAATGGCCAGTTTGCAAGATTCCCAAAGCCCCCCTCAGGCTCAGAAACTCACTAAAAAGAGTGAACTCACTGCAACCAGTTTTTACAATCAGTCTGTTACAGGGAAAGATACAGATGAAGATTAGCCAGGGGGAAGGTCCCAGGGGAGTAGCAAACCCTGGACTTCCGGGGCCCTCTCCCAGTGGAGTCAGCACACCTGATTCTCCCGGCATCTGTAGGCGACTGTATGATGGACTGTTGACAACCAGGGAAGCTCACCTTTCTTCTCCTTTTTTGTCTTTGTCGGGCCCCACCTGTAGCATATGGAGGTTCCCAGGCCAGGGGCTGAATCAGAGCCGTAGCTGCTGGCCTACATTACAGCCACAGCAACTTGGGATCCAAGCTGTGTCTGGGACCTACACCACAGCTAATCCTTAACCCACTGAGAAAGGCCAGGAATGGAACGTCACGGTTCTTAGTCGGATTAGATTCCAATGCTCCACTACGGGAACTCCCTCACTGTTCTTATTGTGGCTTTATCCTGTGTTTCATCTCAGCCCCCAGGTCAGCTAATAACTGCCTGATGCATCCTAAGTCACGTTGTTGGCTTTCTCAGAGTGCCCAGCACTCTTTAAAGAGGCTGGCTGTGTGGATGCGGCGGCCCCCAGCAAGTCACAGCTGCAGGCTCTCCAGTGTAACTCAAGGTCCCCAGGCAAACCAGAGATGACCGCTCAGAAAGGGACGGCAAAGACCCTGCCTTTAGACAAGGGCCAGTGCTTTTCTACACATTTATCTTTCTCAAGATTCCAGTTGCTTCATATAGAGCTTTATGGACACCGGGAAAAAAAATAATTTGTTTATATTTTTTATGTGTATGATTATGTGTGGTGGTTGGCACATAACAGTATGAAAGGCAAATCAGGAAATCATAACAATATATTAGTGGTACATTAGGACAAATTCTGTGGGAGAAGAGTGGGCATCTTAATTCCAAGAAGTTTAGTGCAGCCAAATCTCTATAACAGAAGATTCTTTTTTTTTTTTAATTTTGTCTTTATTTATTTATTTATTTATTTTTGCCCTTTTGCCTTTTATGTAGAGCTGCACCCGCGGCACATGGAGGTTCCCAGGCTAGGGGTCTAACAGGAGCTGTAGCCGCCGGCCTACACCACAGCCACAGCAACGCAGGATCCGAGCCGCGCCTGCAAATTACACCACAACTCACGGCAATGCCGGATCCTTAACCCACTGAGCAAGGCCAGGGATCAAACCCGCAACATCATGGTTCTTAGTTGGATTCGTTAACCACTGAGCCACTAAGGGAACTCCCAACAGGAGACTCTTATCTGTGTATTTATATTGCCTGTTACTCTTAAGGTGTGTGTGGGTTTTTTTGTTTTTGTTTTTGTTTGGGGGGGGAGATGGGCTGGGCCCGTGGCACGTGGAAGTTTCATAACCAGGGACTGAACCCATGCCATAGCAGCAACCCAAGCCACTGCAGTGACAATCCCAGGTCCTTAAGCCTGCTGCACCGCAGGAGACCTAGTTTTTAAATTAAAAAAAAAAATTTTTTTTTAGGGCCACACCCACGGCATATGGAGATTCCCAGGCTAGGGGTTGAATAGAAGCTACAGCTGCCGGCCTATGCCACAGCTCACGGCAATGCCAGATTGTTAACCCACTAAGCAAGGCCAGGGATTGAACCTCCAACCTCATGGTTCCTAGTCAGATTCGTTAACTGCTGCGCCACGACAGGAACTCTAAAATTTTTAATTTCTAACATCAAAAATGCACAGATCATGGGTTTGGAACTCAATGAAATTTTTTTTTTTGGTCTTTTTCTAGGGCCAGACACGCAGCATATGGAGGTTCCCAGGCTAGAGGTCTAGTCAGAGCTGTAGCCGCCGGCCTACACCACAGCCACAGCAAAGCCAGATCTGAGCTGTGTCTGCGACCTACACCACAGCTCATGGCAACACCAAATCCTTGACCCACTGAGCGAGGCCAGGGATCGAACCCACAACCTCATAGTTCCTAGTCCAGTTCGTTAACCACTGAGCCACGACGGGAACTCTGGAACTCAATGAATTCTTAAGAATTCTTACAAACTGAACACACTCTCATCACATCAAGCACAGAATGTTGCCAGCAATCCCCCTCCTCAGCACCCTCCTGTCCCATTCCCCATCCTGTCCCACCCACCATCACTTATGACCCCAGGGTAGCACACTCCTGATTCTGTATCTGCCTTCTTTGACTCAATATTGTCTGTAAATACACCTATAATTGTATGTGGCTGCAGTCAGTTTACTCTCGTGGCCCTGTCAGACTCCATTATGTGAATATTCCATACTTTGTCCAGTTATTATTGATGGATATTGGTGGTGGTTCTTTGAACATCCAGGTGCCCCATCACCACTTTTTTGATGTCCCTGGATCCTTTGAAATAACTAGAAAACTGAGTCTTAAACATGAGCATTATACACACTGGAAAGGACATCTCTTGTCACCATGGAAACAAGATGAGCAATGGTTTGGGAGGAGGTACCCTGAAGAGCTCTGTTCTAGGTCTTCATTTCTGAGACGAATGTGCACGCAGACCAGCTAGGGAACCTGTTTAGTGCAGCTGGATTCACTGAGTAGGCGGAGGGCCCAGGATCCCAAGTGACACTCATGGTGCTAGTCTTGGGGACCACAGCACAACTTGGGGGGGGGGGGTTCTGTGTATGTGTGTTTGGCCTCTTCCATGGCATATGGAAGTTCCTGGGCCAGGTACTGAATCCAAGCCACAGTTGCAACCTGTAGCACAGCTGCAGCAACAATGGATCTTAACTCGCTGTGCCACAGGTAGCACTCTCGCATCACCACTTTGGATTTGCATCCATGGGAAGGCCATTCAGACCGAACAGGCAGGTCTCCCAAAAGAACATCAACTTTCAAGGTCTCCCTTATCCCACAGGCGCATAGAACGACGGCAAAGCAGTAAACATCGATATGAACTAACAGTCTTCCTCCTAGATGCCAACAAGACCGTCCTGCACCGCTTTTCTCCTTTGCATTTTCCTGAGCAGCCAAGAAGGAAGTGTGTCTTCCTTCAGGTGAGTCTCTAATAGGTGTGGGAAAGGATGGGGGGGGGGTCTCTGATGAACTATTGCTGCATAATGAGTTGCCCCCCAATGTGGTGACTTGGTATCAAGAGGAGTGAATTAATCGCCTCTCATGGTTTCTATGGGTAGGTCTCTGCTGGAAGCTTCTGGCCTCAGTGCCTCATGTAGTTGCATTCAGACAGTTGCTGGAATTAAAGGGCAGGGTGGGTCATGAGTGTGTATACAGCAGGTGGTAGTTGGTCTAAGTTAGTCTCAGAGCTTGGCCATGGCATCTTTCTGCTTGGTCTAGTGTCGGCTTCCTCATAGCATGGTAGCTTCAGGCTGCTTCCTGGTGTGTCTCAGGGCTCCGCCACCGTGAGGGTTCTGGAGAAACCAGCAGAAGCGGCTTGGCCTTCCTGACCCTGCCTTACTTGGAAGTTTCCTGGAAATAGTCACTGAGCATCACTCGCACACGCTCCTGGTTATAAGGAAACCTGCCCAGATTCAAGGGGACAGGGGTTAGACTTCACCCCTGGATGAGGACTGGCATGATTCTAGACGTACATGTGGGACTGGGGACATTAATGCAAGGTCCCCACTTCAGCTTTTGAGGGAAAGGCCATGTCACAATGGAATTTGCCTCTTTTTCTCCCTAATAGGTCAACCATGAGTTCTCCAACCTCAAGAAGGGTGTCCGCTTTGTTTCTTTTGAACACACGATCCGGAACATTGAGTACAGACCAGAATGTTATAAACTCTATCGGTCCAGCTCCAGTGTGTCGGTGCTTGTCCGTTGTAATCAACAATCTGACTGGGCCTCCCAGGAGCGGGAATCATTGGTGGGGTCGTCTCATTAATCAAGGGCTAGTAGTAGCTTCCTGGCAGCCTGGGATCTCCTGGGTCCAGGGGAAGGTCCCGCTGGGCCCTGTCTTAAGGTTCTGGAAGCTGCTAGAAGAAAGTTCCTCCATCAGATTAACCTGCTTCTGCTGCTCTAAGACAGCCCTTACTGTTCTGAGTGGAGACCCTGGGTGAACACAGAGAAAGGCCCTTGTCTCTTCCTGTTTCCGCTTCCGAGGAGTTATTGTTCCCTTCCGGGAAGTCCCTCTCCTCACGTCTGAACTAGCATCTCATCCCTGTGGCTGACCAAGTTCCAGGCCCCTGTGTGGTAACTTAACCTCCTGAGGTTTCAAGACTGGGACCAGGACTCAGCGTAAAGTCAACAGCTCAAAACATGTTTGATGACAGAGGGTTCTGCCCACCCTGTCCCCAGAGTCCAGCCCCATCCTGCATTGCATGTTGTATGAAATCATTTTGTTACTTTCAAATTCTTTTGAAACAAATTTTTGAGACAATAAATCAGGAATAGAATCTGCCAATCATAGGTAATAAATGTATTATTTATTTTAACAAAAGTGTCTCAGGCTTTTTAATAGAAAAAGGATGGGACTGCCTTGGTGACTACTTGGTTCAGGTTTGTCCG
>PVHT020000061.1:14667007-14681358 GCA_004024745.2 Catagonus wagneri
GCAACCTCATGGTTCCTAGTCAGATTCGTTAACCACTGTGCCATGACAGGAACTCTGTTTTTTTTTTTTTTTTTAAGTTGACAAGGACAATGAAAAAGTATGGGGAATGGAGGTAAGAAACAAACAAAACAAGTTCCGGTTGTGGCTCACTGGTTAACAAATCCGACCAAGAACCATGAGGTTGCGGGTTCGATCCCTGGCATCGCTCAGTGGGTTAAGGATCCGGCGTTGCCGTGAGCTGTGGTGTGGGTTGCAGACATGGCTCGGATCCCGCGTGGCTGTGGCTGTGGCGAAGGCCGGCGGCTACAGCTCCTGTTAGACCCCTAGCCTGGGAGCCTCCATATACCGCAGGTGCAGCTCTAGATAAAGCAAAAAGACAAAAAAAAAAAACCCAAAAAACAAAACACAGAGCAGAGGTGAGGAAGAGCTGTTTGGAACGGTAAGCAGTCTACACTGGATGCCAGTCAGAGGAAACAGGCAGAGGAGGGTAAGAGGAAGAAAAGCCTGATATTTCCTCTGGAAACAAACTGATTTGGGTGTTTTTATTCCATGCTAAGGAATTTGGAATTTCACCTGAGGTCAAAAAGTAAACCAATGACAATGTCAGTGACAGGAAATTCAAATGTCACCCACCAAGTGACAGCTGCATGAACTTTGATTGCCTGAGTCTGGGTTTTTTGGCCTTAATCACTACCAGAAACTTGAGAAGTTGGTGAACCCCATGTTTTCAGAGAAGAGAGTCAGTGTGCAGGTTGACTGGTTCATGCGGATGGCTGAATAGAGGAAGGATATAGCCAGAAAGGAAAAGAAATATATACATTTTTGAGAATTTTTTTAAAGCCATGGAACATGATGAATAAATGAGGATTAAAATTTTTCATAAGATGTGCATAAGAAGAAAATATTTAAGGTAGCATCTGTTATGCAAACAACGGGAAGAGATGCCATTTACTATTTACATTTCATTTCAGAGATCCATATCTAAATTTAATTCATAAACTGTGACAACATACCTTTTGCTAGTTCTCCAGTTATATTTTTTTGCAACTACTGATGCATCTGAAATAAGTCAAATATGATTTATAATGTTGTTGTTGTTGCTTTTGGTCTTTTGTCATTTTAGGGCCACACCTGGCATATGGAGTTTCCCAAGTTAGGGGTGCAATCAGAGCTGTAGCTGCTGGCCTACACCACAGCCACAGAATGTGGGATCTGAGCCGCGTCTCGACCTACACCACAGCTCAAGGCAATGCCAGCTCCTTAAACCACTGAGCGAGGCCAGGGATCGAACCCACAACCTCATGGTTCCCAGTTGGATTTGTTAACCACTGAGCCATGACGGGAATTCCGATTTATAATGTTTAAGTTAAACCAGGAGTTCCTGCCATGGCACAGCATTAACGAATCTGACTAGGAACCATGAGGTTGCGGGTTCGATCCCTGGCTTCGCTCAGTGGGTTAACAATCTGGCCTTGCCGTGAGCTGTGGTGTAGGTCACAGACGTGGCTCAAATCCTGTGTTGCTGTGGCTGCGGTATAGGCCAGAGGCTACAGCTCCGATTAGACCCCTAGCCTGGGAACCTCCACACGCTGCAGGTGTGGCCCTAAAATGACAAAAGACGAAAAAAAAAAAAAAAGAAACTCATGGATGAGAACATGAGGGAAGTATAAACCAAACTGGAGGCGGATTTGGGCCAACCTTGAGAAGAGGGTTCTCCCTAGCAGAGGCATAGGTCTGGAGCCTACCAGTCACAGGATTTCCACCAGATACCAGGATTCAGGCCACTGGCTGACAAAACTTGGCCTTGGGTTTACATCCAGGTTGCAAGAACCCTACCAGAGACACACATTCAGCCCCAGGCCTGCTTCAGGCCTCAGCTTTCTTTCTGCCATCTGGTCTACCCAGGCCCCTCGAGGTCCAGGCATCTGTATTCACATGTACCACGCTGGGGCTGCTGGGGAGTGTGACAACTGGTGCTCCCCAGCCGGCAAGGTGTGACACAAGCAGGTACTAGAACTTTATTTTCCAGAACTTACAAAGTTCTTCCATTGCTTGTTTTGGTATATTGCACCCACTCTGTCTTCCTTTCCAGCGCTTGGCTTTTCTGGGCACCCAAGAGGACTGAGAATATTTGCAGACGCACTGGAAGGTGTGGCTCATCCTCTGTGCCCCTCAATTTTCAGCAATAGCGTTTTGGATCTCCTGAAGTGACACAGACAACTGTGACAATGCTCTGTCAGGTTGAGATTCCTTTTACAGCCTTCTCTGGAAGGTAAGAACAGTTTCTGCACCCTGAGCTGACTTACAATACTTTGTGGTTTCTCTAGCAGGCCAAGGAATCCTTCCCTGGGCATCTCTTCAGATGGAAACAGAGATTTCTGGTCTCTGAAGAGCAGCTGGAAAGTGTTTCAGAGCCTCACCAAGATCAAGGGAGTCCTCATCTAGAAGAGTCACCCCCTCACAGGCATGTACCTGCTTCTGGAGCTGCAACTGAAAAAAATGCAAGAGGTTTGTTTATTGAAAAGATATCATTTGGTATGGCAGGACCCTGGGAGACCACGTGTACGTCCGGCTATGGAGGAACCCTTGCGATCATCTTCTGAAAGTCAGACATCCTTCATAAGTACAGAATCTCTATTCGGTGCTGGGTAACTATAACCACACACATAAATCCATAATAAGAAACTCAATAATAATAAATACAATAAAGATACTATTATCCTTGTGATACTGACACTGGTAAGTATAATAATAATACACCTAAGGAGATCACAGAATAAATACAGATACCTCTAAATGAATAACAAGATAATGATATTGGGCCCATTGTGTAGCTTGGAGTCTTAGTTCCATGTTCATGCTAAAAAACTTGTTCTTCAAGACAAAGACAAACATCAGGAGGGAAAAGAAAACCAACCTGAGAATATGGGAAAACTTGGAAACTTTGAGCCACTTAGGAGAACTAGAGACCCTAATCCAGGGTGTGCCCATCTCAGGACACTGGAGTAAGGCCAACCCCTATAAAGGCTGGACGCAGAGCCATCCCTAGCAGGAAGCCTCACTTGGAACATACTTTTTATGTCCGGCACGATCTCAGCCCTCATCATCTGGTGCCCGTCTGCTTTCTGTTCCACCCTGCTCCCTTGAGGTCCAGACATTCCAGTTTTCATATCTCAGAGGGGCTGTGGTAGATCTCATCAATGATCCCGGGGCCAGCAGAGGGAACACGTGTCTATTCAAACCTTGTAGGACTCCCTGGAGGACTCAGGAAATTTTACATTTGTTCCTGCTGGTGCGTTGCTGTCTTCCTGCTTTCCATTCCTACACAGCCTTTTCTTGGGGATTTAGCATGTAACCAGGGGCTTGAAGCAGACTGATACAACCTTTGTGTACTTTCATTTCCACTGGTGCAGATAGAGGTGCTATTGTCTCATTACTGTAGCATGTGTTTTGAAAAACAAAAAACAACAATGAAGTACCATGGGTCTTAATTTCTGGCAACTGAGAGTCTGGAGGAATACAGAAAAACTCCTGGAATCCTCTGATGACCACAGGAGTCACAGAACTTTAAGGTCTAACATAGATAACAGCGGATATTTGATTTACCTTAGGGTTGCTGAATCTCCTTTGATTTGCAAACGCAGGGATCATAGGGTCAGGAGGCATGCAGTTCTTGTCAAAATAGTGTTGATGCTAGGCTCATCCTCAGAAAAACTGAAATAAAGTCTGGAGTGATGGCATTTCTTACAACTAAGGTATTCCAATGGGAATGCAGTTTTGAGAATCACTTAGGTAAATACTGCTTCTTAAGCTCTAATGTGCATACAAATCTCTTGGATATCAGGGGATCAACACTAGGAAATTATGATTCAGGAAGTTTGGGAGGGACACATTACATTTCATTTTTAACTTAAAAAGGGAAATGCTGATGCTGATTCATTCAAGTTGCCCTAATTCAGGGAGAGCAAGTACAGCACACACACGTTCCTTACACTCAGTATTTCCCAGTGCAAACATCACCTGGTACTCCCCTCCCCCAAATTATTTGGTGACCCTTATCAAATTGAGAGAATAGAGAGGTCACTAGTGTCTGAACAAGGCAGTATTTGAGAAACAACACACATTAACTAAAACCAGCTGTACTGAGCATCTACTATGTGCCCTCAGTTCCGTGTACAGGTACTGTCCTGGGGAGCTCAATACATTATACAATCCAATCCTCATTATCCTGGTAGCTAGTAATATTCACTGCATGCAGGGAAGGAGGGAGTATAAATGGGAGAGGGGGACACAGGCAAGGGGGACACAAGCAAGGACATCTAGGGGAAGTTTCAGAGTGGGTGGAAAAACGACGTTATGATGCAAACTCTGATGTCAGCTGTGTGTGCTCTGAGACCATGTCACTGGTCCAGGGATTTAGAGGTCAGAGTTAGTGAAAGAACTTGCTTGCTGCTGTAGATACTGGATCTGAGAGGAGAGCTCTAATAGGATATCTTTTCCTCCAAGTGCAGTATGTTGAGCTGGAATCTCAGACAGATGCAGGGAGACTGGCCCTGCTGTGGAATCTGGTCTGTGAGTGCCGGAGGCAAGTTGGTGTCCTGTGCATGTGAATGGGTGTTGGAGGAACCCTTGGGTGGAGGTGAGGTTTACTGAAGACCTAACTCTCAGGGCTTGCTTCTTCCAAACCCCTGATTCTCCTAATCCATAACACTCATCCTGACATGAACAGACAGGCAGGCATCTTACAAAAAATAGTGGCCTAACATCCACACCAGAATAGACTCAGAATCCACTACATGTTTTTGGAATTCTGACACTCTTAAGATGACTCAAAAGCCATCTACTATTACTTTCTTTCATCTATAAAACTCATTCTTCCTCCATGAATGCTAGAAGGAAAAGGTCCTTGATTGAGTAGGAAGGAGTCAACCTCAAATATGGACTATGAAATTCACAAAGAACTGGACATTCTGATCACTTCTCAGACAACCCTGGACAGTGCAGGTGGTGCAGAGACACAATATGGGGGGGTGGGGGTGGTTCTGTGTTGCCCTGTTCATGAAGGTTTGTCTTTGGAAATGACTTGAGATTCCTCATGATGAGAGCAATCTGAGTATGTATCTGATGCTGGACATGCAGGTTATTAGCCAAATACTCATTGTTATACACAATGTGCTCCTTACTCCCCACTTTCTACTCCTGGATAGTTGGCTTTTCTCCAATTACAACAAAGCATTGTTGGAATATTAATAAACATACCCCAAAGTATTTTCATCATGAAAAAATGATGAGTTGCTGCATGAGCATCCCGCTGATCTCAGCATAATCTCAGGACAAAAGCTGGGTAAATGCTTTCAACACTGAGAAAATCCTAGTCACAAGCTTAACACCTTCTGTCTTCTCACGTGCTCATGTCCTATGAAGGGAAAATGGAATCTCCCTATGGTATTTATCAAAACCAAACACATGAACTGCTTCATTTCACCAGGGTTCTGTACTTTAACTCAAAGCAAAGATCTCAAACTGAAGTGTCCCCTAGTTGTGAGGACTCTCAGGTCACTTGATGGTCACATGTACTAAGATCAGGGTACTTTGAGGAGGAAAGTTTCTTTTCCCCCAGAGAATTTAGAAATAGGTTCCCTTATGTGTACTGCATTACCTTTTAGAGAGGCCACATATTTTTCAGGCCATCTGAGCAAATCTCATCAAAGCGCCATCTCATAACCATTGTGGTTTAGGTACAGCTGAGTTTCTTCCCTCCAGAGTAGTTCTTTAACAATGGGTTTTTTTTTTTTTTTTTTTGTCTTTTCTAGGGCCGCACCTGTGGTATATGGAGGTTCCCAGACTAGGGGTCTAACAGGAGCTGTAGCCACTGGCCTACGCCACAGCCACAGCAACACAGGATCCGAGCCGCATCTCCAACCTACACCACAGCTCACGGCAATGCCGGACCCTTAACCCACGGAGCAATGCCAGTGATCAAACCTGCAACCTCATGGTTCCTAGTCAGATTCGTTAACCACTGAGCCACAAAGTGAACTCCCATTATGGGGCTTTTCAAAGGAATGCCTGGAAAAATTTTTAATTATAGTAACAGAAAACAAATTAAATTATACTTCAGTTTCACTGTCACTTCCTTTTACCCCTCAGCTTTCATTGGATATAATTCCCACATAAGGAAATAGTCTCAGAGATGTAGTGGAGAGTCACTGTACATTTCAGTCTGGGTATTATATTACATATTTACAAATGTTATATCCTCTTGAACTGTTTTTGAGTAAGTCTATTTTGTCTGATAGTACAGATACCTCTGCTCTCATGATTTCTATTTATGTGGAATATGTTTTTCTATCCTTTCACTTTGAGTCCATTTATCCCTCAGAAAAACAGGATAAAGTAATTATAAGCATCTGTGTTCTTACATTCCCAGTTGCTGATCTGTGAATTTATGGCCGGGGAATGACATGACAGGGGAATATGGGCAAGATCTTATTATCTTGGCTTCTTTCTGCTCTCCCAGCTTTCCAGGTGTCATGCGTCACTAGGAGGGACAGTACTAGTACAAACTAGCATGAGTATATTAGACATCCTAGAAAAGGGACACTCCAAATGTCTTTAAACTTCTTCACGTCCTAATTTGGTCCCACTTATTTCGTTTTTAGCAGTTACCTGACAGAATCTTTCTTGTGCATGCCCAGAATGGTGCTAGGTTAAATGAGAGTGTGAGAGTGCACAGTGGTTACAGATCTAGAATTTCTCTCCCGTGCAGTCCACTTATTTATTTAAAGGATAAATTATAACTGGTGGTATTTCTAGACTGAATACAGACACAGAATTTCTCTGACATGTGATTTACCCATTTAGTTTAACATTTACAGCTGCGGATGAAGATTCTTCCACATTCAGTTCACTTACAGTTTCAGCTGTCCCAGCTAAGTCTACTGCTAAAGGTTTTGTTATATAAATGACATACATATGGATTCTTTCAACTATGAAGTAACTTTGAGTGAAGTAACAAGGATGAATAAAGGCTCTTATACATTGAATATAAACAGTATTCCTTCATTTTGTGTCCTCAAGAGTGTTTATAGTTTGAAGCTCTGTGTGGTGAATCTTCCACATTCATTACCTTTATCGCATGAGTTCTCTCATGTTGTCTAAGATTAAAATATTTACTGAAGGCTTTCCCACATAGATAACATTTGTAAGGTTTCTCTCCAGTGTGAATTCTCTTATGCAATCTAAAGTTATAACTTCTATTGAAGGCTTTACCACATATACTGCATTCATACGGCTTCTCACCAGTGTGAGTTCTTTCATGTCGTCTAAGGACAGAAGAGTGATTGAAGGCTTTCCCACACAGCTGACATTCATATGGTTTTTCTCCAGTGTGAGTTCTCTCATGTCGCTTAAGGACAGAAGAATCAGTGAAGGCTTTCCAACACAGATGGCATTCATATGGTTTCTCTCCAGTGTGAGTTCTCTCATGTCGTCTAAGAACAGATGATTCAGTGAAAGCTTTTCCACATACATGACATTCATATGGTTTCTCCCCAGTATGAGTTCTCTCGTGCTTTCTAAGGTGAGAACAGTGAGTGAAGGCTTTTCCACATAGATGACATTCATATGGTTTCTCTCCATTATGAGTTCTCTCATGTTGTCTAAGATAAGAAGTTTTACTGAATGTTTTACCACATAGATTGCACCCATATGGTTTCTCTCCAAAGTGAGTTCTCTCGTGTTTTCTAAGGTCAGAACAATGAGTGAAGGCCTTCCCACATAGGTGACATTCACTTGGTTTCTCTCTGGTGTGAATCATCTTGTGTCTCCTAAGGTTATAACTTTTACTGAAAGCTTTCCCACACAGATGACATCCATATAATTTCTCTCCAGTGTGAATTCTCTCATGTTTTCTAAGGTCAGAACAATGAGTGAAGGATTTCCCACAAAGATGACATCCATGTGGTTTCACTCCAGTGTGAATCATCTCATGTCGTCTAAGGTTAGAACTTTTACCAAAGGCTTTTCTACATACATGACATTCAAATATTTTCTCACCAGTTTGAGTACTGTGGTGTTCTCTCAGGGCACAACTTTGAATAAACGCATTCCTATGTTGATGACGTTCATGGGATTTACTTCTAGCATGAGTTTGCTTATGTAGATTAAAGGATGACAAGTAACTGATAGCTTTTCCAAAATCTTCACTGACATGGGGTTTCTTTCCCACTTGAGGTATCACATATTGAGTCAATGTTAAGATTTCAGTAAATTTTTCTCTAAAATCTTTGCATTGTGCAGGATCCTCTTGAGTGTGAGATCTCTGCTTTTTGAAAGAAAATGAGACTATTACAGGTTTGCTCACATTTATTCATTCCTTCATTCATTTCTCTACATATACATTCTAGAGTAATCATTCAGTGACAGAACCCAGTTAAAACTTCCTATATTAAATTAAAAAATACCTTGAGGAGTTCCTGTTGTGGCTCAGGGGAAATGAACCTGACTAGCATCCATGAAGACACAGGTTTGAACCCTGGCCTTGCTCAGTGGGTTAAGGATTAGGCGTTGCTGTGAGCTGTGGTGTAGGTCACAGACGCAACTTGGATCTGGCAATGCTGTGGTATAAGCCAGCAGCTACAGCTCCAATTCAACCCCTAGCCAGGGAACCGCCATATGCCACAGGTGTGGCCCTAAAAAGACAAAAAAACAAAAGCAAAAACACACTTAAAAAAATACCTTGAGACAAACAACAATGAAAACACAATCATACACAATAATATGGTATGCTACAAAAGCTGTGTTTAAACAGTTCATAGCATATAGGTCTTTCTAAAAAAAAAAAAAAAGGACCCAAGAGAAATCTCAAATCAACAATGAAATGTACTATCTAACAGAATTAGAAAAAGAGGGAGTTACCATTGCGGCTCAGTGGAAATGAGGAACCCTGAGGTTGTGGGTTCGATCCCTGGCTTCGCTCAGTGGGTTAAGGATCCAGCATTGCTGTGAGCTGTGGTGTAGTTCGCAGACGCAGCTCAGATCTGGTGTTGTTGTGGCTCTGGTGTAGGCCGGCAGCAGCAGCTCTGATTAGACCCCTAGCCTGGGAACCTCCATATGCCGCAGGTGTGGCCCTTAAAAGACAAAAGCCAAAAAAAAAAAAAAAAGAGAGAAGAAAAAAAAAGAAAAAGAGAACAAAGAAAACCTAAAGTCAGCACCAGGAAGGAAATCATAAAGATCAGAGAGGAAATCAATAAAATAAAGATTAAAAAAATAGAAAAAAATCAACAAATGCTGGGGAGGATGTGGAGAAAAGGGAACCCTCCTACACTGTTGATGGGAATTCAAATTGGTACAACCACTACATAAAACAGTATGGAAGTTCCTCAGAAGACTAAATACAGAACTGCCTGCCATATGATCCAGCAATCCCACTCCTGGACATATATCTAGACAAATTATTCACTCAAAAAAATACATGCATTCCTATGTTCACTGTAGCACTATTCACAATAGCCAAGATATTGAAACAACCCAAATGTTCATTGACAGATGAATGGATTAAGAAGATGCAGTACATATATACAATGGAATACTACTCAGCCTTAATAAAGAATGAAATAACACCATTTGCAGCGACATGGATGCGAGTGGAGATTCTCACACTAAGTGAAGTAAGTCAGAAAGAAAAAGACAAATAGCATTTGGTATCACTTATATGTGGAATCTAAAATATGGCACAAGTGAACTTACCTACAGAACAGAAACAGATTCACAGACATAAAGAACAGACCCATGGTTGCCAAGGGGGAGGGGGAGAGAGTTTAGGGTTAGTAGATGCAAACCATTACATTTAGAATGGATAAGCAATGCAGTCCTACTACAGTAGCACAGGGAACTATATCCAGTCTCTCAGGATAGACCATGATAGAAGATAATAATATAAGAAAGGGAATGTATATATATGTATGACTGGGTCACTTTGCTGTACAGTAGAAATTGGCACAACACTGTAAATCACCTATACTTTAGTTAAAAAAAATTCTAAAAAATATTTTTCCTATATTATTATAACTTTTTTTTTTGTCTTTTTGCCTTTTATGTAGAGCCGCACTGGCGGCATATGGAGGTTCCTAGGCTAGGGGTCTAACAGGAGCTGTAGCCGCTGGCCTTCGCCACAGCCACAGCCACGCAGGATCCGAGCCGCCTCTGCAACCTTCACCACAGCTCACGGCAACGCCGGATCCTTTACCCACTGAGCAAGGCCAGGGATCGAACCCACAACCTCATAGTTCTTAGTCGGATTCGTTAACCACTGAGCCACGAAGGGAACTCCTTTTCCTATATTATTTATATAAATAAGGGGTATTACTCTCTTGCAAGCATAGAGATTTTATCTTTCATTGTATCCTAACTGCAGAAATATCTAATTTTAAAGACTATGTTTTAATAATTAGGAATATAAGCCACAATTACATAAGTATCTGTTTATAAGACCTCAGGTTATACTTTTCACTACAGGTTAATGTTTCTTCCCTAACCAAACTAAAATCTTCTGTGGAGTTCTCTTGTAGCTCAGAGGGTTAATAATCTGGCATTGTCACTGCAGTGGTTTGTGTTGCTCTTGCAGGCGCAGGTTCAGTTCCTGGCCTGGGAACTTCTGTATGCCGCAGGTGCAGCCAACACTCCCTTCCCCTCTGACCCCATAAACAAAACAAATAAAACTTCTCCTGTGGGAGCCCATGATCTTAACTTTAATAAATTCTACTTATTCAATTCCCAGGTCTTCATTTAGAAGAACGTGTGTATAGCTGTGAAGCTTACCAAGGCACAGATTAAAGATGTGTCCTTCTTGCAGATACGTTGCATGGATATCATTTCCTGGTTTTTCAGATCATCTTCTCTACCTGAAATGACTGTGGTATTAGGGGGATTATAATGCTGAAGAGACTCAATGCTCATTTGTATATGTTTCGACTATTGACACATAGATACGAAAGAATGTCAAATTAACAAGTACTTTAAAGAGAAGAAACACATTATAGGACTCTAATAATTGTCATTCTTAGGACTGAAATATGAGACAAATAAAATGAAGATGTCAAGTTGGGGAGGAAAAGAAAAGGTCCGATTCATGGAACAGGACCAGGAAAACGGACTTTTTGTGAATGTTTGTTTACTCCAGTGGTACATAAATTTCATTGTGCCTAAAGCCAAAGGCAATGATAGACACTTGAATAGAAAATTGGTGTCTGCAAGGTATGATCCTTCACTTGATATTCGTTTGGGCCTATTCACTCACTGAACAGGCCCCTCCTCCTACTGAAGCACAGCTTCTTGAGCTCACCTGGACTCTGGCCTTGCAGAAAACCTAACCCTTCTCTTGAAAGTTGCTCTTCTTGTTCCAAATGGGAAATTACATCTGATTTGTGGAGTTGATGGCCTGTTTGTAGGAGAAAGACATGCGGATTTTGAGTTCTTTGCTCATAAAAGTGCATGATCATCAGTACAAGGCAGACTAATGAGGAAGAATACAAAACGCTCTGATGGTCAGCAGAGAGAGGAGTAAGTTGAAAACAACATTTACAGTCTTCGACCAGCAAAATGATAGCTCTTGAACTTGTCCCTGAAGACACTAAGGACCTACCGCTGCTAATGCCCATGCTGAAGTTCACAGACAGACTGTGGACTCCATAATAATTTTTTCCACTTAGAAAACATAATTTTTCATAGTGTTTTAATAATATATCTGAAAATACTCTAATAAATACAACCTCCACGAGAAAAATCTAGATTCTATGTGGAAAATAATAACAACATATGTCATTTTTAAAACCTGTGATCTGATCAAACCACAGTTAACACAAAATAAATTTTAAAAAATCAATATATTTACTTACCCATACAAAACAGTGAGTTCCCACCACCATTTGAGTGTTAGAGATTGAACAGCAATAAAGACATGAAACTGTGTCAGGAAGATTACATTGCAGTGGGATTGACAAACTAAATTTAAGTAAAGAAAACTGCTATAAGGTAGTCTGAGAGTTATGGAATAATCAAGACAGTCTTGAGTGAGAAATGGGAAAATTTTTCGACATATTTGTTTGTTTTTAGGGCTGCACCCACGGGCATATGGAAGTTCCCAGGCTAGGGGTCAAATCAGAGCTGTAGCCACCAGCCTACGCCACAGCCACAGCAATGCCAGATCTGAGCTGCACCTGTGACCTACACCACAGTTCACAGCAAGGTCAGATCCCGAACCCACTGAGAGAGGCCAGGGATCAGAACCGCATCCTCGTAGATACTAGTCGGATTCATTTCTACTGCACCACAACAGGAACTCCCTCGACATACTTGTCAAATGGATGAATACACACGTAAATAGTAAGAGACTCACCAATTGAGACCAGATGACTGATGTTCTCAAGCATCACATCTCTGAAGAGATTTCTCTGGGATGTGTCCAGTAGTGCCCACTCTTCCTGGGTAAAGTCTACAGCTACATCCTCAAAGGTCACTGATTCCTAAAACATGATGGACATTGTTCCAGATAAGGCTGTCTCTGCCAGGGGAGGATGGTACAGGTGACAAGCACTAAGGCAGTGGGGCTTGAGTGTATAGAAATCTTAAAAGAACTTTGAGTACAATCACATCTTTCTCAGTGTTGACATGGACATCTGCCTTTCAGATACACCTATGGAGATATACACACTCTAAATACATAAAGCTTCATTATAAAGAGATAACACACAAGGTATGCTATAATGTAATCTGGAGATTTCCCAATAAATTTCGAATTACAACTTCCAGATCATGATTATAAAGTTTCCACTTGAAAATTTATAACTGAAACAGTCTTTTCAACCAATTTCAGGTAAATCTAGAAACTTATTATAAGGGATGAAGTATCCATGATAGGCCACTTTGAAAGCATGGCCATGGTTTTCTCCACCAATGAAATGGTTTAAAAACATATTACGAGTTCTGAAAGATCTAAGTAGCTAATGTATAAGCCTATCACAGTTAATAAAATGGTTAATGACAGAATTTTTTTTTTTTAACCGACTAGGCAATGGGCTGGATGAGAAAAAAAGAGAACCTCTCTCATCTCTTCTGTGAGTACACCACGTCAACAGAGACTGGAAATCTTGCCGCAATGCTGGGAAGGTGGTCACCATTTGACGAGTCCTTGACCCAACGTGACTATTCCAGAGTTCGGGGAAATGTAACTGAAGCTCAGATCCTTGAAAAGTCTCCTGAGTTCACTTGGAACGTGTGTGCCTGTAGGAGAAAAGTGCCCATATACTGGCAAGAGAGATGCAATTTCAGCAGAAAGAGGAACTCCCTACTCACCTGTGATTCCATTGTAACTAGATCACCTGCCATCTGTCTTTCGGGTTTTCACTCACACACAGTCCAAGCAACAGGAGGCAAAGCTGAGGAAGAAGAAAAAAGCCAGGAGACTAGTTGTTCACAATCTCCATACTCATTGTCATGAAGCCCCAGTCCTTCACCTAGAAGTAGCCTTCAGGACATCCAAAAGAAATGTGCAGTGTGAGCTAAGAGAAAAAGCTGAGAGCTCTTCTCTACCAGGATCCAAAGTAAGAAGACTACGGCTACTGTTGCTGGTAAAGAAGATACAAAGACGTTCAATTTAGAGAGCAGAATGTGAAAAACCATTGAGTTTTCTATGTTCATTGACCCAGGGTGCTCAGAGCTATCCAATTACCCTAATCCTAAAACACTGGGGTCCCTGACTCAGGCCACACGTTTCTACCTCTCCTAACCACTGTGGAACCTCTCAGGTTTAATTATTCTGACTTTGTGCACTAGCAGTTTCTCTGACCCCATTCCAGCCCTCTATTGCCTCAATCCACCCCTACTCTGACCCAGGCTCTCTGGATACACTCATCCTGAATTATTAGTCTCTTCCAGGGGAGTTCCCATTGTGGCTCAGTGGGAATCCGACTAGGAACCTGAATTATTTAGTCTCTTCCAAATAGGATTTCCAGCAATATCACTCCTGTAATACTGATTTTTAAATTTTTTCTGCATGGATTTAGCTACATACTAAAAGAATTAAGAATATATTTTATGGGAGTTCCCGTCGTGGCACAGCAGAAACAATTCTGACTAGGAACCTTGAGGTTGTGGGTTTGATCCCTGGCCTCACTCAGTGGGTTAAGGATCTGGCGTTGCTGTGAGCTGTGGTGTAGGTCGCAGACGAGGCTCAAATCCCCATTGCTGTGGTGCAGGCCAGCAGCTGTAGCTCCAATTGGACTCCTAGTCTGGGAACTTCCATATGCCACAGGTGTGGGCCTAAAAAGCAAAAAAAAAAAAAAAAAAAATAT
>PVHT020000061.1:14681458-14703305 GCA_004024745.2 Catagonus wagneri
GTTGCTGTGAGTGTGATGCAGGCAGCAGCTGCAGCCCCAATTCGACCCCTAGCCTGGGAACTTTCATATGCCACAGGTGCAGCCCCCCCCCCAAAAAAGGATATATTTTATGATAGGGTTAATTAATTTAGGTACTTATTTCATTTGGAGGAATCAATGGCACCTGTCCGCAAATTTACCTTTTAAAATCTCCCATCTCACAACATATCAGAAATATGTGGGTTACAGTATTATTAATAGGGCAGTAGGATCAGAAATTATATAATCAAGAAATTTTAGGAGGAGTTCCCGTCATGGCACAGCAGTTAACGAATCCGACTAGCAATCATGAGGTTGTGGGTTTGATCCCTGGCCTTGATCCAGCGTTGCCATGAACTGCGGTGTAGGTCGCAGATGTGGCTCAGATCTGGCGTTGCTGTGGCTGTGGCACAGGCCAGTAGCTGTACCTCCAATTAGACCCATAGCCTGGGAATCTCTATATGCCATGGGAGTGGCTCTAAACAAACAAACAAAATATCTGTACATAGCTTTGTCCCAGTTTCCAAGTATCAGCCTCCAACACTCCTCATTTTCTTTATTTTTATTTTTTTTAATGGCCACACCCATGACATATGGAAGTTCCTGGGCCAGGGACTGAACCTGAGCCACCGCTGCAACCTATACCAAATATATCTGGACAAACCACTATGTCTTGGTAGTTAAACAGTCTTCCCCATAAATACTTCAAATCTTTTTAATGCCTTTGAACCTGCACATTCTCGCTTCTCCCTCTCACTTTCCTGTTTTTTTTTTGGCGGCACCTGCAGCCTGTCAAAGTTCTCAGGCCAGGGACCCAACTCATAGCAGTGACTGGAGCCCACAGTAGCAACAATGCTGGACCTCTAACTCACAGCACTGCCAAGGAACTCCTCCCGTGTTTACAGATGAGCTAGTTTTTACTAAGTTGATGAAGGATATAATATGACAAATTACCTCCATTTAACATCATAAAATATAAAATATTACTGTATTTAGAGCCTTTCTTCCTTATCTCCTATTAAATTGAAGAGTCTTTTCTGTTCCTGGCTAAGTCCAATGTCTCTCCAGTTCAACCACTTTCTCTTCTGTTTTGTTTGGAACTTTACATTATTAATTAAAAAGTGTATCTCCTTTACCAGCAACCTCTCCTTCCTGTCACAACTGATCCCCTCAAAGTTGAAATCCATTAAATCTCCTCCATCTTGAAACTAAACCCTTTTCTGAACTTGCTCCATCTCAAGCTCTTCTCTCCCTCCTGCCTTCACAAACGTCATCGAAGATGAAGGTGCAGTTGCTCACGTCCTCCCACTCACCACCTGACTTACAATAACATCTGCATAAATAAACCCAATGTGTGCACCTCAGGCTTTTATTTCAAACTTAGTAATAAGTATAACAGACTTCTTTTCAGGAACATACTTTTTCCTAGGTTTTTCTAACATCTCAGTCTACTGTCTTCAAAGTAATCTTGTCATTCTAACTCCTTATCACATGCCAAGAACTTCTCAAACAGTATTGTTGGAAGATCTCAAGACTGCATCAAACCCCTTCATCCTTCTCTGCTTGCGTACACTGCCCAGGTATGCTCACATATTTATTCATTTGCTTCAGTTTCTTCCATTACTTTTTCTAAATCAAAAGGGACAAAACTCATGTCTGAATTCTAATTCTGAATTTTTTTTTAAACATATACTAGAAATGAAATATATCTCAGGACACTATTTCCCACTTTCCCAAATACTACTCCTTTTCTAGTCTCTCATCTTTTCAGTGTCTCCACGAGACATCCAAGAATTGACATTTTATATGCTCTTACAAAGCATCACAAACATGATTTAGCACTGCTATCACTTCTACACTGTTCACTATTATCCTTCATTTCCACACAAATCCATAAACAATTTCCTACCCCATACTTATTTCTTTCAATCTGTTTAAATGTCAACTCCCCAGAGATCCCTTCACTGAATTCCTACCAAAATGAACAATTTTCTCCACAAAAAGTCTTTTACAAAATAAAGGCAGTCTATATCCCTACTGGTGAAAATGGTCTCCAGCGCTCACCGATGGTCTCCAGTGCTCACTGGATAGTCTCCAGGACTCACCAGAACCCAAAGAGATGGAAATCCAGTGCAGCCAAATACTTATTGAGGGTGCTACCACAACACTGCAGAATTCAGAGCTTCTTCTCTGTCTTTCTGGAAAACACATCCTTTTGATGGTGAGCTCCCTCTTCAGTGTTGACCACCTCATCAGTGTTGTAATCCAAAGGGCATATCTGATTAACTTGGCTCCCAATCAAGATAATCTATCAAGAAATGTCTCTTTAAGGAAATACTTTCCTTGTCTTTAGGTAAATCCTGTAGATGAAATTAAGAACAACAAATAATATCCTTTAATTGTGCTTCTCTGTCTCAAAAGCAGACTTCGTGCCTTTTCTCAGAGATTTCACTATTTTATGGACTTTGGTTGTTTTAGGCAGTACTGATAATCTACAGCAAGAGATTACTCTTTATTTATTTATTTTTTTTTTGTAGGAAGATTTGTAATCTACCAATGTATTCTCATGCTGTGGACATAAATATGGCTCTATATAAACATAAATACTTGTCCAGAATAAATATTTATCCAAGGAAAATATCTTTCATTTTTACTACCAAGCAAGAAAAAGGTCATCCAGTGCAGGTCTCTTCAAATTAGATCCAGCTGATGCCCTAAAAATGCAAAAGCCCAAGTTCTCTTCCTGGCTCAGTGGTTAATGAGCCCGACTAGTATCCATGAGTATGTGGGTTCCATCCCTCAACTCACTCAGTGGGTTAAGGATCCTGCACTGCTGTGGCTGTGGTGTAGGCCGGTGGCTACAGCCTGATTCAACCCCTAGCTTGGGAACCTCCATATGCTGCAGGTAAGGCCAAAAAAGCCAAAAAAAAAAAAAAAAAGCCTATAATTCTCAAAATATCAAAGATTTCCAGAGTAAATTATCAGTTTTAGGAATGATTTTATTGTAGATAAAATGCTTAATTTTTTTTTTTTTTTTTTGGTCTTTTGTCCCTTTAGGGCTGTACCTGCAGCATATGGAGGTTCCCAGGTTAGGGGTCTAACAGGAGCTGTAGCTGCCGGCCTACACCACAGCCACAGCAACGCTGCATCCAAGCCACATCTGCGACCTACATCACAGCTCACAGCAACACTGGGTCCTTAACCCACTGAGCAAGGCCAGGGATCGAACCTGTCACCTCACGGTTCCTTGTCTGATTCCTTTCTGCTGAGCCATGACAGGAACTCCCTAGAATGTTTCATTTTTTTAAAATTGCGGTAAAATACACGTAACATTTGCCATGTTAGCTATGTTTAAGTTTCTAGTTCATTGGTATTAAGCATTCATAATATTGTGCAACCATCACTGTCATTCATCTCCAAAACTCTTCATCTTGTAAAACTGAAATCATACCAATTAAACAATTACTCCTTATTTCTTTCTCCTCCCAACCCCTGCAAACCATCATTCTATTTTCTGTCTCTAAATAGATGTTTTCAAAACTGATGTTGAAAAGGAAATTAAACATTTTAAAATCTTAAGACATTTCTTTATAGAAGGACAATCAAGGATTTTCTGATAGAAAATCAAGGAATGAATTTTCATTTAAGGTATAGGCTTTTTTTTTTTTTTTTTTTTTGTCTTTTTGCCTTTATCTAGAGCCACACCCGTGGCATATGGAGGTTCCCAGGCTAGGGGTCTAACAGAAGCTGTAGCTGCCGGCCTTCACCACAGTCACAGCAACGCGGGATCCAAGCCGCGTCTGCAACCTACACCACAGCTCACGGCAATGCCAGATCCTTAACCCACTGAGCAAGGCCAGGGATTGAACCTGCAACCTCATGGTTCCTAGTCGGATTCGTTAACCACTGAGCCACGACGGGAACTCCTAAGATATGGGCATTTGATCTCATGAGAAACACTTTGTAATTTTTTTTTAAAATTACACTCTGACAGTCAAAAGGATTTAGTATGTGTTACTTTTATATTCAACTATATCAACTATTTGATTTTCACATATCTCTGAGTCAACATATTGTCTCACTTGTTTTACAAACTCATGTAAAGAAATCTTAAAACTTTTTGAGAACACAAATATGACAAATAAAGCCTGCTAAACCAAAGTCTTAGTCTAGAGAAAATGGTGACAAAAAGTCTCAGAGACTGCAGAAATCTAGTGCAACTCAAATTTAAAATTCATGTAATATTTTACATAAAAAATGAGATTTATCCTAAAACTCAGTTTTGTCTCAATTTCCTTTTTTTTTTTTTTTTTGGCCATATCCGTGGTATGCAGAAGTTCTGGGGCCAAAGACTGAACCCAAGTCACAGTTGCAACCTGCACCACAACTGCAGCAACATTGTATCCTTGACTCATTGTGCCACAGGGGACCTTCCCGTCTCAATTTTAATTTGCTATGATGATAGATACAAAACAATTGTGAAAAGAAAAAAAAAAAAGGGACTAGTCAAATTACATCTGAACCTATATCATTTGAAATTTTAAAATAATTCAAATTAAAAAGCTGAAACAAACAATATTAAAAAATATATCAAGACTAAATGGAACATGACATTTTCTTTTTTTTTTTTCATTTTGCCTTTATGTAGAGTCGCACCCGTGGCATATGGAGGTTCCCAGGCTAGGGGTCCAACAGGAGCTGTAGCTGCCGGCCTTCGCCACAGCCACAGCAACGTGGGATCCGAGCCGCGTCTGCAACCTACCCCACAGCTCACGGCAATGCCGGATCCTCAACCCACTGAGCAAGGCCAGGGATCGAACCCGCAACCTCATGGTTCTTAGTCGGATTCGTTAACCACTAAGCCACAAAGGGAACTCCGGAACATGACATTTTCTAACATGAAAGAGTGAAAGCTTTCCAAAGGAAAAAAAAGCAAAGTCCATAAAGGAAGGATTTTGGTTTCACTGCATCAATATTATCGGACCAAAGCGTATATGTGCATGTGTGTGTGTATAATTAAAGTATGAAATATAATATCTAAATGCACATCAAAAATTAGTAGAAAAATTTATTGTACATATGGCTATCTATGAAGAATAAAATTGAAGTTTCTTAAGTAATTAGTAATATGGAAATAAAGTTATCATTTTATCCAAATTCACAATTTTATATAGACATATAAATTTCAACTATATATGTGTAAAGTGAAGTCCTGGTTAAAGTATGGGGAAACCTCAGGAGTTGGAGATGGATGAGGATTTGACTATAGTTGTATGTATATGCGTAGAGGGACTGTGCCAGATTCTGTTACATTATGAAATGCACCATCTCCTGGCACAGCAATGAAATCTCAACTTACACAAAGAGGAGGAATCCTCAAATATCTGCAGAGAAGTCAATTCTATAAATCCATGAACACCAAGTTCTCCCTGGTATAGATGTGCTGTGAACAAGGTTAAAATTCTTTTACTGTGAGACATTTGGCTGGATTCTATTTTAAAACAATTATAGAACAAAATATACCCCATGATGTGGATGAAATGCCACCTTAATTTGTCACGGCTGTTTTTAATATGTCCCTTCTATCACAAATCATTAATATTTTGAGACCAAACACACAGATTCAAATGCATTACACAATTAGGTAGAACACATTTCCCCTCACTGATTTTTTTTTTTTTTTTGCGTTTTAGGGCCACACCCATGGCATATGGAGGTTTCCAAGCTGTGGTCTAATTGTAGCTGTTGCTGCTGGCCTACGCCACAGCCACAACCCCGCCAGATCCGAGCCATGTCTGAGATCTACACCACAGCTCACAGCAATGCTGGATCCTTAACCCACTGAGCGAGGCAAGGATCGAACCTGCAACCTCATGGTTCCCAGTCAGGTTTGTTTCTGCTGCGCCATGATGAGAACTCCCACTCACTGATATTCTTTTCCACAGTTTTTTTAGGTACTCCTGACATTAATTCAGTACTAACGAGTGCAGTGTCCTTAATCTTGGTCTCCAAATCTGGCCCCTACGCAATCCATACTGGCAAATGTTATAGACACCATGGTGTCCAGTCCTTGTCTCTGATTAGTGTCTGGGTATACAGCATTTCTCACTTCACAAGTTTTTGTATCACTGGTTGACAGGCAGATGGAATAGGTCTGGAGGCGGGACAGGCCATGGGTAAGAAATGTGGTAGGCAGGATATTTGAGACTAAGATTTCAGCATGTCCTAAAAACTGCACTTCAGGAAGGAGAGGACAGAACAATCAACAGTTAAATATGACTATTTCCAGAAGTAGATTTAGTCCTGACTTTGCATCTTCTGCCTCTGTTTTTATCAGGCAAGAAGTCACTCCTGAGTGTTGAGAATGTGCCATGCGGATCTTCAAATAACTTATCCCCTTCCTCAACACAACCCCACATGCAGGGAAAATCAGTATTTAGAAAAAACGGTACTTTGCTGTCTGCTGAACTATCAAGGGACAGGGACAATAAATCCTACATGGAGACCAGCAGCTAAGTTTCTCTGCCCTTAACCTCATACACCCTTCTTTCCTGTAAAGCTCACCCATCACCCGGCAGATACGGCAATGCGAACTGGTGTGACCCTCCCTTTCATGTCACAGTCCTCACCATGTCTTCTATTACCTTCTGGGCACAGGATCAGCAGGTAGGGGTGGGTAGAGTTCTCCTTTTCTCCTGTTCCTGAGCTTCTCAGGCTCTCTTCTGTTCTTTAACATGCAAACTGCATTGCTCTCTCCTCCAAACTCCCTTCCCAGAGCCAAGTACCACCTTCTCATTGGAGAAATACCTTTGCTCTGTGCTTAGTTAACATAGTCGTGGTCTTGGAGAAGTTCCCATCATGGTGCAATGGAAACAAATCTGACTAGGAACCATGAGGTTGAGGGCTCGATCCCTGACCTTGCTCAGTGGTCAAGGATCCAGCATTGCTGTGAACTTTGGTGTAGGTTGCAGATACAGCTTGGATCCTGCGTTGCTGTGACTGTGGCGTAGGCCAGCAGCTGTAGCTCCAATTTGACCCCTAGCCTGGGAACTTCCATATGCCGCCCGTGTGGCCCTAAAAACAAACCAAAAACAAACAAACAAACAAAAAGTCGTGGTCTTTCCCTACCAGCTGCTTTTTGACTGTGTGGGTGTGTTTTGGGGCAGGCAGAGAGGTGAACAGAAGTAAGTAACCATTACTGGCCTCACAGGCATGAGGTGGTCTGGAATGGATAGTGGCAAGGCCTGCTATTTCTCACCCCTACCCCTAAAGATTCCAGATCATATTTCATTCTCCTGAACAAGGGCAAGTTCTTTTTCATGGTTTAAGCACATTTAATAAAGGCATTTAACTTTTCTTTTCCATAATACATATTAAAATAAACATTTACACAAATATATTGAAAAAATGTAACATTAAGAACAAAAACGTAACATTAAGAACACCTAATTATTGTGATTGGCAAACGTGCAAGGTAGACCTCTGAGTAACCTATTCAGCATGAACAGATGAGATTTGTTTGAAGACAGTTCTAGAACTATCCAGCCTATCCTTCAGTATTTGTAAAAATAAATAAAAAAAACCAAAGGGTATTTGAAGAGATCATACACTTAGAAACCAGTTCACAGCCCAATAAGTTAAAAAAAATCACATACAGGAGTTCCTTAGTGGCTCAGCAGGTTAAGGATTCCAAGTTGTCACTGCTGTGGTTCTGGTTGCTGCTGTGGCACAAGTTCCATCTCTGGCCGGAGAACTTCCACATGATATAGGCGTAGTCAAAAAAACAAAAAACGCACATACATAAGAAAGGATGTTGTTGAATATTGGACTACCTGATCAAACTACCCACTTTTGACTGTTAGGACAAAACTCATCAATGTCCCCACCAACTGCACACTGAAATAGTGTAAAACTTATTTACTAAGCGCTAAAGAATACTTTCAAGTATACAATAGACAGGATATGCACTGAGGGCTCCTGATCTGAATTTGACACAATAAATTCAGGAGGGAGTTCTCACTGTGGCTCAGTAGAAACAAATCTGACTAGTAACGATGAGGACACAGGTTCAATCCCTGGCCTCTCTCAGTGGATTAAGGATGTTGCCTTGAGCTGTGGCATAGGTCGCAGCTAGGATCTGGTATTGCTGTGGCTGTGGTGTAGGCTGGTGGCTATAGCTCTGATTGGGCCCTGGGAACCTCCATATGCCGCGAGTGAGGCCCTAAAACAACAACAGCGAAAAGGAAAGTAACTTGAAAATTAAAAAAAAAAAAAATTCAATGACTTTGGAAACTACCTTTCTATTTTCCCCTACTGCTACTGTTAGCGAAAGTCCCCTCCTCCAGTCCATCCTTGGTCACCTCCCTGTTGGTCTCCTTTTTGCTTATTTTCACAAACCCTACAGCAACTTGCCCAGGTCAATTTCTTTGCACCTGTACGGTGTCCCTCCAATTCTACAGCACCCACCTCCCTCCCTCCTCTACCTTACTTTTTTTGGCTTTTTTTTTATTGTCTTTTTTCAGGGCCACACCTGCGGCATACAGAGGTTCGTTCCCAGGCTAGGGGTCTAATCGGAGTTGTTGCTGCCAGCCTATGCCAGAGCCACAGCAACATGGGATCCGAGACGCATCTGCGACCTACATCACAGCTCACCGCAAAGCCTGATCGTCAACCCACTGAGCAAGGCCAGGGATCGAGCCTGCAACCTCATGGTTCCTAGTCGGGTTCGTTTCCGCTGTGCCACGATGGGAACTTCTCCTCTACCTTACTTGCTGAGACACCACCGATCCAGCTGCACCACAGCAGGTCCTCCTACTTTACTTTCCAAGTCCTCGCTCTCCCTTATTCGCCGTTTCCCGTGCCCTCCCTCGTTATTCCTTCCTCCACGTCCCCGCCCACTCGATATCTGCAGGGATGGAACAAAGAGCACACCTTCCCGTGAGATACCGGGAATGTGAACACCGGGCATAGCCAGCAGAGAGGTCCTGGGACGCAAGCACACGGCGTGCCACTGGACAGGACCGGATCCCTCCCCAGCCTAGGGCTCAAGGGCCTTTCTGAGGCGGCGACCGCGAAGGGGAGCGAGACAGGGCCCGAGGCCGAAGAAGGCCCGGGATGGACAGGGGAGGGCTCGGCGTCCCGGGGCGAGAGGGGCGATGCGGGGCGCGGAGGGCGAGACTCCAAGTTGCGAGTCGTGGCGCGGGTCGGGGCGGCAGACCGTGAAGAGACCAAAGGCAGAAAGGCCGAACGGGGTTGGCCTCTGGGCGATTTTGACCGGCCCTGGATGCGGACTCAGACCCGGCAGCAGAGGACCCGGAATCCCGATCTAGGGGCGACGTGGGCGCGAGGCCGAGAGCGGGATCTGTGACGTCCGCAGGGTCCCTCGGACCGTGGGTGTGGAGGACCAGGTGGGGCTGGGGCCGTGGACCTGGGGCTGGAACCTCAAAGACCCAGAGCGCACTCACCAGAGGGGACCTCCACTCCGAAAACCGCTTCCGGGTCGGCAGCGAATTACGCATGAACAGGGGCGGGGCCTTAGTCGGGGAGCGCAGGGCCGGCGTGGGGCAGGCCGGGAGGGGCGGGGCATTCTGGGCGTGGCCGAGCGTGCCCCACCCCCGCTGCCCGAGGTCAGCCCCTCCTTCCTCGTGACGCACTGTCTCCATGTTTGCATGCGTTTGGATCCTGCGGGAGTCGCTGGGATCCGGGACGCTTTCCCCTGGCTTCCGGTTAAATGTTTCGGAGAGCTCAAGGTATTGGTTTGGAGTTGGGAGGCCTTTGGTGGTGAACGTTGTGATGTTTCCCTGTTAGCATGTTGGAAATGATTGAAGTCAAAATCCCTTCTGGCGCCTGGAGACTCTAGTCCTGCTCGGGGAGAGGTTCCTCGGTGGGACCGGATGGCCCTTGGAGGGAGCCCGAGCAGCATCTGTGGTTCCTTTTCTTGGAGAGGGTTATTTGATTTAGCAAGGACTGGAATTGCCAGTGCTGGTGATGGAAAGCAGAGCGTGAAAGGCAAAACCCTGCCACGAACGTGGTTTCCGTTTCTGTTCCCCGGTGGCCAGAGAGGTTGAGACAGCCCTGGGCTCAGGATCAGGGTCTTCATGGGGACAAGCGTGGGGACATCCCATTAATTTCTGAATATATTGTATTTTCACGTGTACTTTTTCTATATTGTCACAGCTGTCTGCAAGAATGTTAAAATCTTCAGTGACACTTGTTAAAGCTGGTGAAATAAAATTTATATTTTAAGGTGGAGCAGTCAGTGTGCCTCTGCATTGCACATTAACCAGAGCTCGTCAAGGATGGGAGTGCCTGTGTAACCCTAATGAGTAATTTTTTTTTCTGTAATGATCTTTTTTTTCCTTTTTCTGATGCTAGCAATCGGAAGCATCAGATTCTGTAACTTTTTTTCCCCCAATGTTTTATAAGTTTCTGTTGATCTTTTGGGTAGATTGTTTATGTAACTGCTCTGTTGGGGGCATGGTGACTTGCTACTTGCGTTGTACTATGTAGCCTTGGTGAAACCTTGTAAAACATCAGTGTCTCTCTCTCTCTCTCTCTGTCTTTTTTTCTTTTTATGGCTGCACCTGCAGCGTATGGAAGTTCCTGGGCTTGGAATTGAGTCAGAGCCGCAGCTGTAGACCTACACCACAGCCATGGCAATACAGGATCCGAGCCCTATCTGCCACCTACACCTCAGCTTGCGGCAAGGCCAGATCCTTAATCCACTTCAGGAGGCCAGGGATTGGACCATGGACACTGTGTAGGATTCTTTTTTTTTTTTTTTTTTGTCTTTTTCTAGGGCTGCACCCGTGGCATATGGAGGTTCCCAGGCTAGGGGTCTAATTGGAGCTGTAGCCGCTGGCCTACGCCAGAGCCACAGCACTTGAGATCTGAGCTGAGTCTGCAACCTACACCACAGCTCATGGCAACCCTAGATCCTTAACCCACTGAGCGAGGCCAGGGATCGAACCTGCAACCTCATGGTTCCTAGTCAGGTTCGTTAACCACAGAGCCATGACAGGAACTCCCACTATGTAGGATTCTTAACCCACTGAGTCGGGACAGGAACTCTAGTATCTCATTTTGATGTACCATCTTTTGTGTCAAAAATGTATATGGACTGTGCCTTTGAGCTCTAACAGGCAGAACAGTCCTCAGAGGTTTCTGAGAATCTTATTCCTCAGATTATAATCCTCAGTGTGGCCTGAATAAAATTCCCTTTTTTTCTTCTTAATTCAATTAAATGTAAATTAAGTCTTCTTAACATGATGCTTAATTGAATTTTCCTCAACAGTGCACGGTGTGGAAGACTTTATTCTTGGGGTGCGCTAACTCCACGACTGGTATAGGAACCACTGCCATGGGATTTCGTGTTGGGGAAGAGAGATTGGGCTGAACTCTGAATACAGGTTGGAAGTGGGAATTTGTATTCAAGGAGTAGGGTGTATGGGTAGGGGCAGTCATTGGATGTAACCACACTCATAGTGGAGCACTGTTACCCAGACAAGCTCACCTCAGCTCCACACCCCAGGCCTCCAAGTACTGACCTTCAGAACTGAGGCCAGGCTGGCTCTCTCCCCAGCTCACCCTGTGCCCCCCCTTAAGCTCCCAGGACTGAGGCCAGGCTGCATCTCTAGCCAGGTCCCCCTGTCCCCACCCCTCCACCCAAGGCTCCCAGGATTGAGGCCAGGCTGGGTCTCTACCCAGGTCTCCACATCCTAGTGGATGTAGAACATGGTTAGGTCTAAATGTTCTCAGTGTAGATAGCACATGGTCAGGCCTAAATGTACTTGGTGTAAAAAAGATGGTAAGGTCTAAACTTCCCAGTATAGACAGAGCATGTTCAGGTAGAAATATTCCAGTAAAGAGAGGACCCAGTTAGGTCTCAACATCCCAGTACAGATAGGACCCAGGCAGGTATGAATGTGCTCAGAGTGACAGAACACTGTCAGGTCTAAATATATTCAGTGTAGACAGGACATCTTCAGGACAAATGTTCCAGTGTAGACAGAACATAGGTATAAATGTGCTCAGTGTAGACAGATCACTCTTGGGTCTAAATATCCCAGTGTAGACAAGGCATGGCCAGGTCTGAACATACTCAGGATAGACTGAATATGGGAGATCTAAGTCTACCATGTAGACAGAACTTGGTCAGGTTTAAACTAGTGTAGGACTACTCTCCTGGTGGCCCAGGTCACCTTGTGTGGGGATTAGGGTGTACACTGCTTGGACAATAAATCAATATCAGGCTGAACACTTCACCCACATCAGGAAATAAAATACAGTCTGTCATTGAACAACATTTCAACATGCAAAACAAAAACATTACCAATTTCTCTGGCCATGTGGTGGTCAGTTTCCAGGGTCAGCCCAGGCTGCTGCAAAGGAAGGACACACAAGAAGCAGCTTGATTCTAGCATCCAGGGCTCCCAGAAGGAGATGGTTGCACTGGAAGTTCAAGGTCAGTCCCACAGGGCCTGGGAAGTGAGAGCTGATCCATCCATCCTGAGGGCTCACGCTCCAAGTGACAGAGACACACTCAGTCCTGCATCACCGCGGTGGGGGCAGCGGGGGGGGGGGTGTGTGGTGCTGACGGCTCTGATGGCTCCTGGTCAGGTGATTACCGTCGCTGGGGCTGATGTCCAGAGCACACGCTGTGCTGTCTTTGAGGGAGAACACGGGGAGAGGTCGGGGCACGGAAGCTGTCAGAGCAGAGCTCTCATGGGCAGAACTCTTGGTGCACGGAGCTCCTGCCCCTGAGGGCCACACCAGGCCACACGCCACCCCCACCACCCTCTTGTGCGTGGCACCTGCTTTTTCAAAAGCACAAGGTCTCAAGGAAAGGAGACCCAGTGGAGGCTGGCAACCCCCAACCTCTGCTGCTGCGTTTGGGGAGAATTAACTCCCCTGACTGGGCATTGGGACCCTCTGAGAAAAAAGGCAGTGCCTGTTGGGGACCACTGTTCCCTCTGGGGGAGTGACGTGGACACTCAGCCCCTGGTCTGCTGATGGCCTACTCCTTGGGGAGTCACATCCTTTCTTGGGGGTCACTGGGGCTTTAACCTCACTCGGTGGAGGCTGGAAGGGAGCCACAGATCCGTCCTGGTCCAGCTGGGCTCTGGGCTCTTGGGAAGGACTTACTGGTTGGCAACTGCAACCTCAGTCACCACTGCCCAGCCGCCCCCTCCAGGAACCAGGCATGAGATTCTGACTTGCGAAATAGGACACCATGGGGAAGGGGAGCTGGTGGGTCACTTCTCAGATGGTGGCACTCAGGTCCAGGGGGTAGGTGGGACAGGAGGTGACCTACAGTCTCTCGCTGTGGTCTGTCCCCACCTAAGCTGTGGTTCCTGACCAGGGCCTGAGATGCCCTGAGAGTAGTGTTTGGGGAGTGGGGTAGGTCACTGTGACAGGGACATGTGAGACAGGGGTTCTGGGTGCCAGGTTGCTCCTTGAGGAACCGAAAGGGAGGAGTCCAGTGATGGTTCTGAGTTTCACCAAGCACAGAGTCCACCCCCACCCCAGGCTGGGTATGCATTTCCTGTGCCACTGCCACAGAACACCAAGGGACGTGTTGGGGCAGGAGATGCTTACCCTCAGTCCTGGAGCCTGAGGGCCTGCTCCTACTGCAGTTTCTGAGGACAGTCAGTCCCAGGCTTCTCCCAACTCCTAAGGTTACATACAGGCCACCCTGTGGCAGTGTCACCCCATCTCTGCCTTTGCGGTCACATTGCCTTCTCCCTGTGTGCCTGTCCAAACGTCCCCTCATGAGGACCTATAACACTTCCCCTGACTGGTCAGGGCCCATCACGTGGCCTCACCTCAACCCAGGCAGTTCTGCAGCGGTCACCTCACAAACAGCCCCATTTTCTGAGACCGCAGGAGTCCATGCACTTTCCTGGAGGCCTTTTAGAGTGACAGATGCTGGTGGCCGACACATCTTGGTGTGGGGGAGGGCAAAAGTTTAGGGCTACAGCCCACAATTACCTGTACAGACACTCCTGGGTCCTGAACACTGTGGCCGGTGGCTACAGCTCCAATTAGACCCCTAGCCTGGGAACCTCTGTATGCCGTGGGTACAGCCCTAAAAAGAAAAGGACAAAAAGTAAAAAATAATATCTGCTATTAAAATTTGTTGCTATGATTAATATAGACATGTCCTTAAAGTCATCAAGATTAAACATACTTCCTTTGGGGGGGGCGCAGGTGTGGCCTATGTAAATTCCCAGGCTAGGGGTCAAATCAGAGCTACTGCTGCCGGTCTACACCCAGCCACAGCAACGCTGAGTCCTGAACCCTCTGAATAAGGCCAGGGATGGAGTCTGTCCTTAGGGATACTAGTCAGGTTCTTAACCCACCGAGACACAGCAAGAACTCCAACATTAGGTATAATACTTTATTGTACCTAGACTTTATAAAAGTTAAATAAGGTCTTTAAGAACTATTGAAAATTTATTAGCAAGAAAAATAACTTTGTATGAAGAAATTTTTTTTTCTTCTTACAGCTTCACCTGCGGCATATGGGAGTTCCCAGGCTAGGGGTTGAATCAGAGACGCAGCTGCCAGCGTATGTCTCAATCACAGCAACACCAGGTCCAAGCAGCATCTGCAATCTATACCATAGCTCATGTCAATGCTGGATACTTGACCTACTGAGTGAGGCAGGGATTGAACCTGCAACCTCTCAGATACTATGTCAGGTTCAGCTGAAGATCCAGTTCAACTCCTAGCCAAAGAACATACAAATGACACAGCTGTGGCCTTAAAAAAGAAAAAAAAAAGTCATAGAAACTCAAGGGAAACTGTCACAATGGCTCCACATCCAGATGATGGCAATGGGAGGACTACAGGCAATACCAACTTAAAACAAAAATCTGTCTTGCTCCTAGAGCAGTATCCCTTAGAGCTCCTAGGGCAATCAGGAATCCAGAGGTTTTACTGCCAAACAGGAGGGTTGAGACACCTGATTTCAAAGAGTTGGTTGCTGTCAGAAAGTGTAGTTGCCCTGGCCAAATCTGCGATAGTCAAACCCCAGCCTGTATGGATTTCATGCACTGAGATGGAGAGCAGTAAGAAAATCATGGCTGCCCATCATGCATTTCAGGGTGCAGGAAGGGAGAGGAGTGAGGAAATCATGTTGGCAGGTGCACAAGGCTAATGCCAAAAAGGGTCCTGTTGTGGGAAGCAGAGCAGAGCTGAGAGTTGCTGTTAGGGTGGATGTCCACCAGACGGCAGCAGAGAGCCAGCAGAGCAGCTCCCTCTGCATCTCCCCTCCTGCATGTCCAGGCTCAGATACTTGGCAGAAGATGGATGGATGGAACCTCAAGGAGGTACTCAGAGCTTTGTGCTTGTGTATACGGCGGCTCTGACCCTGTGGCCCAATGTGGCCCAACTCATTGAGGGGACATAGGTCTGCCATCACGTGTCTAATTCAATTCCTGTCTGGCCGGGTGGCCCAAAGATCAGAGAGCTTGACAGGCTCTCTGGGGTCTGAGCGTCCTTTCCTTGTTTGGAGGCAGAACTCTGGACCCAGAATCAGCAGGCTTGAACTTGGGATGTGTAGCTTTCCAGAATCAGCCTGGCAGGGAGCTGGGCTTCAGGAAAGCCAGGCTTCGGGTGGTGAATTCAGTGTGTCCATGTGGTGGTATATTGGTGGCCGGGCTGTGCTCCTCGCTGTGCCCTTTCACTGCAGAGGTCTCCACATCCTTTTTTTCCCCACCACCGGAACGTCTTCCTGCTCTGCTGGACAAATTTGCCAAGGAACTTACCCAAATCCAGGTAAAAGTGAATAACACCCGGAGGTCCTGGATCCCAAGGTGGGTGCCAGGGCAGAAGGGTGCTGATTGATTGACAACTGGCTGTGCTGACTTAACAAGTAGGGTGTCTGTTTTCAGGCCGTGGGATTGTGTCCTGTGGGGTGAGTGTCCTGGTGCACTTAGAGATAGTCACACCCCCACCCATCATGCATTTCAGTGCCCTGCCAGGAAGAGGACTCAGGAAATCATGCTGGCCAGTGCTCCAGGCCAGTGCAGACCAGGCTTCTGCTGTGGGAGGCAGAGGAAGGGCTGAGGGTTGCTGTTAGGGCGGATGTCCGCCAGAGGGCACCAGAGAGGCAGCTGAACCGCTCCCCCTTGCATCTCCCTGACCGCCTCGCCAGGCCCAGAAAGTGACTGGAGATGGATGGATGGAACCTCAAGGAGGTGCCCAGAGCCTTGTTTTTGTGTACGTGGTGCCTCTGACCCTGTGACCCAGTGTGCCTCCACTCAGTGAGGGCAAATTCCTCATTTGGGACCACAACCGGGGCTTACTTGGGGGAGAGTCAGGGCCTTTAATATAGTTAGTGGAGGCCTTAGTTGGAGAGAGCTTAGGGCTTTAGATAAGGACAAGGCCAGGCCTAAATTAGGTAACGACACAGGGCCTTAATTAGAGCATGAGTTAGGGTTAGTGCAGGACCTTAGGTAGGGACATGCCAGGGCCTTATTTAGGGACAGTGTATAGCCTCAGCTAGGCAAACAGGGCCTTATTTGGAGAGAGCTCAGCTTAATAATGAAGGGTAATGCAAGTTCTTAGAGACAGTGCAAGGCTTATATAGGGACAGCACAGGGTCCAAGTTAGGCACAGTGTCAGGGCCTTAGTTGGAGACTGACTAGGGAGAAAGGAGGGGACAGTGCATGGCCTCTTTTAGGGATAGCTCAGAGCCTTATTTAGGAACATAATATGGTCTCAGTTCTGGGGAGAGCCAAGGATTTAGTTAGAAGAACCTCGGGTTTTAGTTAGGGAGAGCCCAGGGCCCTATTTACAGGAAGAGTCCAGATTTCAGTTGGGGAAGGCTCAGGGTTACAGTGAAAGACAGTGTAGAGTCTCAGTTCAGGAGAAGCAGGGCCTTCCTTAGGCATGGTGTTGGGGACTTAGATGAAGATAGCTTAGTGACTTCAGTAGGAACATTGTCAGGGCCTCATTTAGGGATTGTTAGGTAGCCTTAGTTAGGGACACTTCAGGGCCTTAGGGAGAGTGCAGGGCCTATGTTAGGGACAGCATTAGGACTTTACTTAGAAATGGAGTCAGGGCCATAGTTGGTGAGAACTCAATTCCTTAGGTGGAGAAAATCTCAGTCTTCATTTAGGACACATGAAGGTCTTAGGGACAGGGCATGGCCACAGTTAGGGACAATGCAGGAACTGAGTTAGGCACAGTGTCAGAGCCTTAGGTGTAGACAGCAAGGGCCTTAGTTTGGGACATAACTGGGCATTAGGCAGAGTGCAGGGTCTAAATGGAGGACAACATTAAGATTTTCTTAGGGACAGAGTTGGACGTAGTACAGTGCTAGAAACACAGCCTTAGTTAGGGACATAACCAAGCCTTTGTTAAAGACAGTGCATGCCTTTAGGGACAGTATAGGGTCGAAGTTCATGACAGCACTAGGACTTTTCTTAAGGACAAAGTCAAGGCCATAGTGTGACATGGCACAGGGTCTTCATTACAGATAACTCAGGGCCTTAGTGAAGGGCACATAATGGTATTAAATAGGGGCCGTGTAGGCCTTTAGTCAGGAACAGTGCCTGGCACAGGGCAGAAGTATGTTTAGGGGCAGTGGAGGCCCTTAGGTAAGGACAGTGCCAGTGTCTTTGTTAGGGTCAGCCTTGGACCTTAGGCACATCAACAGCGCCTTGGTTTTGGACAGCAGTGGCCTTGTTACGGACATAACTGGGCCTTAGGTAAGGACGGTGTGCACCCTTAGCAACAGTGCAGTGTCTAAGATAAGGACGGCAGTAGGGCTTTCCATAGGGACAGAGTCAAGGGCATAGTTGGACATAGCACAGGGCCTTAGTTAGGGGCAGGATCTGGTCCTTAGTGGGAGATAATCAGGGCCTTAGTTAAGGACATAAAAGGGTATTTAGGGACTGCATGGTCCCTAACTTGGGTGTATGTCAGGGCCTTGATGGAGCTAGAATAGGGACTTAAGGGTAGTGTCAGGAGCTCAGTTAGGAATAGTACAGGGCCTTAGGGATGGAGCGGGGCCTTAGGAACAGTGCAGGGTCTAAGTTGAGGACAGCCATAGGACTTTACTTAAAGACAGATTTAGGGCCATAGTTGGAGATAATTCAGGGCCTTAGTAAGGAAAGATATGGGTCTAGTATAAGGACACATAAGGTCCTTATTAGGGAAAGCAGGGCCTAATGCACAGTGTCCGGGCTTTAGTTATGACACCAAAAACCTTAGGGAGATAACTCAGTCGGAGTTAAGAACAGTGTACAACCTTAGAAACAGTTCGGAATCCAAGTTGAGGACAGCATTAGGAATGTTCTTTGTCCACAGCTGGACATAGCATAGGTCCTTAGGATCAGTCTAATTAGTGCCAGCCCAGGTCTTTAGACAGAGACAGCTCAGGCCTCAGTTATGGACAGTATAGGCTTTAGTTAGGATCAGCTCAGGGCTTTAGTTAGGGAGAGTTTGGGTCTAGTTAGGGCCAGAGCATGAACTTCATTAGGGACAGCTCAGGGCTTTAGTTATATGAGACAGAGCAGAGCCTGAGTTAGAGACTGTGTAGGGCCTAAGTTAGGGATAGAGCAGTGCCTTAGTAAGGAACACTGCAGTAACTTTTTTAGAGATAGCTCAGGGACTTATTTAGGTACAGCTCAGGGACTTACTAGGAAACCAAGCAGGTCCTTTATTAGGGACAGTGCAGGGCCCTAGTGGCAGAGCAGGCCATTAGCTAGAGACAGCTTAGGGCCTTAGGGACAGTGAAGGTCTTTAGGTAGAAATAGCTCAGGGCCTTTGATATCTATGTGCTGATTTGTAAATTTCCTGAATTCATGTATTAGTTCTAATAGTTTTGTTTTGGTAGAATGGTGTGAAAAATTGGAATTTAAAAATCCACTGCCTCTGCTACATCCAGGTCATTCACAACCCAGAAGAAAGTGGCTCGTATTATGACTTTCCCCCAGTGTCTCTAAATTGCACATGGATTTGGGGTCAACTGAATCTGGTAAGGCTTGGCCTCCATATGGAAAGTTGATGTTTTCCCTGATTTTATGGCATTATGTTTTCAAAAGTAATTTATTTTCCATTAATTTTGAACATACAATGTTAAAAACATGTTTTGTCTCTGGAGTAAATATATTCCTACATAGTAATGTTGACATTATTTTATTTCATTTATTTATTTATTTTTTTTCCTTATGTAGGGCTGCACCCGCGGCATGTGGAGGTTCCCAGGCTAGGGGTCTAACAGGAGCAGTAGCTGCCGGCCTTCGCCGCAGCCACAGCAACGCAGGATTCGAGCCACATCTGCAACCTACACCACAGCTCATGGCAACGCCGGATCCTTAACCCACTGAGCTAGGCCAGAGATCGAACCCGCAACCTCATGGTTCCTAGTTGGATTCGTTAACCACTGAGCCACGATGGGAACTCCTGTTGACATTATTTTAAATGGAATTGTTTTCATATACAGTTTTTCAGATTATTTATTGCCATTGTATACATAAAAATTTTTGTGAATTGATATTTTGTCCTGTAATGTTGCTGAAAGTTTACCAGGTCAAATAATTTTTTGTTGATATAGAAAGTTTTATATATAAGATGGTTTTATCTGTGTTCTGTGAATAGGTGCAGTTTTAATTTATCCATCCACTCATGGATGCCTTTTATTTCCTTCCTCAGGGCTCTAGGTAGAACTTCTAGTACACTATTGAGTAATGGTGGTGAAGGCTAGCTTCCTGGCCTTGTTTCAGTTTTTTTTTTTTTTTTCATTACTTAATGGATTTTATTACAACTATAGGTGTACAAAAATCATCACAACTCAATTTTATAGCACTTTCATCCCAAACCCTCAGTGCATTCCCTCACCCCCCAACCAAACAGTGCAGGAGGGTTCCCTTTTCTCTACACCCCCTCCAGCATTTGTTGTTTGTGGACTTATAAATGATGGCCATTATGACTGGTGTGAGGTGGTATCTCATGGTAGTTCTTTTCTTTTTTTTTTTTTTTGTCTTTTTGCCTTTTCTAGGGCTGCACCTGTGGCATGTGGAGGTTCCCAGGCTAGGGATCTAATCAGAGCTGTAGCCGCCGGTCTATGCCACAGCCACAGCAACGCAGGATCCGAGCCACATCTGCAACCTACACCACAGCTCATGGCAATGCTGGATCTTTAACCCTCTGAGCAGTGCCAGGGATCGAACCCACAACCTCATTGTTCCTAGTTGGATTTGTTAACCACTGAGCCACAACGGGAACTCCTCTTGGTAGTTTTGATGTGCATTTCTTTAATAATCAGTGATGTTGAGCATTTTTTCATATGCTTGTTGGCCATCTGTATCTTTTTTAGAGAAATGTCTATTCAGGTCTTTTGCTCATTTTTTTCCTTTTCTTTAATGGTCTTCCTACATTTATTAGTTTCGGCAGTGCTTGAATTTTTTCAGGCAATAATAATGTATTGTAAAACATCATAATTTTATTTATTCATTAAGTAATAAGATCCGTGTCAGGAACTTAATGCCTTCTATTAGTTAATGGACTTAGTTAAATAGTTCATCTTAATTAACTTATTCCATTAGTAGTCTTGGGAGTAAAGTCACTGAACATTACTGTATATGCTGAAAAATATATTGTAGCCATCGCACACCTGTTCCTGTTGAAAATTTTAGCAAGCCAGAGATATCAGGACGTCTCCTTTTTTAGTGGGAATTCACAGAATCACCAGTATGAATTATAGTGCAGTTTAACAATTTGGAGAATCTGATTTAAGTCATGAGTTTTCCCAGCTTTGGCCTCGGACCCTCATATGAAACAGTGATAGAGATGGCTTAAGACTCAGTGTGGAGGAGTCAGTGGTTAACGAATCCGACTAGGAACCATGAGGTTGCGGGTTCGATCCCTGGCCTTGCTCAGTGGGTTAAGGATCTGGCGTTGCCGTGAGCTGTGGTGTAGGTTGCAGATGCGGCTTGGATCTGGCATTGCTGTGGCTGTGGCGAAGGCCGGCGGCTACAGCTCCTGTTAGACCCCTAGCTTGGGAACCTCCGTGTGCCTTGGGTACCTCCGTGTGCCTTGGGTGTGACCCTAGATAAGGCAAAAAAAAAAAAAGAAAGACAAAAAAACCCCAAAAAACTGTGTGGAGGCACACTGTACCCTGGCTCTCAGGGCAACCAAGGCCTTGGGGCCAGCGTTCCTCTTGCGTTTCTATCCTGTAGCTTGACTCAAACTCTCCGTGAGGGGAGGGGTGGGAGTCTGCGGCCAGGTCCTCTCTAAGCTGCACCCCTCACCCCATGTCATCTCTATGATCTCCGTCTGCGCATGTGCGGACCAGGCCCTGCCTCTTTCCTTCTGCCATGACGGTAGTTCTGAGGAGGCGCGGGAACCTCGGAGTCGTGACGGTTGCATGAACTGTGGCAGGGGGCCTGGGACTTTGCGTGGCATGGAGGTTTGCTGAGAGCGGGGTCCTTGTGGCAGAGGCAGAAGCCTGACTCTCTGGAGGCCCTCGGGCTGGGTGAGGGCTTTCGGAGCCTGGCGCCAGGTCCCCTCTAGACCGCACGCCCTCATAGTCTCTATGATCTCCATTGGCGCATGTGCACCGTAGGTCCCGCCTCTTCCCATCCGCCATGACAGTCTTCCTGAGGCCCGCTGCCTCTCTAGACCGCACGCCCGCGTAGTCTCTATGATCTCCGCATGTGCATGTGCAGCCTAGATCCCGCCTAGTCCCATTTGCCATGACAGTCCTCCTGAGACCCGCAGCCTCTCTAGGCCGCACGCCCTCGTAGTCTCTATGATCTCCGTCGGCTCATGTGCGGCCTAGGTCCCGCCTCTTCCCATCCGCCATGACGGTAGTTCT
>PVHT020000061.1:14707886-14743357 GCA_004024745.2 Catagonus wagneri
TGAGATCCTTGTAACCATGCATCTCGCTTCTGTACTCTCGCTTCTGCTCCCCTGCCTTATATAAACCCCTTTTCACCCAGGCCGGGGCGCGCAAGTCCACCGAAAGACTTGTCGCCCCGGGTACCCGTGTATTCGAATAAAGCCTCTTGCTGATTGCATCCGCACTGGTGGTCTCGACTGGTCCTTGGAGGAGGGTCTCCCCGACGAAAGACACCCTCTGGGGTCTTTCAACATCTGCTATTAAAATTTGTTGCTATAATTAATATAGACTTGTCTTTAAAGTCGTCAAGATTAAGCATACTTTTTTTTTTTTGAGGGGGGTTCAGGTGTGGCCTATGGAAATTCCCATGGTAGGAGTCAAATTGGAGCTACCACTGCCAGCCTACACCACAGCCACAGCAACACTGAGTCCTTAACCCTCTGAGTAAGATCAGGGCTGGAGCCTGCATCCTCATGGATACTAGTCAGGTTCTTAACCCCCTGAACCACAGCGGGAACACCAACATTAAGTATAACATTTTATTGTACCTAGGCTTTATGAAAGTTAAATGAGATTTTGTTACAACTGTTGAAAATTTATTAGTAAGATAAATAACTTTGTATGAAGAACTTTTTTTTTTTTCTTTTTACAGCTGTACCTGTGGCATACAGAAGTTCCCAGGCTAGGGGTTGAATTGGAGATGCAGCTGCCAGCCTATGTGTCTGCCACATACCAGGTCCAAGACGCATCTGCGACCTACACCACAGCTCACGTCAGTGCTGGATACTTGACCCACTGAGTGAGGCCAGGGATTGAACCTGCATCCTCTCAGATACTATGTCAGGTTCAGCTGAAGATCCAATTCAACCCCAGCCAAAGAACATACAAATGACACAGCTGTAGCCTTAAAAAAAAAAAAAAGAGTCATAGAAACTCAAGGGAAACTGTCACAGTAGCTCCACATCCAGATGATGGCAATGGGAGGATTACAGGCAATACCAACTTAAAACAAAAATCTGTCTTGCTCCTAGGGCACTATCCCTAGGAGCTCCTAGGGCACTCCCAGGGCACTCAGGCATCCACAGGTTTTACTGCTAAACAGGAGGGTTGAGACACCTGATTTCAAAGAGTGGGTTACTGTCAGAAAGTGTCAGTGCCCTGGCCAAATCTGAGATAGTCAGACTCCAGCCTGTATGGATTTCATGCACTGAGAAGGAGAAGAGTAAGCAAATCATGGCTGCCCATTATGCATTTCAGGGTGCAGGGAGGGAGAGGAGTGAAGGCCAGTGCCAAAAAGGGTCCTGTTGTGGGAAGCAGAGAAGAGCTCAGGGTTGCTGTTAGGGTGCTTGTCTTCCAGATGGCAGCAAAGAGCCAGCAGAGCAGCTCCCTCTGCATCTCCCCTCCTACGTCTCACCTCCTGCATCTCCAGGCTCAGATACGTGGCAGGAGATGGATGGAACCTCAATGAGGTGCCCAGAACCTTGTATTTGTGTACATGTCCCCTCTGACCCTGTGGCCCAGTTTGCCTCAACTCATTGAGGGGACATAGGTCTGCCATCACATGTCTAATTCAATTCCTGTCTGGCCGGGTGGCCCAAAGATCAGAGAGCTTGATAGGCTCTCTGGGATCTGAGCGTCCTTTCCTTGTTTGGAGGCAGAACTCTGGACCCAGAATCAGCAGGCTTGAATATGGGGTGTACAGCTTTCCAGAATCAGCCTAGCAGGGAGCTGGGCTTCTGGGAAGCCGGGTTTCGGGTGGTGAATTCAGTGTGTCCATGCAGTGGTATATTGGTGGCCGGGCCACGCTCACCACTGTGCTCTTTCACTGCAGAGATCTCCACATCGTCCCCCCACCCCAACACCGGAACGTCTTCCTGCTCTGCTGGACGAGTTTGCCAAGGAACTTACCCAAATCCAGGTAAAAGTGAATAACACCTGGGAGGTCCTGGATCCCAAGGTGGGTGCCAGGGCAGAAGGGTGCTGATTGATTGACAACTGGCTGTGCTGACTTAACAAGTAGGGTGTCTGTTTTCAGGCCGTGGGATTGTGTCCTGTGGGGTGAGTGTCCTGGTGCACTTAGAGATAGTCACACCCCCACCCATCATGCATTTCAGTGCCCTGCCAGGAAGAGGACTCAGGAAATCATGCTGGCCAGTGCTCCAGGCCAGTGCAGACCAGGCTTCTGCTGTGGGAGGCAGAGGAAGGGCTGAGGGTTGCTGTTAGGGCAGATGTCTGTCAGAGGACACCAGAGAGGCAGCTGAGCTGATCCCCCTTGCATCACCCCCCCTGGCTGCCTCGCCAGGCCCAGAAAGTGATTGGAGATGGATGGATGGAACCTCAAGGAGGTGTCCAGAGCCTTGATTTTGGATATATGTTTCCTCTGACCCTTTGGCCCAGTGTGCCTCCACTCAGTGAGGGCAAAGTTCCTCATTTGGGACCACAACCGGGGCTTACTTGGGGGAGAGCTAGGGCCTTTAAAGTAGTTAGCAGAGGTTTTAGCTGGAGAGAGTTCAGGGCTTTAGATAAGGACAAGGCCGGGCCTAAATTAGGTAAAAAGACAGGGCCTTAATTAGTGACAACTCAGAGCATGAGTTAGGGTTAGTGTAGGACCTTAGGTAGGGACATGCTGGGGCCTTATTTAGGGACAGTTTAGAGCCTCAGCTAGGCAAACAGGGCCTTATTTGGAGAGAGCTCAGGTTGATAATGCAGGGTAATGCAAGTTGTTAGTTAGAGACAGTGCAAGGCTTATATAGGGACAGCACAGGGCCTAAGTTAGGCACACTGTCAGGGCCTTAGTTGGAGACTGACTAGGGACTGAGGAGGGAACGGTGCATGGCCTCTTTTAGGGATAGCCCCAGGGCCTTATTTAGGGACAAAGAGGGTCTTAGTTCTGGGGAGAGCCAAGGATTTAGTTAGCAGAAGCTTGGGTTTTAGTTAGGGAGAGCCCAGGGCCCTAGTTTCAGGAAGAGTAGAGATTTTAGCTGGGGAGGCTCAGGGTTACAGTGAAGGACAGTGTAGAGTCTTGGTTAGGGAGAAGCAGGGCCTTCCTTAGGCATGATGTTTGGGACTTAGATGAAGTCAGGGCCTCATTTAGGGATAGTTAACCTTAGTTAGGGACAATTTAGGGCCTTAGGGAGAGTGCAGGTCCTGTTAGGGACAGCATTAGGGCTTCACTTAGAAATAGAGTCAGGCCATAGTTGGTGATAACTCAGTTCCTTAGGTGGAGAAAATCTCAGTCTTCATTTAGGACACGTGAAGGTCTTATGGACAGGGCATGGCCACAGTTAGGGACAATGCAGGAACTGAGTTAGGCAGTGTCAGAGCCTTAGGTATAGACAGCAAGAGCCTTAGTTTGGGACATAACTGGGCATTAGGAAGAGTGCAGGGTCTAAGTGGAGGACAACATTAAGACTTTTCTTAGGGGAGTTCCCATCGTGGTGCAGTGGTTAACGAATCCAACTAGGAACCATGAGGTTGCGGGTTCGATCCCTGGCCTTGCTCAGTGGGTTAAGGATCCGGTGTTGCCGTGAGCTGTGGTGTAGGTCACAGACGCGGCTCGGATCCGCGTTGCTGTGGCTGTGGCGTCGGCCAGTGGCTACAGCTCCGATTAGACCCCTAGCCTGGGAACCTTCACATGCCGCGGCATGCGTCCCAAAAATGACCAAAAAAAAGGCAAAAAAAAAAAAGACTTTTCTTAGGGACAGAGTTGGACATAGCATAGTGCTTTAGTTGGAGACAGAGCCTTAGTTAGGGACGTAACTGAGCCTTTGTTAAGGAGAGTGCATGACTTTGGGGACAGCAGAGGGTCTAAGTTCATGACAGCACTAGGATTTTGCTTATGGACAAAGTCAAGGCCATAGTGTGACATGGCACAGGGTCTTCATTACAGATAACTCAGGGCCTTAGTGAAGGACACATAGTGGTCTTAAATAGGGGCTGTGTAGGCTTTTAGTCAGGAACAGTGCCTGACACAGGGCAGAACTATGGGGCAGTGTAGGGCCTTAGGTAATGACAGGGCCAGTGTTTCCGTTAGAGACAGCCTTGGGCCTTAGGCACAATGACGATGCCTTGGTTTTGGACAGCAGTGGTCTTGTTACGGACATAACTGGGCCTTAGGTAAGGACGGTGTGCACCCTTAGCAACAGTGCAGTGTCTAAGATAAGGACGGCAGTGGGGCTTTTCATAGGGACAGAGTCAAGGGCATAGTTGGACATAACACAGGGCCTTAGTTAGGGGCAGGATCTGGGCCTTACTTGGATATAATCAAGGCCTTAGTTAAGGACATATAAAGGTATTAGTTAAGGACACTTAAGGGTCTTAGTTACAGAAGCTCAGGGCCTTCATTATGGGCAACACAGGGCCTGAGTTAAACACAGTGTCAGGGCCTTGGGTTTGGACATCAATGCTCTTAGTCAGGGACATAACTAGGCTTTAGTTAAGGACAGTGCATGACCTTAGCAACAGTGTGGTCTCCAAGATGAGGACAGCATTAGGACTTTTCATAGGGACAGAGTGAAGGCCTTAGCTGGACATAGCACAGGGCCTTAGTTAGGGGCAAGATCTGAGCCTTAGTTGAAGATAATCAGGGCATTAGTTAAGGACATATAAGGGTATTAGGGACAGCATGGCCCCTAGGTTAGGTATACTGTCAGGGCCTTGATGGAGGTAGAATAGGGACTTAGGGCTCAGGGCTTTAGTTAGAGGCAGTCCAGGGACTTATTAGGAGAGAGTAGGGGCTTAGGGATGGCTCAGGGCTTTAGTTAGGAAGAGTTTGGGTCTAGTTAGGGCCAGAGCATGAACTTCATTAGTGACAGCTCAGGGCTTTATATGAGACAGAGCAGAACCTGACTTAGAGACTGTGTAGGGCCCAAGTTAGGGATAGAGCAGTGCCTTAGTAAGGAACACCGCAGTAACTTTTTTAGAGATAGCTCAGGGACTTATTTAGGTACAGCTCAGGGACTTACTAGGCAACCAAGCAAGTCCTTTATTAGGGACAGTGCAGGGCCTTAGTGGCAGAGCAGGCCATTAATTAGAGACAGTTCAGGCCTTAGGGGACAGGCAGTGCAGGTCTTTAGAAATAGCTCAGGGCCTTTGATATCTATGTGTTGATTTTGTAAATTTCCTGAATTCATGTATTAGTTCTAACAGGTTTTTTTTGGGAGGGGGATGGTGTGAAAAATTGGAATTTGAAAATCTACTGCTTCTGCAGCATCAGGTCATTCACAACCCAGAAGAAAGTGGCCCCTAGTACGATATTGCCCCAGTGTCTCTAAATTACACATGGACTTTGGGTCAGCTCAGCTGAATCTGTTAAGGCTTGACCTCCATATGGAAGCTTGATGTTTTCCCTGCTTTTATGGCGTGGTGTTGACATGGTGTTTTCAGAAGTAATTGATTTTCCATTAATGTTGAACATAGAGACTACGTTAAAAACATAAAAACATGTCTTGTCGCTGGAGTAAATATGTTCCTACATAGTAATGTTGACATTATTTTATTTTTTAATTTATTTATTTTTTGTCTTTTGTCATTTTGGGGCTGCACCCACAGCATGTGGAGATTCCCAGGCCAGGGGTCTAATTGGAGCTACAGCTGCCAGCCTGCGCCACAGCCACAGCAACGCGGGATCCTAGCCACGTCTGCAGCCTACACCACAGCTCATGGCAATGCCGGGTCCTTTTAGCCCACTGAACAAGGCCAGGGATCGAACCTGCAACCTCATGGTTCCTAGTCGCATTCGTTTGCACTGCGCCACAATGGAAACTCTGTGTTGACAATATTTTAAATGGAATTATTTTCACATGCTCGTTTTCAGATTATTTATTGCTAGTATATACATACAAATTTTTGTGAATTGATATTTTGTTTTATAACTTTGCTAAATTAGTTTACCAGGTAAAAAAATTTTTTGTTGAAATAGAATGTTTTATATATAAGATAATTTTATCTGTGCTCTGTGAATAGGAGCAGTTTTAATTTATCCATGCTCTCATAGATGTCATTTATTTCCTTCCTCAAGACTCTCGGTAGAACTTCTAGTACACAATTGAGTAATGGTGGTGAAGGCCAGCTTCCTGGCCTTGTTTCTGATTTTAGGAGTAAATGTTTCAGTCTTTAACTTTGAGCATGAAGTTTGCTGTGGCTTTGCATACTACTTTTTTCCATATTGAACAACCTTTATTTTATTCTTATGTTCTTGAGTGTTTGTAACAGGAAATAGCACTGGAGTTTGATTATAGCCTTTTCTGCAGTAATTGCTATGATCGTGTGTTTTTACCTCACATCTTTATTGTGGTCTAATACACTGAGTAGTTAGTGTGTTGACCAACGTGGAATTTCTGTTGTAGATACACTGCCTGTGAACAACCTGAAATTTCTGTTGTAGATACACTTGCTTATTATATTATCCATTTATGTTCTGCTGGTTTCACGGTGCTCTTATTTTGTGGAGGATTTTTACATTCCTATTTGTAAGGCACACTGATGTAGCTGACTTTCTGTGATATATTTGTGTGACTTTATTAGCTTTGGCTTGGTGTTCTTGGTTTGAAGGGTTAGCGTTGGGGCTGGGACTTGTGTGGGGTTGAGACTGGTTTCTGTTTACCATTATGGTTTAGGTTTTCTGGTGGTGATTTACGGTGATGGTTTATTTATCTGTATGGATACTTAATACATTTTATGCTTTATGGTTATGATTTTGGTTAGGGCTATGGTTTTTGTTCATTGTTTAAAGTTTATGGTTCGGGTCTCAGGGTGTTAGGGTTAGAATTAGGCTACGGGTATGAATATGGGTTAGGAAAGATACAGGTTTAGGGTTAGGGCTAGGGCTAATGTTAGGTCAAGGTTTAGGGTCAGGGTCAGAGTTTAGGATTAGGATCAGTGTCAGCATTAGGCTCAGGGTTGAGGTAGGCCATTCTTTCCCTGCTTATCCCATCCTGGGCTCTGACAGAAAATGAATGACACACCTGCTCTGGTCACTCACTGTTTCAAATTAAACCCAACCTTAGTCAAGTGTTCTTAGGCCCTCAGAGATCACACAGGCTTTATTTTGTGCCCTCCCACCTGGAAGGTGGATGAGGGCTCCACTCTGTCTGGGCAGCCCCAGGTCCAGCACAGCCCTGACATACAGAGTGCTCAGTAGACATGTGTTAATTTATATAGGACTGGGTGCATCAAGCTGCCATCCCCAGGTGCTGCTCTTTTGAGGGCTGGTGAACTCTCCTGAGACTGGATGGATCTTTTTTCCATCTGCATGAGTGTAGAAACAGACCTCAGAGCAGCCCTTGGCCTCTGACCATCCAAGCAGGCATTCTTGGTCTTCCAGTTGAGGTCAGCCTTGGCCCTCAAGCCCCCATGGCCAAGTACTGAGCTGATTGCACTGCTGGGTAATGAGCAGCTATATTGGGATGCTTCAGACCCCAGCATCCATGTCCTTGAGCAAATGCCTCCTCCCTCATGTCCTCTTAGCCTTCCAAGAGAGGTATTAACCCTTCCAATGTTGAATGTGGCCCTGGTCACCACAGCCACACACAGACTGTGGCTCTGCAATCCTTTGACCTTGTGGTTGTAACAAAGATTGACCTTCATGTTCATTGAGAATCAGAGGTATGGAAGCACCTGGGCCTCCTAATGGGCAGTTTCATATTGAAGCCATGTGGACTTGGGGAGACATGTGCACACCTGGCCCATGCCTTGTGGTCTCTGGAAAGCCACCAACCATGGTACCATGGTGTAGAATAATCCTTGAGACTCTTACTGCTTCATTGAGTCAGAATTTCTTTACCTCCCTAGCGTTTGGTCTTTGCTCTTTGAAAAGGAGAGAGAAAAGACTGGAAAATGGGAAATGTGTTCTTCATGGGTGAGTGAGTCCTGTGGCCATGGAGCAGGTGTGACACCTGGGCTCCCACCTCCCAGGGCCAGGAAAGAGTTCTGTGCTTTCTGAGGGCACGCAGGCTATTCTTGGCCAACCTCTGAGATGTGAGGACCCAGTGCCCAAGTTAGGAGCCCTGAGTTTACCCCCAGCCACAAAGTTGATTTTTGAGCAAGTGGAAGAGCATCTTGTCACCCTGGGAGGACAGGAAGAGCACCAGATGGATGGTCACAGCCCCTGACCCTCAGGTGAACTCTTTTTTTCCTTGGGCTTCAGATACACAGTTATGCAGTGGGCTGTCAATCATGTGGAATCGGCTGCTTTCCCCAACCCACCATCTATTCTCAGTATCTCAGTTTGGGGGTATTATATCTTATCTGATTCCTGTGCACATATTTGCCGTGGACTTATCCCATGATCCACCCACCTCAAAGATGGGCATATGATCTGTGGCCAGCTAATCCCATGTTCCATCCTCTTGGTGCTCTGGTGAATTCAAGGATGAGAATAGGACTCAAGTTGGAGCAAAGTTACTTAAAGCAGCGACTTTCTATGGAACATAATGAAGAGACCCTTCCCAGTAGAATGGACATGAGCAGGTGTCAGCCTGGGGTTGCTGGAGGCCCCTGATGCAGAAGCGGGGGGTGGGGGTGGGGAGAAAGAGAGAGAGACACACAGACAGATAGACAGAAGAGAGAGAAAGAGAGACAGACAGACACACACGCGCGCGCACGCGCGCACACAGACACACACTGTGCCTGTGGATGGGGTCACCACAAAGTTACTTAGCAGGAAAGGGGACCGGGTACGAGTTAGGGTGAGGGTACGGTTTAGGGTTAAGGTTAGGCTATGGCTAAGATCAGGTTAAGGTTGAGGCTCATGATATGTTTTAAGGTTAGGGATAGTTTTAGGGTTAGGTTTAGGGTACAGGTTATGTTTATGATACAGATTACTGTTGCGGTATGGTTTAGCATTAGGTTTAGGGTTTGGTTTCGTGTTAGATTATGGTTAGGGGTACAGGTTAGGGTATGGCTTAGACTTAGGATACGGTTTAGTTTTAGAGTTAGGTTTCGGTTTAGGTTTCGGGTTAGTGTTAGGGTTGGTGTTAGAGTTAGGGATCGGGTTGTGTAAGGGTTAGGTTTATGTCTATGGGTTAGTGTATGTTTACATGATCTGGTACAGTTTGTGGTTAGGGAACAATTTAGGGTTAGGTTACCTGTTCAGGTTAGGGCTAGGTTCAGGGTACGGTTTAGGGCATGTGTTAGATTTAGGGAACAGTTTAGGGTACCGTCTAGGAATAGGATTAGGTTTTGGATTAGGGTTAGGTTTAGGTTTAGGGTTAGGGTTAACCTTTGGGTTAGGGTAAGGGTTATGGTTATGATTAGGGTTAGGGTTAGGGTTACTGTTGTTTTTAGCGTACCGTTTAGGGTTAAGGTTAGGGTTAAATTTAGAGTTACAGTAAAGATTACAGTTTTGGTTAGGTTTAGTTTTAGCTTTAGGTTTAGGGTTAGGTTTAGGGTGATGGGTTGGGTTAGGTTTAGGTTAGGGTGAGGTTCCGGTTTAGGGTTTGGGTTAGAGTTATGGTATGGGTTAGGTTTAGGGTTAGGGTTTGGGTTAGGTTTAGGGTTAGGGTTACGGTTTGGTTTAGGGTTAGGGTTAGGTTTAGGATTAGGGTTATTTTAGGATTTGGATTAGGTTTAGGTTTAGGGTAAGGGTTAAGATATGGGTTATCATTAGTGTATGGGTTAGGGTGAGGGTACGGGATAGGGTTAATATATGGCTAGGATCAGGTTATGGTTCAGGCTCTTGTTATATTTTAGGGTTACGGATAGTTTTAGGGTTAGGTTTAGGGTACAGGTTATGGTTATGATACAGGGATCTGTTATGGTTTAGCATTAGGTTTAGGGTTCAGGTTAGTGTTAGGTTCTGGTTTAAGGTTCGGGTTAGTGTATGGCTTAGGTTAGGGTACAGTTTAAAACAGTTTAGAGTTAGGGTTAGGTTTAGGGTTCGGGTTGGGTTAAGGTTTGTGTTAGGTTTAGGGTTCGGGCTGGCTAAGGGTTAGGTTTATGTCTGTGGGTTAGTGTATGCTTTGGTAATTGGGTACAGTTTGTGGTCAGGGAACAGTTTAGGGTTAGGTTACGTGTTTGAGTTAGGTCTAGGTTCAGGGTACGGTTTAGGGCATGAATTAGATTCAGGGTACAGTTTAGGGTAGCGTCTAGGGATAGGATTAGGGTTTGGATTAGTGTTAGGTTTTGGTTTAGGGTTAGGGCTGAGATTTGGTTTGGGTTGAGGATTACGGTTAGGGTTAGGATTAGTGTCATTTTTACATACCGTTTAGGGTTAATGTTAGGGTTAACTTTAGAGTTATGGTAAAGGATAGATTTAGGGTTAGAGTTAGGGTTAGGGTACGGGTTAGGGTTAGGTTCCAGATTAGGGTTTGGTTTAGGGTTAGGGTATGCATTAGGGTTAGGGTTAGGATTTGGATTAGGTTAGGTTAGGGTTAGGGTTAGGTTTAGGGTTAGGGTTAGGGTTAGGGTTAGCGTTAGTGTTAGGATTTGGATTAGGTTAGGTTCAGGGTAAGTGTTAAGATATGTGTTAGCGTTAGTGTAAGGGTTAGGGTGAGGATATGGGATAGAGTTAGGGTATGGCTAGGATCAGGTTATGGTTGAGGCTTATGCTAGGGTTAGTTTTTGGTTAGGGTAGGATACTGGTTATGGTTGTGATATGGGGTACTGTTAGGGTATGGTTTAGCATTAGGTTTAGGGTCAGGTTAGTATTAGGTTATGCTTTAAAGTACGGGTTATGGTATGGCTTAGGGTACGGTTTAGGTTTAGAGTTAGTTTTAGGTTTAGGGTTCTGGTTGGGTTAGGGTTCGTGTTAGGGTTTGGGTTCGAGTTGGGTAAGGGTTAGGTTTATGTTTGTGGGTTAGTGTACTGTTTAGGAATCAGGTAGAGTTTAGGGCTAGGGAACAATTTAGGGTTACGGTTTAGGGTACCATCTAGGGATAGGGTTAGGCTTAGGGTTAGGGTTACGGTTTAGGGTTAGGGTTAGGGTTAGGGTTTGGGTTAGGTTTAGGTTTAGGGTTAGGGTTTGGGTTAGGTTTAGGATTAGATTTTAGGTTAGGGTTAGGTTTAGGGTTAGGTTTTGTGTTAGAGTTTGGGTTCAGGTTATTGTTAGGGATCATGTTGGGTAAGGGTTAGGTTTATGTATGTGGGTTAGTGTATGGTTACGCGATCATGTAGAGTTTGTGGTTAGGGAACAATTTAGGGTTAGGTTACTTGTTCGAGTTAGGGCTAGTTTCAGGGTATGGTTTAGGGCATGTTTTAGATTTAGGTTACGGTTTAGGGTACCGTCTAGGGATAGGATTAGGGTTTGGATTAGGGTTAGGTTTATGTTTATGGTTAGGGTTAAGATAAGGGTTTTGGTTAGGGTTAGGGTTAGGGTTATAGTTAGTGTCAGTGTTATTTTTAGTGTACCGATTATGGTTAGGATTAGGGTTAAGTTTAGAGTTACATTAAACTTTAAGGTTTTGGTTTGGTTTAGTTTTATGGTTAGGGTTAGGGTTGGGATTAGGGTTACGGTTTCAGTTAGGATTAGGGTTAGGTTTTGTTTTAGCGTTTGTGTTAGGGTTATTGTTGGGGTTAGGTTTATGTTTAGGGTTAGGATTAGTGTTTGGGTTAGATTTAGGTTTAGGGTTTTTGTTAGGATTAGGTTTAGGTTTAGGGTTAGGTTTGGGGTATGGGTTAGGGTTAGGGTGAGTTTCCGATTTAGGGTTTGGGTTAGGGTTATGGTATGGGTTAGGTTTAGGTTTAGGGTTTGGCCTAGGGTTATGTTTAGGGTTTGGGTTAGGGTTAGGGTTAGGGTTAGGGTTAGGGTTAGGGTTAGGTGTTGTGTTAGAGTTTTGGTTAGGGTTAGGGTTAGGGTTAGGGTTAGGGTTAGGTTTAGCATTAGTGTTAGGGTTAGGGTTAAGGGTTAGGGTTAGGGTTAGGTGTTGTGTTAGAGTTTCGGTTAGGGTTAGGGTTAGGGTTAGGGTTAGGGTTAGGTGTTGTGTTAGAGTTTCGGTTAGGATTATTGTTAGTGTTAGGGTTATGTTTATGGTTAGGTTTAGTTAAGGGTTAGGGTTTGTGTTAGGGTTAGGTCTAGGGCTAGGGTTATGGTTAGGAAACAATTTAGGGTTAGGTTACCTGTTCGAGTTAGGGCTAGGTTCAGGGTTAACCCGAATCTTAACCCTAACCCTGACCCTGACCCTGACCCAAAACCTGACCCTGACCCTGACCCTGACCCTGACCCAAAACCTGACCCAGACCCTAAACCTTACCATAACACTAACCCTAAACCTAACCCTAAGCCGTAAACTCTACCCAATCCCTAAACAATACACTAACCCACAGGCATAAACCTAACCTTTACCCAATCAGAACGCTAACCCTAACACGAATCCTAAACCTAACCCTAATTCTAAACCTAAACCGTATCCTAAGCCTAAGCCATACTCTAACCCGTACATTAAACCATAACCTACACTAACCCGAAGCCTAAACGTAATGCTAAACCATACCCTAACAGTACCCCGTATCATAACCATAACCTGTACCCTAACCCTAACCCTAAAGCTATCCCTAAGCCTAAAACATAACATTAGCCTCAACCATAACCTGATCCTAGCCATACCCAAACTCTAACCTGTGCCCTCACCCTAACCCGTACACTAACACTAACCCATATCTTAACCCTAACCCTAACCCAAACCCTAAGCCTAACCCTAACCATAACCCTAAACCTAACAATAACCCTAACAGAAATCCTAACACAAACCCTAACCCTAAACCTAATCCATACCATAACCCTAACCTAAACCCTAAACCAGAACCTCACCCTAACCCATATCCTAACCCTAACCCTAACCCTATAACTAAAACTAACCAAAACTCTAACCTTTACCATAACTCTAAACTCAACCCTAACCCTAAACAGTACGCTAAAAATAACACTAACCCTAACCTTGAATATAACCATAAACGTAACCCTTACCCTAACCCAAATCTTAACCCTAAGCCTGAACCTAAACCTAACCCTAATTCAAACCCTGATCTTATCCCTAGATGATACCCTAAACAGGACCCTAAATCTAACACATGCCCTAAACCGTACCTTGAACCTAGCGCTAACTCGAACAGGTAACCTAACCCTAAATTGTTCCCTAACCAAAAACTGTACCCAATCGCCTAACCATAAACTAACCCAAAGACATAAACCTAACCCTTACCCAACCCGAACCCTAACCCTAACATGAACCCTAACACTAACCTAAACCTAAATCTAACACTAAACCTAAAGCATATCCTAAGCCTAAGCCGTACCCTAACCTGTACCGTAAACCATAACCTAACACTACACCAAATCCTAAACCTAATGCTAAAACATACCCTAACAGTAACCCGTATCATAGCCATAACCTGTACCCTAAACCCCTGCGGCTCACAGGCTCCATCCTGAACCTGCTGCAGCGTCTCCTGGAGCATCCCTTCCCCCTGGAAAATGGGCAAGGAGACAAAACTAAAATCTCTCCTATAGCAGCTCCCAGACTCTTCTCTGCTTCACGTAAGGAGAGGTTTGGCCTGAACCGTCAGAGTGTGGACTTAAAATATCCAATTCTCTTTGTTGTAGAAGGAGAATTTTTAAGAGTGACAGTTTTTCTTGGCACTGAAACAAGCGCTCTGACAGGAAACTGCTCCAGAGGCTATTTTCCCAGATTAGTACCATAAGAAGAGCCAGCCATATGGAATACTAGCAAGGAATATTTGTCTCCCTTTCAAGCCTGTACCCTTTGAGCAGACTTTCCCCAACAGTTTGAAAAAAATAGCAAAGTATATTTATTTCCATAATGAAGCTATTCTTTTTAAGATTGTAACAAGGAAAAAAAAAAGCAAGTTGTTTTGGGATTTGCCTGTCTAGTCGCACATAAAATCAGTTAAGATCCCATAGCAGGACGCACCCCAATGTTCACTGCTGCCCCATTTACAACAACCAAGACACAGAAGCAACCTAAATGTCCATCAACAGAGGAGGGCATAAAGAAGATGCAGTACGCGTACACGGTGGAGTATTACTCAGCCATAAAAAAGGAGGAAATAAAGCCATCTGCGGTGACAAGGGTGCAACTAGAGATTATCATACTAAGGAAGTCAGAAAGAGAAAGACAAATACCATATGAAATCATTTATATGCGGAATCTAAAACATGGCACAAACGAATGTGTTTATAAAACAGAAACAGACTCACAGACTTTGAAAATAAATTTATGGTTACCAAGGGGAAAGAAGGGGGTAGGGATAATCTAGAGGTTTGGAATGAGCAGATACACACTACTATATATAAAACAGACAACCAACAGGTACCTACCATATAACACAGGGAACATAGGCAATATTTCACAATAAACTACAATGGAAAAGGATCTGAAAAGGAATGGATAGGGAGTTCCCGTTGTGATGCGGCAGAAACAAATCCAACTAGTATTCATGAGGATGCAGGTTCGATCCCTGGCTTCACTCAGTGGGTCGTTGCTGTGGCTGTGGTGTAGGCCTGCTCCAATTGGACCCCTAGCCTGGGAACTTCCATATGCTGCAGGTGCAGCCCTAAAAAAGCAAAATCGAAAAAAAAAACAAAACCAGATAGCTACAGATACATAGATACAGGTGTGTATAGCTGATTCACTTTGCTGTACACCCGAAACTAACCCAACATTGTAAATCAACTTTATTTCAATTTAAAAAAATCCCTACAGTACAAGACTGCATGCACCCACAACACACGTATGTATGGAGGCACAGGTATTAGCACAGAGGCCGATGCGTCTCCATCCCTATGGGACAGCCCAGGAATGTTTTATGATTCAGCATCATCGATGCTCCAGCTCTTCACTGGGTTGAAAGACCAACGAATCGCCACAAAAGAATACATGCCGTACAATACAATTCTGATTAATAAAGCATTGATGACCCACTCTCCAAATGCAAGGACCTTGCCTCCAAAGAGCCGCTCACTCCACAGGCTCTGCGGTCAGTTAGTCTCTTTTAGGAACCAACTTCCTGTTTTGTTCCATAGGCTCACTCACCACACCCGCCATGCTCTGTACTATTCTTGCTCTGCTTTTCTACCAGCAAAATCACTGCACCTGAACGAGAAGCTGATTTTTTTTTTTTGTCTTTTTGCCTTTTTTATGTAGAGCCGCACCCGCGGCATATGGAGGTTCCCAGGCTAGGGGTCTAATAGGAGCTTTAGCCGCCAGCCTTCACCACAGCCACAACCACGCGGGATCCGAGCCGCGTCTGCAACCTTCACCACAGCTCACGGCAACGCTGGATCCTTAACCCACTGAGCAAGGCCAGGGATCGAACCCGCAACCTCATGGTTCTTAGTCGGATTCGTTAACCACTGAGCCACGAAGGGAACTCCGAAGCTGATTTTTTTTTAAATCTGATTTTCTCACAGAATCAGTAACATAAGAGGATTAATTGTTTGTTGTCAGTCCTGACTTTTTCTCCTCCTTGGTCTATTTTTGAAACAAATTTTACTTTGGGATGTCCTGACTGGGATGATACTAAATTGGAAAGCCTGGTGCAAAGTTTATTGACCTCCGTTCCTACTAAAAAGGATGTTCCCCACTGATCTGTCATCTCCAGGGCAGACAAAGCTTAGAGGCGAGGGAAGCCATGCCAGATGGTGCGCTCAACAAGCCCCAGCACCAGACTCTTCATGTTTGGTTGGTCTGTTTTCAAATTAATGGTCAGCAAGAGAGAGGAAACAACATTTGGACGTCCTCTTTCTTACTCCAAGCTGAGCTCAGCTCAGGGTGCCTTGCAATACATGTGCAAACACTGGGTCGAAGAACAGGTCCTGCTTAACGCATGCTCGGCCACGACAGAAGGAATGAACGGCATGATGAGTGGATGAGGGGGTGGATGGGCGGGTGGATGGATGGGTACGTGAGTGGGTGAGTAAACGAACGCATGATTTAATGCTATTGATGGGCTCTTGTTTAAACAATGCAGAAAACGTCAAAAAGCTCAAAGTTACCCCTTAGAAAACTATGCGAATTAGAAAGTGACTACTCCCCTCATTTGCTTTTCCAAAAAAGAAAAGGTTGCAAAGACAAACTTTCTTATTTCTTCCTTCCAATCTGCACGTTTTATTTCCTTTTCTTGCCTTTTTGAATCAGCAAAAACTTCTAGTGTGATGTTTAAAGGAGTGGTGAGAGGGGACTTCCTTGCCTTGAACCTTCCTTGGTTGCAGTGGAAAACCTTTGTTTTTCACCATCAAGTATGATATTAGCTTTAAGGTTTTTTTAGATATTCCTTATCAAGTGGAGGAAATTTCCCTCTACTCCTAGTTAACTGAGTTTTTAACATGAATGAGTTTTGGATGTTGCCAAGCCCCTTTTTGCATCTATTGCTATGATCGTGTAGCTTGTTGACGTGCAGATTACATTAACTGATTCTTGAGTATAGAGCCAGAGTTACACACCTGGTTAAATCCCACTTGGTCACAGCATATAATTTTTTTTATAGATCATTGGATTAGATTTGCTAATACATTGATGATACTCATATCTATGTTCACAAGAGATATTGGTCTACGGTTTTCTTTTCTTGCAATGCCTTTGTTTGGTTCCGGTAGAAGGGTAATACTAAGCTCATAGAATGACCTGGAAAGTATATACCCTCTGCTTCTGTTCTATGGAAGAGAGGGTAGAGAGCTGGTATAACTAAAATCCAACGGCAAATCCATTTGGGCCTAGAGCTTTCTGTTTTGAACAGTTATTAGTTATTGCTTAAGTTTATTTAACAGATAGATGCCTATTCAGATTTTGTATTTTTTCTTGTATGTGTTTTGCTGGATTTTGTCTTTCAAGGAATTTGTTTCATCTAGATTGTCAAATTTGTGGACATAGAGCTGTTCATAGTATTCCTTTAAAATCCTTTAATTTCCATGAGATCTGTAGTGATCTTTCATTTCTGATACTAGTAATCTGTGTTTTTTTTTTCCCTTAATTAGCCTGGGCTGGCTTATCTGTTTTATCAATCTTTTTAAAGAGGCAATTTTTAGTTTCACTGATTATTTCTACAGACTTTCTGCTTTCTGGTTTAATTCCAAACTTTGCATGTTTTCTATTCTTTTAAATTTGGGGAAGCTGTTGTTTATTGCACAGAATTTGGTCTAACTTGGTGAATGTTCCATGTGAAGTTAGGAAGAATGTATATTTGGCTGTTGGATGAGGTAATCCATAGATGTCAATTATATTCAGCTGATTGATAGTGTTATTGAATTCAGCTATGTCCTTACTGGTTTTCTGCCTGCTGGGTCTGTCCATTTCTGATAGAAGGGTGTTATATTCTTCAGATACGGTAGTAAATTCATCTATTTATTTTTGAAATTCTATTGATGTCTTATATAGTTTGACACTCTGCTGTTAGGTGCACACATGTTAAGGTTTGTTATGTCTTAGAGAACTGACACCTTTGTCATTATAAATGCCCTTCTTCATCCCTGATCACTTCCCTCACTTTGAAGTCTACATTCTGACGGAAATTAATACAGCCACTCCTGCTTTCCTGATGTTACCATGGTATATTTCTCTCCATCCGTTTACTTTTAATGTACCTTTGTTTTTATATTTAAAATAGGTTTCTTCAGACTCACAGACATGCGGAACAGACTTGTGATTACCAAGTCTGTAGGAGGAGGGAGTTGGATGGACTGGGATTTGGGGGTTAATAGTTGCAAACTATTGCATTTAGAATGCATAGACAATAAGGTCCTACTGTACAGCACAGGGAATGCTATCAAATCTCCTGGGATAGGCTGTGATCGAAAAGAGTCTTTGAAAAAGAATCTGCATGTATGTATGACTGAGCCACTTTGCTGTACAGCAGAAATTGGCATAACATTGTAAATCACCTATACTTTAACTAAAATTAAAATGAAACAGACTTCTTGTAGACAACACATATCCAGTCCGATCATCTCTTTTAACTGGTATATTGAGACCATTGATGTTCAAAGTGATTACTGATGTAGTTGTGTTAAGACCTACCAAATTGATCATTGTTTTCTATTTGTGGTCCTTGTTCTTTGTTCCTGTTTTTGCGTTTTAACATGTCCTGGAATTTTTTTCTCGATAGCTGGATGATGTACTGGCTGTAAACAGACCTTTAGCGATGGGGTGGTGGGCTGCAGGAAGAAGACACGTGCTCTGCAGTTTCAGGATTAGGTTCCCGTTTGTTAGGAAGCCTATGCCTCTGGACCACGAACTTCTCAAAAGCGCCTAGATGGGGCAGGATGGCTGGAGGAGACTGGAGCTGGGTGTACCCCCACCCATCAGCTCCCCTCGGATAACATTTCCGCAGGTTAGGTTCTAGTTAACCAGTTCCCCCTGAAGGCAGGTCTAGTTCAAAAACAGAGAGCTCTGGTGTAGCTCATCTTCCCCTGCCGGAAACACACAAAGATTTGCCTTCGATGCTGTGGGATCTGACTGAGCTCCTGGAGGTAAATACCAGGAACCTGTGGGTCTCTGCAGTTTTCTCTTTTCTTTTTAGGGCCATGCCTGTGGCATATGGAAGTTCCTGGACCAGGGGTCGAATGAGACATGGATTGTCTTTTATTCATTTATTTATTTTTCGGTCTTTTCGTCTTTATAGGGCAGCACCCTCGGCATATGGAGGTTCCCAGGCTAGGGATCCAATGGGAGCTACAGGTGCAGGCCTACACCACAGCCTCAGCAACAAGGGATCCAAACTGTGTCTGCGACCTACACCACAGTTCACAGCAACACCAGATCCTTAACCCACTGAGCAAGGCCAGGGATCAAACCCATGTACTCATGGATGCTAGTCAGGTTCGCTAACCGCTGAGCCATGACGGGAACTCAGAGATATGGGCTGTCTTTAGCAATTCTGAAATGCCTTTACCCTTAGGGCTGACTCACTCATCACCTGATACAAAAACTTATTCCATAACTATAAACAGAATTAGCCTACATCTTTTTCTTTTCTTTTCTTTTGTGTGTGTGTGTGTGTGTGTGTGTGTGTGTGTCTTTTTTAGGGCCACACCCGAGGCATATGGAAGTTCCCAGGCTAGGGGTCAAAGTAGAGCTGTAACTGCCAGCCTGCACCACAGCCACGGCAACGCTGGATCCGAGCCGCATCTGTGACCTACACCACAGCTCATGGCATTGTCAGATCCTTAACCCACTGAGTGGGGCCAGGGATCGAACCTGCATTCTCATGGCTGCTAGTCAGATTCATTTCCGCTGAGCCACAATGGGAACTTCTAGCCCATATCTTCAATAGCATAGTGTCTGAGTGAGTCTTTCCTGTTTTTCACACACTTTGCCTTCAGTAAGGGATGTTTCAGAATGACTGAAAACATGGAACATAAGTGCTCATTGTGAATTTTACTTTTCAGTAGTTCAACAAAATTATTTAAATACCTATTGGGAGTTCCCTTGTGGTGCAACAGGTTAGGATTTGGTGTTGTTACTGCAGCAGCTCAGGTCACTGCTGGGATGCAGATTTGATCCCTGGTGTGGAAACCTCTAGATGCTATGGGCACAGCCCCCCAAAATAAATAAATAATTATCTATCAATACAGGACATGGATTTTTACTTTCACAAAAGGAAACAGTATGTAGGCTCCTTAAAACTGAGATGTAAATTTATGTGTAAAGAAGTTTAAGACAGATACCTATAAGGTTAAAGCAATTAAACCACATATCATTTAAAAAATATTTTGTGCTTTTCTGTTTTGAATTTTTTAAGGAGCTTTACTGGGGGTTTGGGATGGAAATGTTGTAAAATTGGGCTGTGATGCTGGTTGTACAACTATAAACATAGTAAAATTAATTGAGTTAAAAAAAGTAAAGAGTTTTAAAAATAAATAACTGATGGCTGAGCCAAAGAAGTAAACTGTGTGTCCGTTTTTCAATAGCTATGCTCTGAAAACAAGTTCTATGGCTTCTCTCCTTGGATGTTCACAATATACATAATCAGGGCACTGTTATTCCTGGTTAACTTCCAGGCCAGCACAATTCCTAGATGCCATACAACTGTCTGTGTGCATCTCTGGCCTTCCAGATGCAATGCTATTTTCCTCTTTAAAACCAGCTATCTGAAGAGCAGCCTGTGATGCACAATAGACAAAATGTTACACTGTGTACAGAGAATCGAAATTTGCAAATGTCTGCTCCAAGATTTCTCAGAGTCTGTTCGCAACAAACAGGTGTTTCTCCTTTTCTACCTATCTCTTCATACACTTCAGATAAACAGCCTAAAGTTTTTATCAGGAGGAGGTCTGTGACATATGACTTGAATACTTCAAAGGACTCCAGGAATAGTACGTGCACAGAAACACAGCTCTCTGAGCAGAGTAAACTAACCCTGCTCTCTCCTGAGAGGCCTCAGATGAATCTGCCTGTGTCAGGCCTCTCCCAGATTTCCAATATTGTCTCTCTTCAAGGAAAACCGCTGGATCTGGGGTCGGGAGCTCTTCGCAAATGTGTTTCCTTTAAAAACACAGGGAAGCAGGGTTTTTGGCCACGGGAGGTCAAGGTCTGCACTCCAGGACTGGTCCTTTTGAACTTCCTTTCGAAGAAACGCATTATCTGATGAGAGCTGTTAACGTTGACAACTTCTGCTGACACTCCGGTGATGATCAGTCTTGTTCATTACACAGGAAAGATTTCAGGAAGCACACCTGTAGAGCCTACACACATTTTGTGTCGTTTGAGTTTAACGACACAAAATGTAAAATTCCAAGGTCATGGGAACAGTTATGTGAAGATGGAAAAAGTGTTTTGTCACTCTTCTGTGCCCCACAGCGAACTGGAGGGAGCCCTACTCTTAAGTAATCGATAATTATTCATTTAATGAATGGGGTATTTTGAACAACAGAAGGAAAAGAAACTTATGAAAAATCAGAATTAAGAATACACAGAAGAGTTCTTTTGTGGTTCAGCCAGTTAAGGATCTGATGCTATCATTGCAGCAGCTCAGGTCACTGCTGTGGTGCAGGTTTGATCCCTGGCCCAGGAACGTCCACATGCCTGGGTGAGGCAAAAGAAAGAAAGAGCGGGGGAAGAAGGAAAGAAAGAAGGGAAGAAGGAAGGAAGGAAAGAAAGGGAGGGAGAAGGAGGGAGGAAGGGAGGGAGGAAGAAAATGAAAAAAAATGCAAAGAAATGCAAATTAAACCCTCAAACTGGGCTCCTCTGATACTGCATTACTTTCAGTGACCCAAATTTATAGAGAATTGTTTGCAAATGTGAGTGTTGTTACCAAATAAAAATAGAAATGCATTTCTATTAGGATGGTTTTAGTACCACTGTCTTAGGTGTGTACAGTACTTTTTGAGAATTTAAATTAATAAATTATCTCATGTTAGCAGTAACAGAAATTTCCATGTTGTTATCTCCATTATACAGATGGAAGAATTCCGGTGAAGTTTACCTAAAGGCACCCAGTGAATGCACACAGAACTTGGCTGTCATCTCACCTCTACTCCTGTAGCTGGGACTGTCTTTAGAGGCAGCCCTGAAGTTCTTATGTCGGTAAGAAGGGTTCCGTCTGGCCCTGGGCACACAGTCCCCCCACCCGATTGCTTTCAGCTGAAGTCGGACCTCTTTCTCCTGATACTGAAGAACCACTGAGCTGTGGTTGCGTTTTCAATAAGAAATATCCAAGAAGAAAGCCCATCGATGTTTTGTTTTCAATAAGAAATAAGCTGTGGTTGCGTTTTCAATAAGAAATATCCAAGAAGAAAGCCCAGGGAGATGTTTTGTCCCATTGGCACGTTTCCTTCCGTCTGATGGTCAATTTTCAGGTGACACTGTCAGTCCCTTCCCAGAAGAAGAATGTGTATTTCCTTTTGCTTTAATCTGAATCATGGAAACCCATAAAATTTTCTCATTCTACGCCAGAAGGTGAGCATTCCTAGATTCTTCGGCAATTCTAAACTAGGAAATAAGCATCATTAGACAACAGAGTAGCTTGTTTACATAAAATAGCACAGTATTATTATTATTCTTCACTCAGTCTTAACACTCTACTAAGCTGACCCATTTCCATTTAATATAAGGAAACTTCTAGTTTTTCTCTCCCTTTTTTTCATGTTTTAAAGCTTTTTTGAAGCATAGCTGATTTATAACGCTGGGTTACTTTCTGCTGTACGACAAAGTGATTCACACATCCATTGTCTTTCAGATTCTTTTCCTACCTAGATGACCACAGAACACTGGGTAGAGCTCCCCATGCTGGACAGCAGGTCCTTGTGCACCAATCATTCCTGAGACCTCTGTGTGCATGTGCCAGTTCCAAATCTCCTTTTTAAAAACTCACTTTGTTAGTCTGGGGATGGTCCACCTTGTTAAGAAAAGTTATGACATCTACTGTCAACTTAGGTCTCTAAACTAATGAGATGAGCAGTAACAACTGATCACTCTGCTCAACTACATTTTCTTTTTCATGCTTGAAATGATCAGAGCACCACTGTGAAGAACCAAATCTTGCCTTACGGTATGTTAATTAGGGACTGGTTACAAATGTTTTCTAGAAAGGTCCAAAATGCCTGTCCGGTGAAGATATCAGCTGGACCCAAATGCTAAAAGCAGTTACTGTCATGTCACAATGAATCAGATACCTGTTGGCAGGTGACAAAAACCGGCCAATGCAGGGGGTCGCGTGGACCCCACCACACAGCGCTGGAAAGTAAAACTTCCCGGGACTACATGATTCTAGACCCATCCCTGGCCTTGGCCCAAAATTCAAGGCAGGCTATGAGCCAAGCCTGGCAGGGAGCCGCACAGGAAGCGCCACTCTCGGTGAAGGCTTGGCTTCCTCTCCTGCCCCAGACTTTCAGTTCCCACGGGCAGCAGGAGTGAGTCTCAGGGAAATCCAGAGCCAGCTTCGCTGTGTCACAACGCTAGATAATGCACGCCTTTGTCAGCAGCCGTGAAAATCAACACGAGACCGGACCTCTCCCAGAAGAGGCTCTTGCCCAAGTCCAGTAATCGCATGTGCAACTGAGTAAGCAGAGTTCTCTATCAGGCAGCATTCCACCAGCTTTTTGATAGAATTTCTGATAATCCTCTCTTTGGAAATAACGTTTGTGTTCCCTTAGAGGATCCTCTTTATGTCAAAAGTGATGGCTCAGATTCTAGAATTTTACAACTTTAAGGGACTAAAAAGTTCCCATTGTCCAGTTGTTCCCCAAGCCATTATAAACCACTGCCTACCTTACCAAGAATCACACTGTTGATAGAAATGTTAGGTTCCTACCTGGCCACAAGGAGAAGCTGAGTGTGGATGCTCTGAGCCATGGTCCAGACGAGCGAGAAAGAACGCCTTCAGATTAACTCGATCCTCAGAACCACAGAAGACCAGAGCAGCCCCTGCCTGGCTGGGCTCCGTCCACCGCCAGAGCTGTGAGGAGATAATGATAATGCTAGTAACAATAACCATGATGAACGATTGACGTCCACCACTAGTACAAATACACGTGCACACAGACACACTTAAACACACATATCCATATGCCTGCTTTCACTCGGTAGCTTGGGACTTGAGGTGGAAACAAGGAGAAGGATAAATCTCGAGCATCCGTGTTTTTTTTTTACAGGATATCAGGTTTTTGTTTTGGGTTTTTTTTGCTTGTTTGCTTTTTATGGCCGCACCCATGGCTTATGAAAGTTCCCAGGCTAGGGATCAAATCGGAGCTATAGCTGCAAGGCTACACCACAGCCACAGCAACGCCAGATCTGAGCTGCACCTGCGACCTGCACCACAGCTCACGACAACATCGGACCCTTAACTCACTGGGAGATGCCATGGATCGAACCTGCATCCTCATGGATAATAGTCAGGTTAGTTACCACTGAGCCATGACAGGAACTCCCAAGAGCATCAGGTATTTTAAATAAGCAGCCACATATGGAAACAGCTAAAAATCTCCTAATCTCTTGTTCTTAAAACCAGATTACCTGCTTTCTCCCTTCCTGTCTCAGAGCTGTTCAATGGCAGAGCACTGTCAGAAACCAGGACGCAACTCCCAGTACCCAGAGGCAGAAGTCAGATGGCCGGAGTGAAGCTCAAAGCCCTGCCTATTGACTCGCTCGTCCTCTTGTCCCCAGGCAGGGCTCAGGAGGGACCACTGGCTGACACCTGTGAGTTGAAGCTTCAGAATTAGAAAGGCAGGAGTTCCCGTCATGGCTCAGTGGTTAACGAATCCAACTAGGAACCATGAGGTTGTGGGTTTGATCCCTGCCTTGCTCAGTGGGTTAAGGATCCGGTGTTGCCATGAGCTGTGGTGTAGGTCGCAAATGCGGCTTGGATCCCACATTGTTGTGGCTGTGGCAAAGGCCAGCAGCCACAGCTCCTGTTAGACCCCTAGCCTGGGAACCTCCATATGCCACGGGTGCAGCCCTAGATAAGGCAGAAAGACAAAAAAAAAAAGAGGCAGATGACTTGAAAATGAAACCTAAGTTGGAAATTTTCTGCAAGATTTGCTCATCCCTCATAAAACCTGGCAAAGAGCAGCTTTCAGAATTTTTTTTTTTCATTCAAATTCTCTTCCATTACCATCGGCCTGTTTAATGAGACAGCCACCAACAACTAAGTGAATATGGGTTTATATGCCTAAAAGAGGCCTGGCTCTGGCCAGGAACAAGCAAAAGGTGCCCTTCTATCCACCTGCTTCCCCCGTGGTGGCGAGGTGGGGCTCCTGGAGCGTCTGGTCATCGGCAAGAGCAGAACTTTCTCTTTTATGGCCACTTTTGCTGTAAGTGAGAGCCTCCATCACTCTATCATCTGGAGGTGTCATTCTGATTCTCTTTCCCAAGATATGGAAACTCCTCAAATACCTGAAGCCTTAGGTGTGGAAAGAGAACAGGACATCCAGTCCTAGAGATCACAGATGAGGGACCGCTGGCAACTGCCTTCCTACTTGCAAGCAACAGAGCAGAGGCCCTCCTGAAGGCTAACATGGTGGAGAACTTCCAAATCAGAAAACAGGCCTCGACTCCTTCCTTAAGGAAGTCTCCTAAAACTAGGAAAGAACTAGAAAGCTCGAAAAAGAGTCATTTGAACCTAAAGTAAGCAGAAGTAAGGAAATAATAAAGAGCAAAATGGATAATGATGAAATAGAAAACTGAAAATAATAGGAAAAAAAGCAATGAAACCAAAAACGCTTCTTTAAGAGCAATAGAATGGATGAACTGCTAGCCAGATTGATAAAATGAGAGAGGGAGTTCCTGTCGTGGCTCAGTGGAAATTCAACCAGTATCCTTGAGGATGCAGGTTTGTTCCCTGACCTCACTCGGTGGGTAAGGATCCGGCATGGCCATGAGCTGTGTTGTAGGTCGCAGATGGCGCTCACGTCTGGTGTTGCTGTGGCTGTGGTGCAGGCTGGCAGCTGTAGCTCCAATTCTACCACTAGCCTGGAAGCTTCCATATGCCACAGGTGTGGCTCTAAAAAGTAAAAAAAAAAAAGAAAAAAAGAAAATGAGAGAAAAAGAGACCATAAATCACCAGTACTGATGAGACAAGTGTTATCACCACAAGTACTACTAAAAAGATAAGAAAATACTACAAACAACTTTATGCCAATACATTTGACAACTTTGATGAAATACACAGTTTTTGAAAAGACACAAGTTACCAAAGCTCACTCAAGAAGGAACAGATTACCTAAGTAGCCTAAATATTTTACAGAAATTGAAATTATAGTTTAAAACTTTCCCCCAAAGGAAACTACATAATCAAATAGTTTCTTTGGTGAATTCTACCATAAAAAATTTAAGAAGTAATACAAATTCAAAACACACTCCTCCAAAAAATTGAAGGAATTTTTTTTTCAATTCAGTCTATGAAGCCACTTTTACTCAATACCAAAATCACCTGAAGGTGTTATAAGAAAGGAAACCTGCAAATGAAAATCCCTATTGGATGCAGATGCAAACATTCTAAAGATTTTTAGCAAATTGAATTCAACAATATAGTAAATGGGACTAAGTGGAGTTTATTCCAGCTATACAAGGATATGTTAACATTTAAAAATCAATTCATGTAATTCATGATTTATCAAACTAAAAAAGAAAAAACTATAAAACTAATCTCACCTATTTAAAAAAAAAGGCATTTGGTGAAATTCAGTATCCATTCCTGTAACTCTCACAAATTAAGATTACAAGAGAATATTCTTAACCTGATGAAGGACACATTAAAAAATACCTACAGCTGGGAGCTCCTGTTGTGGCTCAGCAATATCCATGAGGACACGGGTTTGATCCCTGGCCGTGCTCAGTGGGTTAAGGATCCTGCGTCGCTGTGGCTGTGGTGCAGGCTGGCAGCCACAGCTCCAATTCAAACCCTAGCCTGGGTACCTCCATGTGCCATGAGTGAGACCCTAAAAAGACAAAAAAAAAAAAAACCCTACAGCTGGAGCTTCCTTGTGGTGCAGCAAATTAAGGATCTTGCATTGTCACTGCAGTGTCTCAGGTTGCTGCTGTGTCACAAGTTCAGTCCCTGGCCTGGGAACTTCCACATGTCATGGGCACAGTTAAACAAAAGAACAGAAAACCTGCAGCTAACATTGCACTTAATGGTGAAAATCTGAATGCTTTCCCTTTAAGATAAACAAGGCAGGAATGTTTGCTTTCACTACTTTCATTCAACATGATATTCGAAGTACTAGCCAGTATAGCAACACAAGAAAAAGAAATAAAGGCTATCCCGGTTAGAAAAAAAAAGTACAATTTCATTTAGTCACAGATGACATAATTATTGATGTAGAAAAATCTAACAGAATTTACAGAAAAGATGAGACAACTAAGTGAATTTAGCAAGATTTCATGTTACAATGTGAATATACAAAAAACAATTGTATTCTTACATACTAGCAATGGAAATAAGATATTTAAGTTTTAAAAGATAGTATTTATAATAGATCAAAAATATGAAATATTGGAGATAAATCTGATGAAACATATCAAAGACCTGTACTCTGCGCACTAGAAAATATTGCTGACAGAAATTAAGAAGTCAAGTCAACTGAGATATATCATTCATTAGCTTGGAAAACTCAAGAGTGTTAAATATCAATTCTCCCTGAATTTACCTATAGATTCAATGCAATCCCAATCAAAATCCCAGAGGACTACTTCATAGAAATTTACCAGCCCATTCTAAAATCCACATGGAAATGCAAAGAATCTAGAATGGCTAAGACATTTCCGGAAAAAAAATTTTTTTTGAAAATTAACACAATCTAGTTTCAAAACAATGCAAAGCTACATTAATCAAAACAGCATGGTATTGCTGTAAATAGGTCAATGGAACAAATAGAGAATCCAGGAGTCAATTCACGCACATGTAGAAAACTGACTTTTAATAAAAATGCAAAGGCAACACAGTGGGGAAAGAACATTTTCAACTAACAGTGCTGGAACAATTTGCAATCCACGTTCAAAACTATGATCTTTCCTTCACATTATACCAAAAATTAACGCAAAATGGGTCATAGACATAAATGTAAGACCTAATACTATAAAACCTCCAGAAAAAAGCAACAAAGAACATCTGCATGGCCTGGGTCAAAGATTTCTTAGCAACAGCACTAAAAGCATAATACATTAAAAAAAATAAAAATAAACTGGGGAGTTCCCTGGTGGCCTAGCAGGTTAAGGATCCATTGTCACTGCTGTGGCTCAGGTCGTTACTATGGCAAGGGTTTGCTCTCTGGCCCTGGGAATTTCACATGCCACAGATGCAGCCAAAAACAAACAAACAAAACAAACCAACCAGCTGCAGGGAGGGCTCTCGGAGGATGCAGAGCGGGAATCAAGAGGAACCCGTCTCCCTGCTTCAACAGTTACACTGGCAGAATCTGACTGATGTCTCTATTTTGGAACACTCTGGAGTCCTTTAAAAGCTTGCTACTTCCGGGTGAAGACTTGGACAGTAGATTGCTATTAATGTCGGTCAGTTTCACTTCTTGGCATACTGGTGCTCCCCCCCTGCCCCTGTGGCACAGCTATGCACATGTTCCTGGAGTAGCTTACACACCACCTGTGGGATCAGGGTGGTCAAAGGGACTCTTCACTGGAGATATCGGGGTCTGTGCCCTGAGCCTGGACTGCTCCCTTTGATCACAGAATGAAGAAGACCAAGTGGGAGACCACTGCTGTTGCCCCTCCCTCATTGTGGAGACCCCCCCACCGCTGGCTGAAATGACTTTCAGGAGACTTAACCCAGCAGTGCCCCTTCCTCCTCTTTATTTTTTACTTTTTCCTTTTGGGAGCCAGACCTGAGTGAATTAGAACCAACAAAAGCAACTGCCTATACATGGAAAATTAGAAAGTGCACACACATGCCCAGGGAAAGGCTCAGAAAAGGCCTGAGAAAACATTCAGTTTGCACCTCAGGCTGATTCTCAGCACAGAGATAGCCAGCAACAATCAAAACAACAACAACAAAATAATAATCTTTAATTAAAAAAAAAAAAAAAAACCTGGGGAAGGGGGGGAGAGTCATTTCCAGAGCTACCACATTACTCAAATGTCTAGAGTTCAACAAAAATCACCAGGCATGTGGAATTCCCTGTGGCATGGCTGGCTAAGGGTCTGGCTTATCACTGCAGCAGCTTGGTTGCTGCTGTGGCACGGGTTCAGTCCCTGGCCCAGGAACTTCCATATGCTGTGGGCACGGCCAAAAATAAATAAATTTCTGAAAAAAATCACAAGGCATACAAAGATGAGCAGATTATGATCCATTCAAAGGAAAAAATAACAAAGATTCTAAAACAACTGCCTTAAAGATGCCCAAAAATCAAAGGAAAACATGGCAACAGTCCAGAAAAATGATGTGTGAATAAAACGGAAATATCAATAAAGAGATATAAAACCTAAAGAAAAAGAAATTCCAGATCTGAAATACACAATAACAAATGAAAAATACACTAGCTGGATTCAAAGGCAGATCTGAGCAGGCAAAAGAACAAAATCAGTAAACTTAAGGATAAGGGAAATTATCAAATCTGAAGAACAGAAAGGAAAAAGATTAAAGAAAAGTGAAAGCTCTAGCAACCTGTGTCAACATCAAGCAGACCGATACATGCATCTTGGAAGTCCCAGAAGGAAGAAAGAAAGAGAAAGGGACAGAAAATATATGAAGAAATTTTGGCTGAAAACTTCCCAAATTTGATGAAAGACACGACTATAAACATCCAAGAAGCCCAACACCAAATAAGGTAAACTCAAAGAAACCCACACTGAGACACATTATAATCAAAGTCTTTTTCTTTTTAGGGCTGCACCTGCATGTGGAAGTTCCCAGGCTAGGTTTCAAATCAGAGCTGCAGCTGCCTGCCTACACCACAGTTCATAGCAATGCCAGATCCTTAACCCACTGAGCAGGGCCAAGAATTATACCCGCATCCTCATGGATGATAGGTTCGTTACCACTGAGCCCCAATGGGAACTCCTATAATCGAACTTTTAAAAGCCAAAAACAAAAAGAGAATCTTGAAAGCAGAAAGAAATAAATAATTATATACACGTGATCCTCAAAATTATGAGAATATTTCACATCAGAAACTCTGGAGGCCAGAAGACAGGAGGCCAATGTATTCAAAGTGCTAAAAGATAAAACTGTCCACCAAGATGCCTCTATCCAACAAAAATATTCTTCAAAAGTGAAGAACAAATGAAGAAATTCCTGGATAAACAAAAGTTGTACAAGTGAGTTTCTGACCACCAGGCCTGCCCTGCAAAAACAAACAAACAAACAAACAAAGGTGTCCTGCAGTTGGGAAAAAAAGAAAAGGGATACTAGACAGTAACTCAAAATCACAAGGAAAACATGAGCAATTATAAAAGATAGCGTTATTGTAACAAGAGTTTGTAACTGCTTTTTTGTTGTTGTTCAACATAATTTGAGTCAATCCACGTAAAAGAAAAAATTGTTGATGTAAAAGCTGATATTTTAGTAACTTTGGTCTTTAATTTCAAACCTTGTTTTCTACATAACTTAGGAGACAAATGAATATAAAAGAACTATTTATGCTAGGGTCACACAATGTCTAAAGATATAATCTCGTGATAACTGAAAGGGATGAAAACAAAGCTGTAAAGGAGCAGAGTTTTGTGTGGTATTCAAGTTAACCTCGCATAAACTCAAATTAGAGTGTTATAACTTTAGGATGGTAAATCCTAAAGAGGTAACCACAAAGAAAAGAGCTATAGAATATACACAAAAGGAGATGACACAGGAACTTAAGCAGTTTAGTACAAAAAAATAATAACTATGCACAAAAGAAAACAGTAATGCAAGAAATAAGAAACCAAAAAAAAGGTACAGGGCAGATATAAAACGAACAGCATAAGGACAGAAGTCCCTCTTTATGGGGAATTAACTCAAATGTAAATGGCTTAAACTATCCAATTGAAAGACAGGACTGGATAAAAACACACAACCCTAGGTCCTGTCTACAAGAGGTTCACTTAAGCTCCAAAGATACAGGAAGTTCCCTTGTGGTGCAGCAGGTTAAGGAGTCAGTGTTGCTGCAGCTGTGGCTCAGGTTTGATCCCTGGCCCGGGAAACTCCATATGCTGCAGTTGTAGCCGAAAAAAAAAAAAAAATCCAAAGACACAAACAGGTTCAAAGTGAAAGGATGGCAAAAGACATTCCATGCAGATAGTAACCAAAAGAGGTCAAGAGTGGCTATATAATATCAGGCCAAACAGATTAAATCGAAATAGGTTAAAAGGGAAAAAGAACATTATATATTTAAAAAATGCTCAACCCAGCAAGAAGATGCAACAGTTAAAACATTTACACACTTCCACATCACCCAGCAATTTCACTCCTGGGTATATACCTGAAGAAAAAAACTGGAAACACTGATTTGAAAAGATACATACACCCCAATGCTCACAGCAACATTATTTACAGCAGCCAAGACATGGAAGTAAGCTGACTGTCCATCAACAGATGAATAGATAAAGAAGAGGTGACACAGATCTGAATAATATCACTTAACATGTGCCATCTGAAAAATACAACAAACTAGTACATGTAACAAAAAGGAAAAAAAACTCACAAATACAGAGAGCAAACAAACTAGTGGTCACCAGTTAGGGGAGGGAGGCAAGGCCAGGCAGAAGGAGTGAAAGGTACAAGCTATGGCGTGGAAAGTAAGCTATGAGGATGTTCTTTACGACACAGGGACTATGGCCAGTGTTCTGTAGGAACTCTAAATGGAATACAGTCTTCAAAAACTGTGGAGCACTATCCTGTACACCTGTAACTTAGGCAGGACTGCATACCCCCTACACTGCGATGAAAACAATGAAGAAAAATGTTCACACCTAATAGCAGACCATCAAAACTAATGAGATGAAAACCGACAGAGCTGAAGAGAGAAACAGAGAGTTCCACAACAGTGAGGGGAGACCTCAGTAACCCACTTACAATGTGGAGAGAACAGACAGAAAGGAAGCCAGCAAACAGAGGATGTAACATAAAACCCAACTACCCCTGACAGACACAGAGCCCTCCACCGACAACAGCACATGCATCCTTCTCAAATACTGATGGGACAGTTTCCAAGATGGACAATATGTCATCTGATTATTAGACTGAGCTCCCATGGGTTTTAAAAGATACCATACAAAGTATCTTAATCTGAGCACAGTGGCATAGTTAGAAACCAGTACAAAAGTAAAACTGGAAAATTCACAAAACTATGTAAATTAAACAATACAGTTTTCAACAACCAATGACGCAAAAAGGAAATCACGAAGGGAAATTAGAAAATCCTTAGAGACAAATAAAAATGGAAACATAACAAAACATATGGGATATAGCAAAAGCAGTGTTAAGGGGAAAATTTAAGCCATGAATGCTTTCATTAAGTAAAAAGAAAGAAAAATCCCAAAGTAACAACCCAATGTTATGACTTAAGGAGCTAGAAAAGGAAGAACAAACTAAACCCAAAGGTCCCAAAAGGATGGAAATAATAAATATTAGAGCAGAGATGGTGAATTAGAGAATAGAAAAACAAGAAAGAAAAGCAATGAAACCAAAAGTTGGTATTCAAAAAAAATCAACAAAATTGACAAATCTTTAGCTAGATGGACTAAGCAAAAAAGAAGACGACTCATAATATTAAAATCAGAAATTAGACTGTAAATACTATTGATTCTGCAGATATAAAAAGAATTATTAGAGAGTACTGTGAATAATAGCACACAGAAACACTGGATGAGCTAGTGAAACAAACCAACTCCTAGAAACACACAACCTAGCAAGATTATATGATGAAGAAAGAAAATCTGAACAGACCCGAAACTAATAAGATTAAATCAGTAAGCGAAATCTCCCAACAAAGAAAAGTCCTGGATCTGAGAGCTGGCGAATTTGCCAAACATTTAAAGTAAAACTGACACCAATCTTTCTCAAGCTTTTATAAAAATTAAAAGGAGGAACCCCCCCCAACTCATTCCATTGAGCCAGCATAACCTTGACACCACAGCCAGACAGACACAAGAAAACTAGAGACCTTATCCCTTATGAACATTGATGGGAAAATCACCAACAGAATATTAGCAAATAGAATTCAGCAGCATAGTAAAAAGATTATACATCATAACCAAGCGGGATTTATTTCTGGAGTGCATGGGTGATTCCACATATGCAAATCAATGGAATATGCCCCATTAACAAAATAAAAGAGAAGGCTTGAGGCCACTGGGTGATGGCGGTGGGGAGCCGTGGGGCTGGAGGTCCCAGCTGTGAGGACCCGCTTCCTGGCGATTTTTAAAATATAAATCACAAAAGGGCAACAGGAGGAGATTAGATTAAGATTGCGGAATAGAAGGACTGGAGCTCAACTTCTCTCCCAAAAAAAACAGCAAAACTACAACCAAATGCCGAGCAACCTCCAACCAAATGGATTGTAAACTTCCAAAAAAGATACTCTGCTCCAGAAGACAAAGCAGAGACCACATCAAGAGGTAGGACGGGTGATTACGCGATAGAAGCAACCCCATACCTCCCGAGTGGGAAGCCCCACAGACTGGAAAGTAACTGCATCACAGAGACTCAGCTACAGGACTGAGAGTTCTGAGCCTCACGTCAAATCCCCATGCCTGGGGATCAGGCACAGGGAGAGAGAGCCCCCGGAGCATCTGGCATTGAAGGCCAGCAGGGCTTGTGTGCAGGAGCTCCACAGGACTGGGGGAAACAGAGACCCCATTCTTGAAAGGCACACACAGACTTTCACGTGCACTGGGTCTCAGGGCAAAGCAGTCTCCATAGGAATCTGGGTGGAACCTGACTGCAATTCCTGGAGGATCTCCTGCGAAAACAGGGATGACTGTGCCTCATTGTGGGGGAAGAGCATTGGAGGTGAAGCTCTCGGGGACATTCATCAGCCTGCATTTCTCTGGAGGGGGCCATTTCTGGAAAATCTGGTCCCTCCCATCAGTACTGAGAAGCCCCAGGCCAAACAACAATTCAGGTGGGCTCTCAGCCCCACCCATCAGTAAATAGGCTGCCTAAAGACCCCTCAGGCACACAGCCAGCCTCTAATCTCATCCAGAGACAAAGCCCCATCCATCAGAGGGAGAGGAATCAACCCCACCTACCAGTGAGCAGGCATCACTCCCTCCCATCAGGAAGCCTACAGCAAGCCCCCTCCATACCAACTGTAGCCACAGGGGAGGCAAACACCTGAACTAAGAGAGGCTACAACTCTATTGTCGACACAAAGGTCACCACACCAAAAACCTGCAAAAATGAAAAGACAGAACACTCTAACTCAGATAAGGGAGAAAGAGAAAAGCCCAGAAAAACAGCTCAGTGATGAGGAGATTATCAGCCTCCCAGAAAGAGACTTTAGACTGTTGACACTGAAGGTGATGCAAGGCATTGGAAATAGACTGGAGGCAAAGATTGATAGTTTACAGGAAACACTGAGCAAAGAAATACAAGCTGTAAAAATTAAACAAGAAGAGATGCAAAATACAATCACTGAAATAAAAAATTCATTAGAAGCAGCCAATAGTAGAATACAGGAGGCGGAAGAACGAATCAGTGAGGTGGAGGACAGATTAGTGGAAATCACTAATGCAGAAGAGAAAAGAGATAAAAGATTGAAAGGAAATGATCAGAGTCTCAGAGAACTCTGGGATAATGTTAAATGCACCAACATCCGTATTACAGGGGTGCCAGAGGGAGAAGAGAGAGAAGGGGACAAAAAATATTCGAGGAGATGATAGCCAAAAACTTTCCTAATATGGGGAAGGAACCACTCACTCAAATCCAGGAAGCGCAATGAGTGCCATATAAAATAAACCCAAGGAGAAATACCCCGAGACACATATTAATCAAAATGACCAAAATTAAAGACAAAGAGAAAATATTGAAAGCAGCTAGGGAAAGGAAACAAATGACATACAAGGGAACCCCAATAAGGTTATCAGCAGATTTTTCATCTGAAACTTTTCAGGCCAGAAGGGAGTGGCATGATATACTAAATGTGATGAAAGGGAAAAACTTCCAACCAAGATTACTTTATCCAGCAAGGCTCACATTCAGATTTGAAGGAGAGATCAAAACCTTTACAGATAAGCAAAAGCTAAGAGAGTTCTGCAACACTAAACCGGCTTTACAACAAATCCTAAAGGAACTTCTCTAGGCAGAAAAGAAAAGGCCACGACCAGAAACAAAAACACCACAAATGACAAGACCCACCAATAAAGGCATATATACAGTAAAGATACTAAATCATACGTGCACAATTATGCTACCAAAATCAGAAATCATGAGAAGAGAGCACAAATGCAGGTCACTGGAGAAGCACGTGCAATTAAGAAACCAACAACTTAATACAATCTCAGTTATACATAGACTCCTATATCATAGCTTCAGGGTAACTGCAAACCAAAAATCTACAATTGATACACAAACAAATAAGAAAAATCAACTCAAATACAACATTAAAGATAGCCATCTTGTGAGAGGAGACAGAATAAGGGAAGAAAAAAAGAGCAACAAAAACCCCAAACAGTTAATACAATGGCAATAAGGACATATATATCAATAATTACCTTAAATGTTAATGGACTGAATGCCCCAACCAAAAGACATAGACTAGCTGAATGGATACAAAAACAAGACCCATATATATGCTGTCTTCAAGAGACCCACTTCACTTCTAAGACACATACAAATTGAAAGTGAGAGGATGGAAGAAAATACTCCATGCAAATGGGCATCAACAGAAAGCTGGAGTAGCAACACTCCTATCAGACAAAATAGACTCTAAGATGAAGAACATTTTAAGAGACAAGGAAGGGCACTACATAATGATCGAAGGATCAATCCAAGGAGAAGATATAACCATTTTAAATATCTATGCACCCAACATAGGATCACCACAATATATAAGGCAACTGCTAACAACCTTAAAAGGAGAAATCAACAAGAACACCATCATAGTGGGGGACTTTAACACCCCACTTACAGCAATGGACAGGTCATCCAGGCAGAAAATCAATAAGGAAACACAGGC
>PVHT020000061.1:14748857-14784030 GCA_004024745.2 Catagonus wagneri
TTACATGTGGAAACTAAAAAGACACAATGAACCTCTTTGCAGAACAGACAATGACTCACAGACTTTGGAAAACCTTGGTTTTTCAAATAAGACAATCTGGGGGGTGAGGGGATGCACTGTGGGTTTGGGATACAAAATCTGTAAAATTGACTTGTGATGATTTATGTACACCTATAATTGAAATAAAATCCATTAAGAATAAATTTAAATAAATAAATAAAATATACAAACAACTTATGCAGCTCAACAGCTAAAAACCAACAACCCCACTGAAAAATGGACAAAGGACCTGAACAGACATTTCTCCAAAGACATGCAGATGGTCAACAAGCACATGAAAAAATGCTCAACATCACTGATGATTAGAGAAATACAAATCAAAACCACCATGAGCTACCACCTCACATCAGTCAGAACGGCCATCATTAATAAGTCCACAAACAACAGATGCTGGAGGGGGTGTGAGGTAAAGGGAACCCTCCTGCACTGTTGGTGGGAATGTAAGCTGCTACAAACACTATGGAAAACAGTATGGAGGTACCTTAGAAAACTAAACATCAGACTACAATATGACCCAGCAATCCCACTCTTGGGTATATATCCAGACAAAAATCTTGAAAAAGACACTTGCACACACATGTTCACTGCAGCACTATTCACAATATCCAAGACATGGAAACAGCCCAAATGTCCATTGAGAGATGATTGGATTAGGAAGATGTGGTATATACACACGATGGAATACTATTCAGCCATAAAAAAGAATAAAATAATGTCATTTGCAGCAACATGGATGGAATTAGAGAACCTCATACTGAGTGAAGTAAGTCAGAAGGAGAAAGACAATTACCATATGATATCACTAATATCTGGAATCTAATATACTGCACAACTGAACCTTTCTACAGGAAAGAAAATCATGAACTTGGAGAACAGACTTGTGGTTGCCAAGGAGGTGGGGGAGGGAGTGGGATGATATGGGAGTCTGGGGTTAACAGTTGTAGACTATTGCCTCTGTGATGGAAAAGCAAGGAGATCCAGCTGTATAGCACTGGGAACTATGTCTAATCACTTGTGACAAATCCATATATGTATGTGTAACCAGGTGGTCACACTGAGTAGCTGGAAAATTGGCAGAAATTGGTAAACTAGCTATAATGGAAAAAAAGGTTATAAAATAGATAACTAAATAGTACATGTCAATTAAATATCATTGTAAACTTGGATACTGCTTTAAAGTATTGGTAATAATGGATACAAGGGTTTGCAAACATTCGTGTGCAGGTTGTGTGAACATACTTTTGAATCCTTTGGGTAAATACCAAGCAGCATGATAACTAAATCTTAAGGTAAAAGTAAGTTTTGATTTGTACGAATCCACCAAACCATCTTTCAAACTGGCTTTGCCATCTTGAATTCCCACCAGCAATGACTACCATTTCTATTGCTCCATATTTCTCCAGGATTTGGTGTTTTCAGTGTTTGGGATTTTTTCATTCTAATGATGGGTAGTGATATTTTATTGTTGATTTAATTTACATTTCCCTGATGACACATAATGTGGAGTATATTATCGTATGTTTATTTGACATCTGTATATCTTCTTTGGTGAAATGTATGGGCCATTTTATAATCAGGTTGTTTGTTTTTTTATTGTTGTTTTTTAGGAGCTACTTATATATTTTAGATATTTGTTTGTTAGATGTATCTTTTCCAAAAATTTTCTCCGAGCCTGTGGTTGTCTTTTCATTCCCTTGACACCATTCACTTTTAAATGGTGATATAAATACATATTTATATATGCAAGAGTTCACAATTATTACCCATTCATCCTTCTTTAAGAGTATAGACAATACAACAAAAAATGTGAAAACTTCAAACAAAAGAAGGAGAAAATGAAGGATGTGGGGTCATGAAACTGAAGTGACAGGATAAGCTAAAATCTAAGTATAAAATTGAGTTTTAAATTCCTATGCATTGAAATATAAGTCAAAGTATTGAGTACAGAATAAAACATCTGCCCCCACAGGGAATAAGGACTTGGATAGAACCCAGTGTCTAGGTACAGGTCTTAATTGCCTCTGATCAATCTTTTTCCCTTAAGAGATTATCTCAAGTATTTCCTTAATGGCTCACAATCCTGTTTTTCCAACGCTTGGCAGGAAGTCCACAGTTTATACCGTGTCCTTTATCATCTGGGCTTTTGTCTCAATTTGATCTAAACATCTGACCAAAGTACTAGTCTCTGATACCACAGTCATTCCCAATTGTGCCCTGAAACTGCTGCTTTGTTACTAGTAAAATACTCTATATTCTGAGTGTCTTTTAAAATATTTTCTTCTCTTTCGTTGATTAAAAAAAATACACAACCTGAAAGTTGAGAGTTAAGTTTTATTTGGGGTGAAATTAGGACCTTATCCTGGGAGACAGCATCTCAGGTGGCCCTGAGAAACCCCTTGGGGGCAGTGAGGGAGGATCTAGGATACACAGGAGTTTTTGCAACAAAGAACAGGGAGCAGGAACGAAAGAGGCCTGGGCTCAGTTAAGTCATTCCTTTGATATGCACCTCTGCTATCTTGGCCAGTATCCTGAGATTTCACATCCTATAGGACCCACCGGCTCTCACCCTTGGAGGAATTCTTTATCCTTACCTACAGACAGGGCTGAACTAACACCCAAAGAGGAAAAGGGGGACTATCAGGATATGATAAAAGTGAGGGGGAGGTGCATGCAGCATACACACAGTTTACAATGCATACACACATTTTACAAAGTTTGTTGCTCATCTCCTGAAGGTTACTACCAGTCAGAAGGAGGAGACATCCCCAGGAAGGATTTTAGTGTTTTTCTAGATATGAGGAGATGTGAGAATTGGACACGTGAAATTTTCTCCTAAAGATATCTGACTACCTGAAGGCAAGTTTCCCAGAGCACAGAGGGCCTCACTCCTTGTCTCCACCCTGAGCTCCACTCAGGGGGTGCTGCAGGTTTGTAGCTGCAGTGGCTCACATTTTACTCCATGTAGAGGCTGATGGCAAGTGCCAAAGTTCAGTTCATTCTTCTATGCCCTAACTTTAACCCAGCACTTCACTGAGAGCTCTGAAATACAGCCCTCTCAAATACAGACTTGTTTGCTCTCATATTTTCTCTAATACTGGGTAGGAAAGTGATGATGATATCTTTTCTGATCCTCTGTCACATCGCAAAACATCACTCTTTTAATTTTTCCTTGAGTGGCTCCAACTCCTTTGAAGCATAGGCTATCAAACTGTTGGGTCATTAACCCCTCCTTTTTTCTTCACTTACTCCCCATCCCCTTTGTTTTACACTGGTTTACTACTAATTCTGTCATGCATATGAACTTTTCTACCTCCATCCAAAAGATCCATTCATCATCTGTGCCTCTCATTTACTTGCTAGTCTATATATTCTCATTGCTGCTGTGCTTTGACCCACTTCAGTAACCAACTTCTGTGCTCACACTCCATTACCAATATGTATGCTTTCTTGAACATCTCCATATCCAGTACCGCTGATCACTTTTTCCTATTACCATTTTTACAGTTCACACCATATAGTATAACTCCAAAAATATTTGACCCCACCATGATCCCTATTATGTTAACTTTAATACATTTTCTTCATCTGGTACCACCTCCCCCTGCACATTTTCTTCTTCTTTCCCAGTGTAGTTCCATGACCACTTGTATGACTATCCCTTACATACACCCTGTGGTCATTTCAAGGACATTGCATTTGCAGTTAACTCTCCTCTCCTACATCCATAAGTAGTTTTACCATGAAACTAAAGAAGATTAAATTTCAGGGTCCTTACTGCATGGGGGTCTCCAAGGTACAAGTTCATGTGCTTTTTTTAAAATAAAATATGCCTTATGAAAATTTCAAAATTAAGAATTGTAACTGCAATTGGTTGAACTGATGTGACACTTCATTCTTATTTTCCATCTCTCCTACACACCCTGGTGGCAAATGATACCAATGTGGTTGTGAGCATTTTGGAAATCCACCTAAGAAAAACGTGAGTTGAGGTACCAAATTCATTTCCTCAGGCTGACATAACAAAGCACGGCACACTGGGTGGCTTAAAAATACAGAAATTTATTCCCTTATGGTTTTGGAGTCTAAACATTCACAATCATGCACGGGGAACTATATCTAATTACATGTGACAAATCCATATATGTACATGTAATCGGGTCACCACATGGTGCAGTTGGAAAACCTGACAGAAATCTGTAAACCAGCTATAATGCAAAAAAAAAAAACAAAAAACAAAAAACAAAATAAACATTCACAATCAAGCTGTCATCAGGGTCATTCTCCTTCTGCAGTCTCCAGGAAAGAATCCTTGATCTCTTTTAGGCTCTGGTGTCCCAGCTGTTCTTTGGCATGTGTCAGCATAATGTCGAACTCTACTTAGCTTTGTCCTAACATGACTTTCTTCTCCATGTGGCTCTTTTTATCTCCTCTTCTTTTCCAGGCAGCAGACATTGAATTTAGGGACCACTCTAAATCTAGAATGATTTTACCTCAAAATTCCAACTAATTATATCTGCAATGTTCTTTTTAACAAATAAGGTCACATTCTGAGGTTCTGGGTGGACACGTACTTTGGTGGGGGGCACTTAATAACCAGTGCAGGTCATTTAGCTTGGATGCCATAGGACGTATTTTAATGTCATTCACAGTCATTCCAATTTACAGTTAATTTGGCTAATTACATGGGTTTGCTTTCAGAAATGGCTTTTAGAAACATTCCTACTAGCCATTGTGTTAAATCACCCAGTGTCATTTATGGAGACAGGAGTTAGTCTGAGGAAAGTTCTTCCAATTCTTATTGCTCCCTTGAAATATTGAAAAATGTTTAACTAGTAAGCCAATAGGGGTAAAATGAAATAGTTAAGGTAATTAACATAAAAAAGGTAGAGAGAAAAGGGAAACATAGAGCAAGTTAGACAAAACAGAAAATATATAGAAATATGATAGACTTAAATGCGAGTGTTCCCATAATAATATTAAATGAAAATAGTCTAAGCGTAATAATTAAAAGAGAGGGTAAAACAGAAAGACTCAACTATGTGCTCTCTGCAATTGATCCATTTTAAATATAAGGACACAGATGGATTAAAATCAAAAATATGGGAGTTCCCATTGTGGCACAGTGGAAATGAATCCAACTAGAAACCATGGGGTTGCAGGTTTGATCCCTGGCCTTGCTCAGTGGGTCAGGGATCCAGCATTGCCATGAGATGTGGTGTAGCTCACAGACGTGGCTCAGATCTGGCATTGCTATGGCTGTGGTGTAAGCCAGCAGCTACAGCTCCAGTTAGACCCCTAGCCTGGGAACCTCCATATGCTGTGGGTGTGGCCCTAAAAAGACAAAAAGACCAAAAAAAAGTAAAAATATAAAAAAAACATATCCTGCAGCATTCAAATTGTAGAAGAAACTATATTTACAAATATCAAGTGAAGTAATTAGCTGAATAGAGGTTTTACAAGGGAAATTGTAGGGAATTTTTAACATAATAATGATATTAATCATTAATGCATAAATATTCGAATAATATAACAGAGCACAGTGACATAAATATTCACTATTATTATTAGTGATGTCAACATCCTTCTCCAGTATCTGACAGATTAAATAGACAAAAACCAGGAAAGATATAGCAGATTTATCCAACCTGACCTAACTGGCATAATTCTCAGTAACAGAATAAAAAAGTCAACACATTTAAAATAATTGAAATTATACAGACTATTTTCTTTATACATAGTGGAATTAAATCAGAAGCAGGTAACAGAAACACCTATGGAAAAAATTCCCAAATCTGTGTAAATTAAACCCCATTCTTCTAAATAACACATAAATCTAAGAAATGAAAAAGGAATTATAAAGTATTTTAATTGAATAAAAAGCATGTAATTTGTGTCTGGCAGCTAAAGCAGAATTTAGAGAAAAATTTAAACCATTAAAAGCTTATGTTAGCAATACCTTAAGTCAAAGACTCAAGCTATTACTTTAAGAAACTAATGGGATGGTAGGGGGGTCTGGGGTTAATAGCTGTAGATTGTTGCCTCTGGGCTGGAAAAGCAAGAAGATACCACTGTATAGCACTGGGAACTATGTCTAACTATGTTAACTTGTGATGTGTAACCCTGCCACCACGCTGTACAGCTGGGTATAATGTAAAAAAATAAAAAATTAAAAAAAAAAGAAACAAGGCAAAGAACAAATTAAGCACATAAGATGAGAAGGAATAAAATAAAATAAAATAAAAATTTGATCCATAGAGAAACAATTGAGAAATTTAATGAAACCAAAAGTAGGTTCTTTGAAAAATTTAATCACACTGAAAAATCTGTAGCCAGATTGATCAAGAAACAGAGATAAGACACAATTAACCATATCAAGAATTAAAGGGAGAACATCTCTACAGAGCATATGGGCATTTAAAAAGTACTAAGGTGAAGTTCCTGCCATTGCACAATGGGTTAATTGTCTGACTGCAGCAGCTTGGGTCACTGCAGAGGTGTAGGTTTGAACCCCACCTGGCTCTGTGGGTTAAAGATCTGGTGTTGCTGCAGCTACAGTGTAGGTTGTAGCTGTGGCTCAGATTCGGTCCCTGGCTCAGGAACTTCCCTGTGCCACGGCATGGGTATGGCCATAAAATTTAAAAAATTACTAAGGCAATATTTTCAATAGTCTTACACCATCATTTCATGAATTTAGGTGAAATAGATAAAATCTTAGAAAATAAAAAAACTAGTAATGTCTACATAAGAAGAGATAGGTAAACTATATTTTATATTTATGGGAGAAATTGAATGTACAATTAAAAACCTTACACAAAGAGAATTTCAGGCCCACTAATGATTCCTACAAAATATATAAGAAAAACATTCTGCTAGTTCTACATAAAAACTTCCAGAAAACATAAAAGGAGAAAACATCACCTTATTGTATGAATAATATTTTATATTTATAATAATGTTTTATTATTTTAACCTTACACCAAAACCAAAGCAAGATAGTCTAAGAAAATAATATCACAGACCAATAATTTTTATGAAGAGTAATTTCAAAAATATAATGCAATCTGACATTGGAGAGTTTATGCAATGGATGCAAGTTTAGTTAAACATCCAGAAATAAATCAGTGTACTGGGTTAACCATATCAATAGACTAAAAGGCAAAAATAATTTATCATTTCAATAGAGGCACAAAATTTGTTAATATAATTCAACATTATTTAGTGATAAAATCTTTAAAAACTTGACATAGAAAAGAATTTCTTAACCTAATATGTACAAATAACTTATAACTAACATCATACTAAGTTGTGAAACGCTGAATGACTTTTCCTTTAAGACTGAGAACAAGAACTGTTGTCTATGGTCATCATTTTTCTTTATCTGGAAATCCTAGCCAAAGTGATAAGGCCAGAAAAAGAAAATGAATGAAAATTGGGAAGAAACACATTGGATCACTGTTATTCTCAAGCAAAATTATTTACATAAAAAATCACAAGGAATCTACAGTAAATATCTTATAATTTCTAAGTGAGTTTGCCAAGGTTAAAATATGCAAAGAAAATATATTGTCTGTGTGTGTATATGTATATATTCATGTATATTAATAAAATGTGTTAAAATTAATATAATTTAATTTATATATAAAATACATATTTAAAGTCATGATATTTCTGTAAAGATCACTGAAAATGGTTGAGTAGGGGATCCCAAGACTTTATCCTTCCATAGAAACTGCTAATAAGCTGGCAAAAACTTTTGTTATTAACTGTTGCAGAACTTAGAAATTGACCTGAGGGACAACACAAGAGACGGTGAGTTCCCTGGTTCTCCTTATTGCTCCCACCATATCCTGGACAGGGATATGCAGAATTCTCCAACCTGGAACTGCCAAGAAGTGTAAACAAACAGCTCCAAGAAAAGCCTGGAGAGCTGAATTCTAGGATAGATAGTGTCAGCATGTTTTAGAATATAGCCAATCTGCATCTGCTGAGCATCTCCAACCTATTTGGGATTATTTGTATGAAATTTGGACCCTAAACCTAATAAGTGGGCATTCCCTATATTTTGAGGAGAAGTACGCTCTCCCTTTCAGTCTCCCTGGCACTCTGCCACCACAGCAGGCGACAAGAGCCTGATCAGTGAAAATATTATTTGTTGGGTGACCTATTATTTCTGTTTTCATTAGTGAGCATTGCATCATGACAGGTTTGAAATTCATTCTGGAAAGTGTGGATAGTATCAAATGGCATGTCTAGAGGATGTCAGAGTTTTTCAAGGATTTTGAGATAAACAGAAGTCAAATATTTGAAATGACCGCTTTAATTTATTTGTTGTAATTTGATTTTCATACCTCAGCACTGTAAGAGAAATCCTGCTTAATTACCATAAACACATGTAAAGGCTACCTAAGAAACCAGCAGCTTACAGCAGTGATTGCTTAATAAACTGGAGTTGCTCTAGAACATAAAATATTGGTCAAGTGGTCCCCAAAGGCAGCTGAAAAGTAATGATGAGCCCATGATGACAAATTTATTTAGCACACAATTATGGCATTAACATTGAAAACAAAACCTGTTACGGAAAATTTTACTGAAGCATAGCAATACGGTTTCGATATTGATGTCTCCCAAGACAATGTGACTGTCCTGTTTCAAGTATCTGGATATTGAATAATAACAAAAATACAGATTTAAAAGTAGTATTTTTTTCCCTCTTCATGTTTCGACCAAGAATAAATTCAAATGTTCTTTTCAAAGCCTGTAGCCATAAGCGGATTTTTTTCCTCTTTGCAACTAATATTGCATGATATAGGTTAGATGGCCACAGTAGGAAAATGGAAATTTCTCATGGCTACAAGAGAGCTGAACTGCCATCATCCAAGTGCTTTTCTCCTGGGTGTTTGCCGAGATGGAGTGCACGTCTTGAGCCCATATAAAGCTCTCAGCATCCAAAGATCTTCACAGCTTGGAGTGTCTAAATCCACTGCAGCTTCTGCCAGGAAGGCAGTGGATGACCTGGCTGGAAGAGCCATCCTGGTGCCACTTCAGGCATCAATGTGTCCCTAATGCCTATGACTCACGTCCCACCTAGGCCTGGCCATCAGTCTGGAAGCAGCTGGGTAACCTGTGCCCATTCACTCCTTGTAGATTTAGAGCATTGACTCCTCACATCTATTCACTACCTGATTCTTTTTTTTTCCCTACTTCCTATTTTAGAGTCAGTGAAGAATTGCTTTTCACATGCCATTCCATCACAGGCTGCTGAGCCAAGGTAAGGTCGCATCTCAGAGCATCACTTTCTAACTGCGCAGGCAGCTCTGTTTTGGGTTTATATGGCACAGTAATGTTCTTTTTAATTACACTTATAGGTGTGCAAAAATCATCACAATTCAATTTGACAGCATTTCTGTCCCAAACCCTCAGTGCATCCCCCCACCCCCAGAAAATGTTTAAATCCTGAACGCTTAATTCTGTCATGCTTCTCCCTCCCACCAATGTTCAATCTCAAGCAGTTTGTTGGGGTAGTAATCTCCTCTTTTGAACTCTCAGAACAGTGAGCAGGGAGAACACATCCCCTCTGCTAATTTGAGGGGCATCTCTTAGTGTTTGGTCAGGAATAAGAACCCCAATTTCTGATCAGAACCTGCAGATCTCTACCATGCTCTCTGATATCCCTGTGCTTCAGGCTGCTGCATCTCCCTGACAATTCCCTCGTGACGATAGTTACAAAAACTGCTGTTGTCTTGATAGGGAAGGAGATTAAGTTTTGATGAAATCAGAATTACTTGAGATCTATACTTGTGCAGAATCCAGACAGAATTAAAATAAAGTTCTTACATAGTAGGTTCAAGAATGGAGACTTTTGATTTTAGATTAATGGTAAATATCTGCTATGATGGATAATGAGTTTGAGGATGCTGTAGTAGCATAGAAACTACTATGAGGAAAAGGGTCTTCAAATTTTATGATAAAGCAGTGTGTATCCATACATATATTCATATACCTGTACATATATATGTGTGAACAATTCCTCCCATTCATATACATTTATTAGTGCCCATACACTCTTTGTTTACTCGATGAGAAATAAGGAAATGTTTCTGTTGTTGAGATTCCTCTACTGGTATAACTTGTGAACAGGTATGTACAAATATGTTTCAGGTATGCATAAATATGTTTATCTTTGTTTCATTAACATATATTGTAACTGCAGTGATTTTTCTCTTCTTTTTGTTTAAGTGTCTGCTGTAAGTGTTTATTCCCACTAGTGTCTTAATCAGTGGTTTGGCAACCCTGACCCATCGAAATTCACGCCCCCCCAGTACAAACCAGGATGAAATGTGAGGACGTTATCAGCTATTGGAAAATATCCAATGATTATTTCTTGTCTATAATACAAGATAATTCTTAAATACCTTAATATTTTATAGGAAGGTCTCCATGATTTTGTCCTTGACACAATTCTATCTCTCCCTCTTTCTGTCCCCACCTCCAAAAGTGGTTTAAAAGAGAGGGAAAAACCCCCTCTCTTGTCCCCTTCCCCTTCCTCTCTCCCCTGCTGGCTTCTTTTCTATGCATTCATTAACTTGTAATTTGCCCACTTACAGAGCAAATAGGTTTTAAATGAGTTGCTTTCCCTGAAAATGCCAGGGTATTTCATGTCTCTCTGCCTTTGTTTACTCAAATACTGATTCTGCCTAAAATGCCTCATCCTGTTACTTATTTATATTGTAAGACTCAGTTGAATGATTATTTCTTCTTTGATACATTTACCAAGAATTTCTCTATGTTCATTTCTGTTTTACATGTGTCATCGAATGTGTATCTGTGTCATATTGTTATTTCTTAAAGTTTGGGCTCATCTCTCGTAGCCTGTGCCTATAATGGAATTTCAGTATGATTAGAGAACATTTCCTAAAATAGTCAGATATTTTAAATCTTAAAATGTTGGGTTGAGTACAAAACCTGATATTCCTCATCTGTACCTGAGATAGCCTAGTGGTTAAGGCCATGTCTCTGTAGTCAGACAGCTCTTGGCTTTACTGTGGTTCTGATTTCACCACTCTCTAACTTGGAAATTTTAATTTGTCTAAAGTACAGTATCCTCTGTGAAATTAGAGTAACAATACCTAAACAATCTTAGTATTATTTTGTAGATTAAATGGGATATTTGAAAATAACTTAGCAAATTTCCCAGCACCTGGCAATATTCAATAAATTGTTACTAGAGAATATTCTAGACTGATTGTTTGGGCTTCCTGTTAAAACTAACGAGAATAAAACCCTCCTGAATTCTTGCCCATTTCCATCTTTTCAACTATGAGCAAAATGTGTCTGAACATCTCATGTTTTCCTGATAGTGTATGTCATCATTTCCCTATAATAAGCCATATATCTGATATTCCACCTTGAATTTTCTCTTCCCTTACCTCCCACATTTAATCTATCAACTACCATTAAAAACTCTTCTAAAATGTATCTGTAATCCACCCACTTCTCCAAAACCACCTTTTACCTTTCCTTTTTTGCTTTTTATGGCCACACCCAACAGCCCTGGGAATATGGAATTTCCCAGGCTAGGGGTTGAATCAGAGCTACAGCTGCTGGCCTACACCACAGCTCACAGCAATGCTGGATCTTTAATCCACTGAGTGAGGCCAGGCATTTAACCTGCATCCTCATAGATAGAAATCAGGTTTTTAACCTGCTGAGCCACAACAGGAACTCTCCAAAACCACCTTTCCAAGGTTAGTGTCACCTTCTCTAAATAGCTTGCAACAACCTCACCACTTTCACTCTTGCTGCTATAGACTCCTTTGCAATGACAGAGTTACCTTTCCAAGACTAAATCACATCATCCCCCTATTCAGCTTAATTCTATCACTCGCTTCTCATCGTATTTAGACCACTATTCAGATCCCCTATTGTGACGTATGGGGTCTTGCAAATTCTGGCACATTTCCACCACCTTTACCATTGATTCCTCTGCTCTCCCCAGTCCATCACAGCACAGGTGCCCTAATCTCAGTGTAGCTCTCTCAGCTCTTCAAAGGGCCAGAGCTCTGACATCCTTCTCTGCCTAAACGTCACCCCCTCAGAGGTCAGAGGGACCTTCCCCAATCACGTGAGCATCATGTTTCTTTTTAATCATTCATAGAAAATGTCTCAGCTTTTATTACCTATTTCTTATTGTTTACTTTTTTTAAAAATCTCCTCTCAGAGAGTCTCATCTCACCCCCAAGGAATTAAATCTGTCCGAGAGGAAGGTCATGTCTGCCTGCTCACCACTCTGTTCAACCCAAAGCTTTTACTCCCCTCACTCCTGTTACCCCATCCCCACCTTTCCATGCCCTAATGTGGGGTCTGAGCCCTGCCACAGTTACTGTCATTTAGCATTGACACAAAGTTTTATTTATATTATTTCATTTAATCCACATTGACATAAGCTAAATAAATATTGATACTCACATTCGCAAAAGAGGAAATTGGGTTTCAGAGAAGATAAGAGTTCAAGGTTGTGTAGCAATTTATGGGCAAATTTGGTACTTGACCGAGGTCCAGGTTTTTAATATGGAGAAAGCCTAGCTCTCCCCATCTCGCCTTCTCACATTTCTCACAATTACAGCTTCTCTCTATCTCCGTGGATGGTGGAGGGGAAAATTTAATGGTAGGTGAGAGATAAATGGGTTGTGAAGGTAGAATGATAGGCCAGAAAACCAGGGTGTAACCTTTGGAAATGGCAATGAAAGCAGGGAACTTGGGGATTTGATACTGTGGAGTCTGGATGTTGTTATGAAGAATAAGCACAGTGTATTACATAAAGCATGATGTTTAGACTTAGAACTACCAGTGGGAATTTGATAAGTTACTTAATACCTCTCCAAAGATGGGTATTAAAAGCATATATAAAGAGGCTATATAAGAATTAAATTACATTTTGTGCATAGTGTACCCAGTGTATGGTCTAGCTTATAATATAGTAATAAAAATTGTATCTGTTACAGTTATTGCTAGTCAGAGAAGGCAAAACAAAGAAGGTTCTAAGTAGACCATGGAATCTGACCAAGTGATTTTTTTTCTCCAAGAAGAGTTCAGCCCTGGCTTTTCAACATGGAAGTAGAAAACCAGACTCGGGTCACCATGTTCATTCTGGTGGGGTTCCCTGGTCCCTGGGGTATGCGTGTAGCAGTGTTCCTGCTGTTCTTCGGAGCCTATATTCTGACAGTGGCTGAAAACACGATCATCATTCTGTTGGTGCAGTGGAGTCGGCCCTTGCACAAGCCTATGTACTTCTTCCTGGCCAACCTGTCCTTCCTGGAGACCTGGTACATCTCCGTGACTGTACCCAAATTGCTGTTCAGTTTCTGGTCCATGAGCAACAGCATCTCCTTCACTCACTGTATGATACAACTTTACTTCTTCATTGCACTCATGTGCACAGAATGTGTGCTTCTGGCTGCCATGGCCTATGATCGCTATGTGGCCATCTGTCTCCCACTCCACTACACCACCACTATGAGCCATGGGCTCTGCTTCCGCCTGGCTCTTGGTTCCTGGATCATTGGCTTTGGCATCTCCTTGGCTAAGATCTACTTCATCTCTCAGCTCAGCTTCTGTGGCCCCAATGTCATCAATCATTTCTTCTGTGACATCTCTCCAGTACTTAACCTCTCCTGCACGGACATGTCCATAGCTGAGTTGGTGGACTTTGTTCTGGCCCTGGTCATCTTCCTCTTCCCCCTTTCTATCACTGTCCTGTCCTATGGATGCATTCTGGCCACTGTTCTACGCATGCCCACAGGAAAGCAGAAGGCATTTTCTACTTGTGTCTCCCACCTTGTGGTGGTCACCATCTTCTATTCAGCTACTATATTCATGTATGCCCGGCCCCGAGCCATACACGCCTTCAACATGAACAAAGTAATTTCTATCTTCTATGCCATTGTCACGCCAGCTCTCAACCCTTTCATTTATTGCCTAAGGAACCGAGAGGTCAAAGAGGCTCTGAAGAAACTCGCCTGTTGCCAGGCCATCCACTCTACCTAGTCTGTTACAATTGATTAGAAAGAAGTGATTTGACTTTGTGCCTGTTCTTCTGCCCTCCATCCTTTTTCCTTTAAGGTGTCAGCTGATTATTACTTGTGTTAATGTGACATCACCACATCCACATCAACCACAGCTCTTTCTTGTGTCCTGAGGTCTGCATCTGTCCGTGTGGTCTTTGTTCTAATACCCCTTGAACTGAGAATTCTCATTGGTGATGATCCAAAATGGAGTTTATAAGACTGTGAGTAAATTCCTAACTAAGTGGGAAAAAGTGATGACAGAATATGAATAGCTATTTTAGGATTTAGCAAGCATTAAACCCTCCGTAGAAACAGATTTGCTGATTGCTTTCGGACCTGTCAGATTTCTGACGGAGGCAGAGTTATCAGCATCTTCAATAATCCCATTCTGGATATTTTGCCTGGAGTTAATCTTGGTGGCAAAGGTTAGAGACTATTCTTCTAGGGATTTCAGCATTTTTTTATATATTTGTATATATTTTTTGCATTTTCTATTTCTGTATATTGAATAACTTTCTGCTGGAGTGCTTTCTGTTATCTGTAAGTGAACTGTGACTTTTATAATTCTATTTTGTCTTCTGCTGGAACTCATGTAGTTGTTTTGCACTAAATTTCATATTTTCCTTCTAGATGTCACAATATATTTGTATCCTCTAGTGGATGAGCACAAAATAGATGATAAATAAATAAATAAATAAATATTATCAAATATGTTATTTGCTAAGGAAATTTGCACTAATCAGTCTTCTTTTCTTCTGATCTCAGTATCTCTAACTTTCCTTCAGTTTTCTTTTTTTAACTTCCTCTGGCCTTCACTCTCTCAACTCATATACAAATAACTAGCCCAACATTAGGAACTGACAAATTTTCATCCTATACCACAGTGACTCAATTTTCCTACTTGTTATTCTGACACCCTGCCCATGTAGGCCTTATCTTTTCGATCAAGTGAGCCTGCATAGTTGTAGAAGGGTACCTAGTTTAGTTATGCCTACTTTGGGCTCGTAGTTTCAACAATGGCAATATAAGCTGTATTCAGTATAACATGCCAGTATCAGTAGGAATTTAAATCTCCTATTAGAACATTTTAACACAGAATGGCTTTTATAATTTGTATCCTCGTTCATGAACAATACTTTCAAGAATGATTTCTCTTTATTTTGAAGTAAGAGGCATTAGGTGGAATTCTTTGCTATATTTTACAACCTTCCAGAGCAGAAGGAAGTAAATAGTGAATAATCACAGATAGTGGAGAGAAGAGGTCAAAAGCCCAGGTCTGGAGTTCCCATCATGGCGCCGTGGTTAATGAATCTGACTAAGAACCATGAGGTTGCGGGTTCGATCCCTGGCCTTGTTCAGTGGGTTAACGATCCAGCATTGCCGTGAGCTGTGGTGTAGGTCGCAGATGCGGCTCAGAACCTGCGTTGCTGTGGCTGTGGCATAGCCCAGTGGCTAGAGCTCCAATTAGACCCCTAGCCTGGGAACCTCCACACGCCGCGGGGGCAGCCCTAAAATGACAAAAGGCAAAAAAAAAAAAAAAAAAAAAAGCCCAGGTCTGATGATTCTGAGCCCAAGTCTTTTCTTCATTCATGGGATCTCCTCAGAGAGAAAATGTGCTTCTCCTGCAAGCTGGGTGGGGAAGCCTGTTGTGTAGAGCTGTGGTTGGAACCATCACTGACCATATCTAGAGAACTACCACTAAGATAAAAATGGACACATGAAGTATAGTCCTCAGGAAAGAAAAGAAAACAAGGGTAAAATGCAAAGCTACCTCACTTTAGACAATAAAGAGACAAATGGAAATTATTCTCATAATAGAAATGATTTCATATTTACTCCTAGAATGTGTTTTGATCTCTTGGTACATGGAGAAGTGGTTGTAAATGTATTTCCATTTAAAACCCAAACATATGGAGTTCCCTTTGTGGCTCAGCCATCACAAACCTGACTAGTACCTATGAGGATGCACGTTCAATCCCTGGCCTTGTTCACTGACTTAAGGATCTGGCATTGCCATGAGCTGTGGTGTAGATCAAAGACTCAGCTTGGATCTGGTATTGCTGATTCAACTGCTAGCCTGGAAACTTCCACATGCCAAGAGTTTGGCCCTAAAAAGATAATAATAATAATAATACCCAAACCTATAAAGATAAATGATGATTTTCTGAGATAATTCAGGTGAATCAAAACATAATGGCACAGTCATACAGGGCTATTAAATGTGTGCACTGTGGAGTTACCTTCGTGGCTCAGTGGTTAACAAATCTGACTAAGAACCATGAGGTTGCGGGTTCGATCCCTGGCCTCACTCAGTGGGTTAAGGATCCGGCATTGCCATGAGCTGTGGTGTGGGTTGCAGACGCAGCCGGATCCCGCGTGGCTGTGGCTGTGGCGAAGACCGGCAGCTACAGCTCCTGTTGGACCCCTAGCCTGGGAACCTCCATATGCCACGGGTGCGGCTCCAGATAAAGGCAAAAAGACAAAAAAAAAAAATGTGTGCACTGAAAAACAAGCAAAGTTATCTTTAGCAGGAATTAGTAAATGAGGGATGAAAACAACCAACTGGTTCTGAAAATCTGAGTTTAATCCCCAGATATATTTTTATCATTCAAGCTGGGACAAACCATTTAAACTCTCTGAAACTGGTTCTTCATACATAAAATGTGAATAATAAACTTTGATCTGCCTTCAGTTGTGTGAAAATCCATTGATATGATACAGATGATCTTGACTGTTAAAGATCTGGACCAGAATGAGATATAAGCAAGCTGAAACTTAAAAGAATTTACTTAGTTTACTTGAGGAAACTATCTGGGAAGACCGTCGGACCTGTCCAGACTATCTGAAACCATCCCACACTCCCTGAGTTTCATGTACATCAGCTGGAGGACTCCAAATAGAAGGGTATATTTTTGTCTTTATTATTTCTCATAGTGTCTGGATAAGGGTGAGTGTAGAAGCAGAATTTCTTGACAAATTCTACTGTGTTTTAAAGAGAAGATGGGAATAAATAATGTAGCTTGACCTGTTTTTGTGAAAAAATATCCAAATATATGGCCTCAGTAAAATAGAGTGTACAGATTATACCAGTGTAGAAATCAACCTCAGCAGAGAGAATACAATTTATAGCAATGTAATGAATAAATGCACACAGAAGAGAGCTATTTGTGAGGTGAGATGCATATAGAAAGTTACAAGTTTTGAGCCAACCTGTTTGGTTTTATGTAACAATAATGTAAACTCTGGTACTCAGTTTTAGCAGTTTACTCTGAATCCTGACCCCTCAGGATTTAGTTATCACTAATCAAACTCATAAGGAAGTTCATCAGATAAAATAAAAATGTATTAATTACACATGAAGTATATTTTAAATTATATTATTTAATACATTCAGCTAACATTTATTGAGTACCTGCTATCTATTAGGCACTATATCAAGTGGTAAGGATACAATAATGATAAAACTCAAAAACTTGTCACCCTCATAGGTAGGAACAGATAGTAGAAAATGTATTTGTACATGTAGAATACGTACATAATGTGGTAGTTTGAATGGTGGTTCCCCAAAACGTATGTCCACATATTCACCTTGGAACTTGTGATTGTATACTTATTTGGGAAAAGGGGTCTATGAAATGTAATAAAGTTAAGGACCTTGAAATAAGATCATCCTGGATTATCTGACTGGCTCCTAAATCCAATGACATGTTCCTTTAAAAGAGAGAAGATGAGAAGAAAGGCCCTGTGAAGGTAGATGGAAGTAGAGACTGGAGTTATGTTGCCATAATATAAAGAATGTTTGGAACCACCACAAACCAGAAAAGACAAGGAAATATTCTGATCTAGAGCTTTCAAAGGAAGCACAGTCTTGCTGACACCTGATTTTGGACCCCTGATATCCAGAATTTTAAGAAAATAAATCTGTACTATTAAGCCATCAAATTTGTTGCAATTTGTTCTGGTACCCTGGAAGCAAGAATGACCACAATTCAGGTGGAATAGTGCTATGGGGGAGTTCCCATCTTGGCTCAGTGGTTAACGAATCCGACTAGGAACCATGAGCTTGCGGGTTCGATCCCTGGCCTTGCTCAGTGGGTTAAGGATCCGACGTTGCCGTGAGCTGTGGTGTAGGTTGCAGATGCACCTCGGATCTCGTGTTGCTGTGGCTGTGGCGAAGGCTGGCAGCTACAGCTCCTGTTAGACCCCTAGCCTGTGAACCTCCATATGCCACGGGTGCAGCCCTAGATAAGGCAAAAAGACAAAAAAAAAATAGTGCTTTGGGGAAAGAAATCATGGAAGAGTCCTAGAAAGTGCTGATGGAGATCTGAAACTTTAAGTAAGAGATTACAGAAACCCTCACTGAAAAAGTGACGTTGAAGCACATATGTGAAGAAGCTGGGGGAGCAAGATATGACTGCTTGGGCAAAAACCATTACAGACAGAAAAAACTGGGATTTTTGTTACTAAGAGATGGGAGCAGTATGATCTTGGCTTCTCAAAATCACTAAGACCCCGCTATGCTACTGTGGATTGCATTGCCTAGAACCCCCACATACTTTATTCCCTAAGGTGAACTTTCTAGAATGATCACTTACCAAAAAAATCATCCCCCACCCTCCTCTACTGCTAAATGGAGGCAACCCAGTTCTCCAGGGTATTACCTTGACCCCAGGTCCAAGATGACAAGGAAATAAGCAATCACCTCTGTATATGAACATACAGTTCTTTTTATTTTTAGTGTCTCAAACTTAGAAAAAGGCAAAATGTCAATTTCTTGACTTTTTGATATTATGCCAAAGCTTTTTCTAATAAACTTGTTTGATCCCAGTGTGATATCCTTGGGGCATGTTGCTATATATTTGACTCACAATATATAACAGATGATTAAATTGCAGAATTTAGAGCCCTATGTAGTTATCAGTTAGCCTGCAGATATTGAAAAGTCACAATTTTGCAGCCTAGTTAAAAAACTTGAACTACAGCTGATTTGATTTAATGGACTATGAAACAATTACTAGGTTTATATCTAACACTGTAATCTTACCTTGGAATTCTTTTCCTGGCTGACTACATAAATTTCTGTTCCTCAGTGCAGTTGGAACAATTTCTTTTGTCTTCCTGCTTCTAACTCAGAGGCTAACTTAATTTTAGCAGGTATTTATTATTTATCAGAAACTAGATGTAGGAATTCCCACTGGGACTCAGTGTGTTAACCCAACTGGTATCCACGAGGATGTGGGTTCGATCCCTGGCCTCCCTCAGAGGGTTAAGAATCTGGCATTTATGTAAGTTGTGGTATGGGTCTCAGATGTGGTTCAGAACCTGCATTGCTGTGGCTTTGGTGTAGGGCAGCTACAGGTCCATTTCAGCCCCTATCCTCTGAACTTCCATATGCCGTGGGTACAGCCAGGAAAGAAGGAAGGAAGGAAGGAAGGAAGGAAGGAAGGAAGGACGGACACTGGGGCATGGCAAGGCAAGTGGAAAATAGGCAGGAAATGCTTTAGGAAAGTGGTCTAGGAAGACCTAGGAAGAGTTAATACTTTATACAAACAAGAATGATAAGTAGCCAGTCATGACAACTATAGTGTAGTGACTGAAAAGCAGTTTCTGGGGCCACACTACCTACTTTGAAGCTAGTCCCAGCTTTGAAATCTTGGGCCAATTCTGTACCTCAGTTTCCTCGTTTGTAAAATGAAGCTAAGGACTGTACCTACCCCATTACATTGTTTTGAAAATAATTAAAGGTAAAGGTATTTGGCGCTCAATGCAGAGTAAGTATTCAATAAAGGATGATTTTATTTCTTTTTCTTCTCTGACTGCTGTGGCTAGGACTTCCAGAACTATGTTGAATAGTTGTGCTGATAGTGGACATCCCTGTCTTGTTCCTGATCTCAGCAGGAATTCTCTCAGCTTTTCACCATTGAGAGTGATGTGAGCTCTGGGTTTGTCATATACGGCTGTTATTATGTTGAGGTAGGTTCCCTCTATGCCCATTTACTGAAGGGTTTTTATCAGAAATGGCTGTTGCATTTTTGTCAAATGCTTTTTCTGCATCTATTGAGAGGATCATATGGTTTCTACTCTTCAGTTTGTTGAGGTGGTGTATCACACTGATTGATTTGCAGATATTGAAGAATCCTTGCATCCCTGGGATAAATCGCACTTGATCATGATGTACAATCCTTTTAATGTATTGTTGGATTCGGTTGGCTAGTATTTCATTGAGGATTTTTGCATCTATATTCATCAGTGAAATTGGCCTGTAATTTTCTTTTTTGTGGTATCTTTGTCTGGTTTTGGTATCAGGGTGATGGTTGCCTCATAGAATGAGTTTGAGAGTGTCCCTTCTGCTGCAATTTTTTGGAATAGTTTCAGAAGGATCAGTGTTAGCTCTTCTCTAAATATTTGATAGAATTCCCTGTGAAACCCAAGTGGAAAGGAAGAAGTAAAGCTATCACTATTTGCAGATGACATGATACTATACCTAGAGAATCCTAAAAACTCTATTGGAAAACTCTTAGAGCTCATCAATGAATTTGGCAAAGTCCCAGGATACAAAATTAATACACAGAAATCAACTGCATTTCTATATACTAACAATGAAATATCAGAAAAAGAAATTAGGGAAGCAATCCTGTTTACCATCACATCAAAAAGAATAAAATACTAAAGAGACAAAAGACCTGCCACTCTGAAAACTATAAGATGCTGATGAAAGAAATCAAGGATGACACTAACAGATGGAAAGACATACCATGCTGTTGGATTGGAAGAGTCAATATTATCAAAATGACTATACTACCCAAGGCAATCTACAGATTCGATGCAATCCCTATCAAATGACCAAGGACACTTCTCACAGAACTAGAACAAAATATTTTAAAGTTTGGAAGCAAAAAAAAAACCCAGAATAGCCAAAGACATCCTGAAAAAGAAAAATGGAGCTGGAGGAATCAGGCTCCCTGACTTCAGACTCTGCTACAAAGCTACAGTCATCAAAACCATATGGTACTGACACAAAGACAGAAATATAGATCAGTGGAATAGGATAGAAAGCCCAGAATTAAACCCACACACCTATAGTCAACTAATCTATGACAAAGGAGGCAAGAATCTACAATGAAAAAAAGCCTGTTCAATAAGTGGTGCTGGGAAAATTGGACAGCTACATGTAAAAAAATGAAATTAGAACACTTCCTAACACCACGCACAAAAATAAACTCAAAATGGATTAAAAACCTAGATATAAGACTATACACTGTAAGACTCTTAGAGGAAAACATAGGCCAAACAATCTCTGACATAAATGACAGCAACATCTTTTCATCCACCTCTTAGAGTAATGACAATAAAAATAAAAATAAACAAATGGGACTTAATTAAATTTAAAAGTTTCTGCACAGCAAAGGAAACCCTAAAAAAGACAAAAAGACAACCCACAGAATGGGAGAAAATATTTGCAAATGAATCGACTGACAAGGGATTCACTTACAAAATTTATGAACACCTCCTACAGCTCAATACCAAAAATCAAACAATCCCATCAAAAAATGGGCAGAAGATCTAAACAGACAATTCTCCAAAGAAGATCTACAGATGACCAAAAAACACATGAAGATGTTCAACATCACTTGTTATGCAAATCAAAAAGCACTGTGAGATTCCACCTTACAGCAGCCAGAATGGCCATCATCAAAAAATCTACAAACTATAAGTGCTGGAGAGGGTGTGGAGAAAAAGGAACCCTATTACACTGTTGGAGGGAATGTAAATTGGTGCAACCACTGTGGAAAACAGTATGGAGATTCCTTAGAAAACTAAACATAGAATTGCCATTTGACTCAGTAACCCTACTCCTGGGCATCTATCCAGAGAAAACCATGACTCAAAAAGACACATGTACTCCAGTGTTCATTGCAGCACTCTATACAATAGCCAAGTCATGGAAACAACCTAAATGTCCATCAAGAGAGGCGTGGATAAAGAATATGTAGTACACACATACAATGGAATATTACTCAACCATTAAAAGGAATGAAATGACAACATTTTTAGCAACATGGATGGACTTAGAAATTGTCATGCAAAGTGAAGTCAGTCAGACAGTGAGACACCAACATTAAATGCTACCACTTATATATGGAATCTTTAAAAAGGACACAATGAACTTTGCAGAACAGATACTGGCTCACAGACTTTGGAAAACTTATGGTTTCCAAATGAGACAAGTTGGAGGGTGGGGGGATGCACTGAGGGTTTGGGATGGAAATGCTGTAAAATTTGGTTGTGATGATGTTTGTACACCTATAAATGTAATAAAATTCATTAGGTAATTTAAAAATAATAAATAAACAAACAAACCAAGCGTTAAAAAAAGGATTTTTTTATTTGGGGCCAATTTTTATAGCAAAACACATACTGAGTACAGGAGCTTGTAGTACTGTACTCCTGTACTCAATATTTGTACCATAACATGTATGTTCCATGAAGAAGGCTAATAATGCTGGGAGCAAAGTAAAACTTTTAGTGTAATAGTTCCAAATTAGACATTTATATTAAAGAAATGCATATATGTGGAAATAATTAATGGGATGCTCATTACAGTATTTTTATAACAGAAAAAAAATGGAAAAAGAAAACTCCAGGATGTTAAAAAATAGAATTGGAATTCCCATTTTGGAGCAGTAGAAACAAATCTGACCAGCATCTCGTGAGGATGAGTGGGTTAAGGATCTGATGTTGCCATGAGTTGTGGTGTTAAGTCACAGATTCAGCTTGCATCTAGAATTATGGCTGTGGCTGTGGCCAGCAGATGTAGCTCCAGTTTGATCCCTAGCCTGGGAAATTCCATATGCCTCAATTGCAGTCCTAAAAAGAAAAAAATAAGAAAGAATTGAATAGAGTAAAATATCCTTATGATGAAAAATGTTGTAGCCAAAAAAAAAAATTACCTGGAAAGTGTCTCATTGTATATTATTGGGTACAAAATAGTTTACAAATATGTAATTACAAAAATGAGGTGCAATATGATCCCATAAAATACATGAATACATAGCCTATGTGTACTTCCATGGAAAGAGATAAAGGAAGGAAGTACGCAGTAATTTTCAGAATGCATAGAAGAGAGTTGATGGGTCAAATAGTAATCAAATGGGGGTTTAAAAGGCAAGTAGACATCAAGAGAACTGAGGCGGCTATTTCTTTAACTTCCTTCTCACATCCTGTACTAGCAATTTGAGATCAAGACAGAATAAAAATGAATGACAAAATACGGTTTTCCTTTTTCCCTTTGGTTCACAGTCAGATTCTTCTGAGGTCCAGAAGCCTCTGTGGATTGGGACAGTTATGACCCCATAAGTGTATACCTAGGGTAAACATGTTATACTGAAATATAACATTCAGGTAAATTAATATTTCTGATGTATTAAAGAAAGCCGGCCGCGGTATAGTTGATATTAAAATATCTGAAGCACCAAACAGTGAGGCAAGTCTTCTAGATCAGAAAAATTTCATCAACTTTGCCTTTTTCTGTGAAAGTTGTCATGGTAACAGTAGGACTCAAAACTGAGAGCAGACTAAACAGATATTATAATTCTAAAGAAAACATATTTGACATTTGGAGTGCTTCCCTTTTGATTCGTGATTAGACCAAGACACTGAAATGTCTGCGTGTTGGGCTGAGATGATGTGGCCACTAACAATCTAAAAAGAAAAACATCCGGAGTATAGATACAAATTAGAGCTGTTTGTCTAGCAGTGGATGCAGTGAAAGCTTTTTGTGCCTCTTCCTCCTTACTCTGATCCTTTTTTACTTACCTCATTATTTTCCACCTTGTTTCCTGTTTAATGAACGTTGTGTGCTTGTTTTCAAGATAAAATAATTCCTCCATAAATGAAAATGCTACTGTTCTCCTGTCACACACTCCTCTTTAACACCCTTCAGTGTTTTTCTTCACCATCTGCAAAGAGAAGGTTTCTTAGCTTGGTCACAAAGCTCTGTGATGTGTTCCTGCTCATGCTTACTGCCTCAGCGCCTGCTTCTCCAGTGTCAGTGCCTGATGTTCCTGAAGGAAAAATTTATGTTCTCAAACTCCTTGTAGTTTATAAAATGCAGCATCCCAGTCTTGTTCAGGCTATTTTGGGGGCTTAATATATCCTTCCATCTCCAGTTGTGATTATGCAATCTTTTTCATTCCTCTAATTCAACTCAGGCAGCACCTTGTCAGGAAACTTACCAACTAGTGCCTTCTTTTCCTGTCGGAGGCACAACCAGCTGTAATATACTCTCTTTCTGATCTCAAAGGAGCAGGAACTTGTCTCCTTCATCTTTGCATCCCTAGAGTCTAACAGCCACTGGCAGATCGTTGGTGCTTTTAACATTGTTAATCTAAGCTGAACTGAATTAAGGGAGAGTTTGTGCTTCTGAGAAAATGGAAAGGAACTCAGAAGTTTCCTGAGATTAGGCAGGATATTTTCCCAGTACTACTCTAAATGTCTTGAAAATTTTCTTTAAGAGAAGAATCTGAAAGATGTACATAATTTTGTAGCTTTTACTAATAGACTCAAAAAGCCCTTGCTGAGTATTTGTTTTAGATGGTGCTGCAACCATAATGCTTACTCAACAGATCTGTAGTTTTTTAACTTCTCAGCAAACATGCAAATGCAAAAATGCAATAACAGAAATGGGGACTGTGGCAGTTGCCGGACAGAAAAAAAAAAAAAAACCCTGGAGTTATGGTGGCAGAAGCTGTTATGTCAGCTTCTAAAATTCAGGATGTTGAAATTAATTATTCGTAATTCCTTCACAACTCTAAAAACTTTCATCACGCCACCTTTATTTTTTTATTATCAGTAATTATTGCTATTTTGCAGTAAGAGAACTTAACATAGATATATCCTCTTAAAAATAGTTTAATGCACTATTTTTAGCTCTATGCATTATGCTGTGTCGTAGATCTTCAGAACCTGTTTTTTCGTGCATAATTGAGACTTTGCACCATTTGATCATCACCATTTTCCCCTCCATCAGCCATGTCAATAACCATTCTACTCTCTGTTTCTAATCAATTTGATAATTTTAAATTTCATATATAAATGAGATATTGAAGTCTTTTTGTGAGCAAATATAACTTTTTTAACTGAAGGATAGTTCATTTACAATACTCTATTAGTTTCAGGTGTACAATACAGTGGTTTAATATTTTTATAGATTATATTCTATTTAAAGTTATTATGATATAATAGGTATATTCCCTTATGCTTTAAAATGTATACTTGCTTATTTGTTTTATACATAGAAGTTTGTATCTCAATCCCATTCCCTATTTTGCCCCTTCCCCTTTCCTCTCCCTACTAGTAACCACTAGTTTATTCACTATATCTGTGAGTTTTTCTCTATTTTTGTATAATTTATTTGCTTTATTTTTTAGATTCCACATATAAGTGATAATACCTTATATTTGCCTTTGATTTATTTCATTAATCATAACATCCTCTTGGTTCATCCACATTGTTACAAATGGCAGAATCTCATTCTATTTTAAGTTTTATTTTTATTAGAGTATAGTTGATTTACAGTGTTGTGTCAATTTCTGCTATACAGCATAGTGACCCTGTTGTATGAGTTGTTTGCACATTTTAGAGATTAGGCCCTTCTCTGTTACATCATTTGCCCATATTATCTCCCATTCTGTGGGTTGTCTTTTCATTTTTTGAATGGCTCCTTTGCTATGAAAAAGCTTGTGAGTTTAGTTCCCATTGGTTTATTTTTGTTTTTATTTTCATTATTCTAAGAGTTGGATCAAACAAGATGTTGTTGTGATTTCTGTCAAAGAGGGTTCTGCCTATGTTTTTCTTTAGGAATTTTATAGTATCTGGGCTTACATTTAGGTCTTTGATCCATTTTGAGTTTATTTTTGTGTACGCTGTTAAAGAATGTTCTAATTTCATTCCTTTTGTCCAGTTATCCCAGCATCACTTATTGAAGAGACTATCTTTCCTCCATTGTATGTTATTGCCCTCATTTGTCATAGATTATTTGACCATAGGTGCTTGGGTTTATTTCTGGGATTTCTATCCTGTTTCATTGATCTACATTTCTGTTTTTGTGCCAGTATCATACTGTTTTGATGACTGTGGCCTTGTAGTATAATCTGAAGTCAGAGAACATTATTCCTCCAACTCCATTTTTCTTTTTCAGGATGGCTTTGGACATTCTGGGTCTTTTGTGCTTCCAAATTTTAAAAAAATTGTTCTAGTTTTGTGAAGAATGCCATGGTAATTTGATTGCTATTACATTGAATCTGTAGATTCCCTTGGCTAGTATAGTCATTTTGACAATATTGATTTTTCTAATCCAGGAACATGTTATACCTTTGCGTCTGTTTGTGTCATCGTTGAATTCTTTCATCAATATCTTATTGTTTTCAAAGTACAGGTATTTTGTCTCTTTAGGTAGGTTTATTCCTAAATAATATTTTGATGTGATGGTAAATGGCATTGTTTCCCTAATTTCTATTTCTTATGTTTCATTGTTAGTATATAGAAGTGGAGTCAATTTCTGTGTGTTAATTTTGTATCCTCCAACTTCACCAAACTTATGGGTGAGCTCTAACAGTTTTCTGGTAAGTATCTTTAAGTTTTTCTAGATATAATATCATACCTGCAAACAGCAATAGTTTTACTTTTTCTTTTCCAATTTGGATTCATTTTATTTCTTTTTTTTTTCTCTGAAATCCACGGCAAAAACTTCCAAAACTATGTTGAGTATCAGTGGTAAAAGTGGACATCCTTGTTCCTGATCTTAATAGAATTGCTTTCAGTTTTTTTTGTAAGCTGTGGGTTTGCTATATATGGCTTTTATTAGATTCAGAAAGTTTCTCTCTATGCCTACTTTCTGGAGAGATTTTATCTGATATAGGTGTTGAATTTTGTCAAAACCTTTTTCTGCATCTTTTGAAGTGATCATATGGTTTTTATTTTACAGTTTGTTGATATGTTTCATCACACTGATTGATTTGTGGATGTTGAATCCTTGCATCTGTGGAATAAATCCCATTTGATCATGGTCTATGACCTTTTTACAATTTAGTTGGATTCAGGTTGCTAATATTTTGTTGAAGATTTTTGCATAGATGTTCATCAGTGATATTGGCCTGTAGTTTCCTTTTTTCTAGTATCTTTTTCTGGTTTTGGTGTCAAAGTGATGGTGGCCTCAGAAAATGAGCTTGGGAGTGTGCCATCCTCTGCTATTTTTTCAGAAGAGTTTTCAGAAGAATAGATGTTAACTCTTTTCTGAATGTTTGACAGAATTCTCCTGTGAAGCCATCAGGTTCTAGAGTTTTGATTTTGGGAAGTTTTTAAATCACATTTTCAATTTCAGTACTTGTGATTAATCTATTTATATTCTCTATTTCTTCCTGGTTAAGTCTTGGTAGGTTGTATCTTTGTAAGAATCTATCCATTTCTTTTAGGTTGTCCATTTTATTGGCATACAGTAGTTCATAGTGGTCTCTTACGATCCTTTGTATTTCTGTGGTGTTAGCTGTAACTTCTCCTTTTTCACTTATAATTTTACTGATTTGAACCCTATCCATTTTTTTCCTGAGAAGCCTGGGTAAAGTTTTGTCAATTTTGTTGATCTTTTCAAAGAACCAACTTTTGGCTTCATTGATCTTCTCTATTGTTTTCTTTGTCTTTATTTCATTTTTTTCTGCTCTGATTTTTATGATTTCTTTCCTTCTACTAATTTGGGGCTCTGTCTGTTCCTCCTCTAGATGTTTTAGGTATAAGATTAGGTTTCATTCCTTTTTGTGGGTGAGTAATATTTCCTTGTACATATGGACTGCATCTTCCTTATCCATTCTTCTGTTGACAGACACTTATTTTTCTTCTGTATCTTGGCTATTGTAAATAATGCTAACTATGATCATTGGGGTGCATACATCTTTTTAAATTTGTGTTTTTATTTACCTTGAGTAAATGCTGTTTTTCTATTTTCAGTTTTTTTGAGGATGGAATTTGGAAATGATACAGGAAACGGAAAGAAAGCCCATACTCTTGGATTGGGAGGATTAATATTGTTGAAATGATCATAATATCCAAAGTAATCTACAGATTTAATGCAATCCCTATAAAAATACCTACCCATGATATTTTTCACCCAACAATATAAAGTAATTTTAAGATATATATAGAAATATTTGTTCTTTACATTTTTGGTGGACTTCCTTTGTGAATCTATCTGATCCTGGAATTTGTTTGCTGGGAATTTTTTCATTACTATTTCAATTTCACTAGGGTGTTTTTTTTTTTTTTTTCCTGATTAAGATTTGCCAAGTGGTATGTTTCTAGAAATTTGTCCCATTTCTTCCAGGTTGTCTAATTTGTTGGTGTATCACTGTTTGTGTATAGTATTCTCTTATGACTTTTTGTATTTCTGTGGTATTGGTTGTTATTTCTGCTCTTTCATTTCACACCTTGTTTATTTGGGTCCTCTGTCTTCTTGATGAACCTGGATAAAGGGTTGTCAATTTTATCTTTTTGAAAAAATCAATTCTCAGTTTCATTGATCTGTATTGTTTTCTTGGTTTCTATTTCCCTTTGATCTTTATTATTTCCTTAATTCTGTTAACATTAGGCTTTATTTCTTCTTATTTTTCTAATCCCTTTAGATGGCAATTTAGGTTGTTTATTTGAGATTTTTCTTGATGTTTGAGTTAACCCTATATTCTCCCCTTAGAAATACCTTTGCTGCAGTCCATCGATTTTGGAAAGTTGTGTTTTTTAATTTGTATTATTTTATGATTTCTGCTTTGACTCATTTTTTATTTAATAGACTGTTTAGTTTCCATGTTTTTGTATTTTTCCTATTTTTCTTTCTGCAATTAATTTCTATTTATAGTTCTATACCATTGTGGTCAGAAAAAAATGCTTGGTATAATTTCTATTCTCTTAAATTTGTTAAGAGTTATTTTATCCACCATATGATCTACCTTGGAGAAAGTTACATCTGTATTTGAAAAGAATATTTATTCTGCTGTATTTGAGTGGAATATCTGGTAGATATCCATTAAGTTCAACTGGTCTTTTGTGTCAGGATGCCCCTTGTGTAGGCTATGGGTGGCCAGGAACATATTGTGTGGGCTTAGGGCAGTGAGGGGCTAAGCACGAAGCAGTGCATCTTGTGTGATTTACAAGCAGCAGGAACAAACTAGAGCAGTCATTTCAGAAACCAGATGGGGGCATGGTCCACCAGCCCTAGAGGTCTGTGAACAGGCTCCACATGTCCACCTCAGAGGTCAGAAAAAAATTGTGCACTGCAACCAAGCATCACCCATTGATGCTTTCACTCTCCCAGGAACACACCTGGCCTTCTGCTGCCACTGACAAATGCTCTAGGCAGTTCCCACACATGCTTGATCACTGTCATTTCCCAGAACCGTGCAACTAGGGGCAGAATGTGTAGCAACTTCTGAATGGGCTAACTGGCACAGAGTGCTTCTTGGGCAGTCTACACATGGCAGGAGAAAACCACTGCAGTTATCTTGACTCATGAAGTGGGTGTGCAAAACCACCTAGGGTTCCATGAACAGGCACCACTTGTGGCCCCAGCCACATCAGAGGTCACCACAGAGGAGAGCAGTGTGACCAAAGACCATCTGTTGTTGCTCTCACTCCCCTGGGAACACACACACACACACACACACACACACACACACACACACCCTGCCAATGCCAAATTCTCTACGCACTTCCTAAATCTCCCTGAGGCTCTTTACCACCTCTCAGGGCCCTGCAACTAGAAGTAACCTGCGCCACCTTTATGTAGGTCCTTGCTACTGTCAAGAGTCCAGTAAACAGGCACTGACAAAGACCCCTGCCCATTGCCTCCTTCTCCTTGGAAACACACAGAACACTATCAAGGGGATACACTGCTCACACTGAAGAAAGAGACAGAAATCACCCAAACTCCCACACCAAAAATAAATAGTAGCCCCTCACAAAATACAAAGGGGTGGTCTTGCATTGAAGTAGCCCTCCAAGACGATGGTATGGTTTCCCTAAACTCACAGAACAAGAAAAATATAAGCAAAATGAAGTAGCTCAGGAACCATTCCCAGTTAAAAGAATAAGAGAATTCACCTGGAGCAGAAAACAATGAAACAGACCTCTGCAGTCTAAGAGGCACTTAGTTCAAAAAAGGAGATTGTAAAAATACTGAAGGAATTAAGGGTGAATATGAAGGAATTAAAAATGGAGATAAACGGTAATGCAGTTACTTCAGAAAGGAAATAGAAAAAATAAGGAGTAACTAAGAAAAATTAGAAAATTCATTTGCAGAGACACAAACTGAGCTAAAGACACTAAAGAGCAGAATGAATAATGCAGAGGAATAATATAGTGACTTGGAAGATAGAATAATGGAAATGACACAGTCAGAGCAGCAGACAGAAAATCAAATGAAAAAAAAAACATGAAAGCAATATGAGATCTATGGGATAATAGAAAGTGGGACAATCTATGCATTATATGAATTCCAGCAGGAGAACAAAAAGAAAGGGTGCTTGAGAATATATTTGAAGAAATTATATCCGAACACTTTCCAAATCTAAAGAAAGCAGATGTTAATATACAGGAAGCACAGAGGGCCACAAACAAATTGAAACCAAACAGGGCCACACCACAGACACATTATAATAAAAATGATAAAAGTTAAAGATAAAGAGAAGGTTCTAAAGGCAGCAAGAGAAACACACAGCATCAATTATAAAGGACCCCCCCCCCATAAGGTTATAAGCCTATTTCCCTAGAGAGGAACTACAGGCCAGAAGAGAGTGGCAAGATATATTAAAAGTTCTAAAAGGGAAATATTTGCAGCCTAGATTATTGTGTGCAGCAAGAATATCACTTAAAATAGAAAGAGAAAAAAAGAATTTCTACAACAAACAAAAGCTAAAAGAGTACAGAAAGAGTAAACCCAGTCTAAAAGAAATTTTGAAAGGGCTTCTCTAAATAAAAAAGAAGCAAGAAGAAATAGGATGAGGAAAACATAATTGGAAAGCAATCGCTTAAATAAGGCAGTATACAGATCTAAAAGAAAAAAAGTATTGTAAAAGTGACAATAAACACAGGAACAGCAAAATGATAAGATATAAAAAAGGAATTCGAAATAATAAAATGTGTCAAAGGAAAGTAAGAAAATCTAGACTCCTTTTTTAGAATGTGTTTTAGCCTATAAGATTAGCAGGCTAAACAAGTAGATTAGGAAGCAGTTAATATACTTGAAAGACAGGACAATCACAAATCAAAGCCAAACATTACATTCACAAAAACTAAAAAGAAAATTACACAAGCATAAAATAAATGGAAATCATCCAACCAAATAAAGAACAAAGAGAAACATAGAATGAACTGGAAGTCAAGGTTCTCAATGGCAACAAATACCCATTTATCAATAAATAACTTAAATGTCAATGGAATGAATGCTCTATTTAAAAAACATAGAGTGGCAGATTGGATTAAAAAAACCAAGAGTCTACAATATGCTGTGTACCAGAGACTCACCTTAGGGCAAATGACACATATATATTGAAAGTGAGGGGATGGGAAAAGATACCTCATGTCAATGGACAAGACAGGAAAGCAGGATTTGGAATACTCAGACAAAATCAAGTTTAAAATGAAGGCCATAAAAAAGACAAAAAAAACGACACTATTTAGAAGTTCCCTTCATAGCTCAGCAGTTAACAAACCTGACTAGGATCCATGAGGATGCCAGTTCAAACCCTGACTGCACTCAGTGCATTGAGGATCCAGCTTTGCTGTGAGCTGTGGCGTAGGTCACAGAGGCAACATGTATACTGTGTTGCTGCAGTGTAGGCCAGCTGCTGCAGCTCCAATTTGACACCTGGCCTGGGAATATCCATATGCCATGGATGCGGCCCTATAAAGCAAAAAAAAAAAAAAAAAAAAAGACACTATTTAGTGATAAAATGATCCATTCAAAAAGAGGATATTACAATTATCAATATATATGACCTTGGAGTTCCCTTCGTGGCTCAGTGGTTAATGAATCTGACTAAGAATCATGAGGTTGCAGGTTCGATCCCTGGCCTTGCTCAGTGGGTTAAGGTTCTGGCGTTGCCGTGAGCTGTGGTGAAGGTTGCAGATGCGGCTCGGATCCCACGTTGCTGTGGCTGTGGCGAAGGCCGGCAGCTACAGCTCCTGTTAGACCCCTAGCCTGGGAACCTCTGTATGCCGCGGGTGCGGCTCTACATAAAATAAAAGGCAAAAAGACAAAAAATATATGTATATATATATGACCTTAATATAGGAACACCCAGATACTTACAGCAAATACTAACAGACATAAATACAGAAATTGATAGGAATGCAAAAATAGGAGACTTTAACACACCGCTAATATCAATGGACAGATCCTCTGGACAGAAATTCAATAAGGCAAGAGATATCTTAAGTGACACAGTAGAAAACTTAGAATTAATTGACATTTTCAGGACAGTATATCCAAAAAAAAAACAAATTTAAAATATATTCATGTGCACATAGAACATTCTCAAGGATTGAACACGTACTGGGACACAAAACTAACCTCAACAAATTTATTATTTATTTATTTATTTATTTATTTATTTATTTTTGTCTTTTTGCCTTTTCTAGGGAAGCACTCGCGGTATATGGAGGTTCCCAGGCTAGGGGTCTAACAGGAGCTATAGCCACTGGCCTATGCCTACACCACAGCCACAGCAACGTGTGATCCGAGCCACGTCTGCAACCTACACCACAGCTCATGACAATGCTGGATCCTTAACCCACCTAGCGGTGCCAGGGATTGAACACGCAACCTCATGGTTCCTAGTCGGATTCATTAACCGCTGAGCCACAACAGGAACTCCGACAAATCTAAGTGCATAGAAATTATTTCAAGTATCTTCTTGGTAAACAATGGCATGAAACTAGAAATCAACCACAGGAAAAGAAATGAAGAAAACACTGACTATATGGTGACTAGACAACATGCCACTAAAAAACAATTGGGTCAATGAGGAAATCCAAAAGGAAATTAAAAAATAACTCAAGACAAATGATAATGAAGACACATCCTTTCAAAATCAATGGGATGCCACAAAAGCAATGCTTAGAGGGAAGCGCATAGAGATACAGTCCTTCCTCAAAAAAGAAGAAACACCTAAAATCCACAATTTAACCCACCATCTAAATGACTTAGACAAAGGAGAATGAACAAAACCTAAACTCAGCAGAAGGAAGGAAAGCATAAAGATCAGAGAGGAAATAATAAAAAGAGTCAAAAAACAATAGAAAAAATCAATAAAACCAAGAGTAAGTTCTTTGAAAAAGTAAACAAAATTGACAAATCTCTGACCAGACTCACCAAGAAGAGGAGAGAAACCCAAATAAAATAAGAAATGAAAAAGGAGAACTATCTACAAATACTGCAGAAATACAAAAGAACATAAAGAATACTATGAACAATTAAATGCCAACAAATTGGACAACCTAGGAAAAAATGGACAAATTTCTAGAGACTTAGAGCCCACCAAAATTGAATCAAGAAGAGACAGATCAACTGAACAGGTGAATCATTAGAAATGAAATTGAATATGTAACAAAAACACTCCCCTACAACAAAAGTCCAGGACCAGTTGGCTTCACAGCCAAATTCTACCAAACATACGAGTAAGAAATTATACCCATCCTTCTTAAACATTCCAAAAGTTTGAATAAAAAGGATATTCTATGAATCCAACATCCCTCAACCAGACAAAGATACTACCAAAAAAAAGGAAATTATGCACCAATATCTTTGATGAATACAGATGCAAAAATTCTCAACACAATTTTAGCCATCTGAATCCAGCAACATCAAAAAAAGATCATATACTATGTCCAAATGGGATTCATCCCAGGTTCACAAAGATGGTTCAACTGATGCAAATCAATGTCATGCACCACATTAACAAAAGAAAAGTCAAAAACCACATGATCATCTCAATAGATGCAGAAAGAGCATTTGACAAAGTCCAACATACATTCATGATTAAAAACTCTTACCAGAGTGGGTATATAAGGAACAGAGCTTAACGTAATAAAAGCCATTTAAGACAAACCCACAGCCAATATAATACTCAATGGAGAAAAGTGGAAAACCTTCCCTCTAAAAGCTGGAACAAGATAAGGATTCTCATGCTCACCACTTTTATTCAACATAGAATAGGAAGGCCTAGCCAGAGCAATCTGATAATCCAAAGAAATAAAAGTATCCAAACTGGAAGAAGTGAGGTAAAATTGTCACTCTATGCAGATGACATACTATATTCAGAAAAACCTAAGTACAAAACTACACAAAAACTACTCAAACTGATCAACGAATTCAGCAATGTAGCAAGATACAAGATTAACATTCAGAAATCAGTTGAATTTCTGTGTACTAGCAATGAAATATTAGAAAAGGAATATAAAAATAAAATAACTTTTTAAAATCATACCTCCAAAACTAAATACCTAGAAATAAACCTGACCACAGAGATGAATAACATATATGCTCAATAGCATATAAACCATTAATTAAGGAAATTAAAGAGGATTCAAAGAAATGGAAAGATATTCCATGCTCCTTGATTGGAAGAATTATTATTGTAAAAATGCCCATACTACCCAAAGCCATCTACACATTCAATGCAGTCCCTATCAAATTACCCATAACATTTTTCACAGAACTAGAACAAAGAATCCAAAAATTTATATGAAAAAAAAAGACCCAGAATTGCCAAAGCAATTCTGAGGGAAAAAACAAAGCAGGAGGCATAACTCTCCCGGACTTCTACCAATATTACAAAGCCACAGTAATCAAGACAATGTGGTACTGGTACTAAAACAGACATATAGACCAATGGAACAGGATAGAAAACTCAAAAACTAACCCAGGAGTTCCCTTCGTGGCTCAGTAGTTAACGAATCTGACTAAGAACCATGAGGTTGCGGGTTCGATCCCTGGCCTTGCTCAGTGG
>PVHT020000061.1:14784130-14960960 GCA_004024745.2 Catagonus wagneri
CAATGAAACTGGAACATACCCCTACACCATGCACAAAAATAAACTCAAAATGGCTTAAAGACTTAAATGTAAGTCAAGACACCATCAAAATCCTAGAAGAGAACACAGTCAAAACATTCTCTGACATTAACCATACAGATGTTTTCCTAGGTCAGTCTCCTAAGGCAATGGAAATAAAAGCAAAAATAAACCAATGGGAGAAGCTTTTGTACAGCAAAGGAAACCATAATAAAAAGACAACCTACAGAATGGGAGAAAATAGTCACAAACTATTCAACTGACAAGGGCAAAAATCTCTAAAATATACAAACAACTTATACAACTCAGCAGGAAAAAAAATTGAAAAATGGCCAAAAGACCTGAATAGACATTTCTCCAAAGATATACAGATGGCCAGTAGGCACATGAAACAATGCTCAACATCACTAATTATCAGAGAAATCCAAATCAAAACTACTATGAGGTACTGTCTCTTACCTGTCAGAATGGCCATCATCAACATGCCAACAAATAGCAAAGACTGGAGATGGTTTGGAGAAAAGGGTACCCTCCTGCACTATTGATGGGAATGTATATTGATACAACTACTATGGAAGACAGTATGGAGGTACCTCAGAAAATTTAATATAGAACTAACATATGACCCAGCAATCCCAATCTCAGGCATATATCCAAACAACACTTTCCTTGAAAAAGATAAATGCACCCATATTTTCACAACAGCCAAGACAGAAACAACCTAAATATCCACTGACAGATGAATGGATTAAGAAAATGTGGAATGTATATATATATGTATATATATATATACACACACATATAATGGAATTCTACTCAGCCATAAAAAAGAACAAAATAATGCCATTTCCAGGAACATGGATGGAACTAGAGACTCTCATACTAAGTGAAGTAAGTCAGAAAGAGAAAGACAAATATCATATGATATCACCCATATCTGGAATCTATTACACAGCACAAATGAACATTTCCACAGAAAAGAAATTCATGGACTTGGAGAACAGACTTGTGTCTGCCAAGGTGGAGGGGGAAAGAGTGGGATGGACTGGGAGTCTGGGGTTAATAGATGCAAACCATTGCACTTGGAGTGGATAAGCAATGAGATCCTGCTGTATAGCACATGGAACTATATATATATATATATATATGTATATGTATATGTATATGTATATATATAACTGTGTCACTTTGCTGTACAGAAGAAATTGACAGAATACTATAAATCAACTATAATGGAAAAATAAAAATCATTAAAAATTTTAAAAGTCAGTATTTTGGGTTGATTTCACAAACATTACTGCAAATAACATTTTTTGGGATATGTATTATTATTTATTATCAAATAACCATCCACTTTAAAAAATAGAATAAAATTCTATGATTCTCTGTGATTTGTTTCACAAATTATAACTGGTGTACATAATAGGCTACCTATTCTGATTATTCATTTCTACAACTAAAAAGTGAATCAATTTTCTCAAGCAGCATTTATTGGGTGTTGGTACCGTCTACTGGGAAACATGAGTAATGCTGAAAACTTAAACGGGCATTGGAGAGTTAGTACTAAGACAGGCCTTGAAGATCATTTGGTCTAAATAATTGTGTAATTCATTATACAAATTATTAAACTGAGATTTTGAAACTTTAAGTTTATCTTGGTCTGTATGAGGCTGCAAACCTATTATGCGAAATGAACTGTTGGGTGGGCTAGTAAGAATTAGAGAGCATATTTCATGACCTCACATAATTTACCACCAGCTCAGGATATAGTCATTAATATATAAAATGTGAAAATGAAACATTTAATTTATTCAATGTGAGTGAAACAAAAACTTATAAAATATCCAGACAAAAGTTTCTATAAGAATTCAGAAGAAAAATGTCCTAACAGTACAATGAATAGAATTAAAATTTTTGGAAGAGCTTGAATTGGTGTTGTGTTTTGATGAGGTTTCAGCAGAGTTATTGTGTAAACCATCTTTAGATCACTGATTTGAGATGTCATTTTCATCAAAAGATTCCATTTATAGTCTTTTTATTCTGATCCATTGACATATCTCTCTAGTCATGCATCAGTAACACACCGTTTAATTATTATAATCTTATGAAGTTTGAAAATACAAAAAGCTTAGTCTATCTCTTGACTCTTCTTTTATAGAATTTTCCTGGTTGTTCATGCTTTTTAGTTTTCCATATGATTTTACCATATCCCATCTATTTTATAAAATCCTGTTACTACCTTGGAATTGCATTATATTTATTGAATTGCTTAAAGGAATTGATGTTTATAATTCTTAGTCTTCCTATTTAACAGCATGAAAGTTCTTCTTTTGATCAGGTTTGTTGCATCACTAAACTGTACTTTAAAGTTTCTTTTGGAGGACTTTGGAGATGGCTGAACAGAAGGACTGGAGCTAAACTTTTCTCCCAAAACAACAAAACTACCACCAAATGCCGAGCAACCTTCAAACAAATGGACTGGAAACTTTCAAAAAGATATTCTACTCCAGAAGACAAAAAGGAGACCACATCAAGAGGTAGGAGGGGCGATTACGTGATAGAAGCAACCCCATACCTCCTGGGTGGGAAGCCCCACAGACTGGAAAGTAACTGCATCACAGAGACTCACCTACAGGACTGAGAGTTCTGAGCCCCACGTCAGAACCCCACGCCTGGGGATCGGGCACAGGGAGAAAGAGCCCTCGGAGCATCTGGCATTGAAGGCCAGCGGGGCTTGTGTGCAGGAACTCTACAGTTCTGGGGGAAACAGAGACCCCCATCCTTGAAAGGCACACACAGACTTTCACGTGCACTGGGTCTCAGGGCAAAGCAGTTTCCATAGGAATCTGGGTGGAACCTTACTGCAATTCTTGGAGGATCTCCTGGGAAAATAGGGGTGACTGTGGTTTGTTGTGGGGGAAGGACATTGGAGATGAAGCTCTTGGGAGCATTCATCAGCCTGCATTTCTCTGGAGGGGGCCATTTCTGGGAAAATCTGGTCCCTCCCATCAGTGCTGAGAAGCCCCAGGCCAAACAATAATCCAGGTGGGATCTCAGCCCCACCCATCAGTAAACAGGCTGCCTAAAGACCCCTCAGGCACACAGCCAGCCTCTAATCTCATCCAGAGACAAAGCCCCACCCATCAGAGGGATAAGAATCAACCCCACCTACCAGTGGGCAGGCATCAGTCCCTCCCATCGGGAAACCTACAGCAAGCCCCGCCCATACCAACTTTAGTCACAGGGGAGGCAAACGCCAGAACTAAGTGAGGCTACAACTCTATTGTCGACACAAAGGTCACCACACCAAAAACCTACAAAAATGAAAAGACAGAAAACTATAACAGATAAGGGAGAAAGAGAAAAGCCCAGAAAAACAGCTCAGTGATGAGATTATCAGCCTCTCAGAAAGAGACTTTAGACTGTTGATGCTGAAGATGATGCAAGGCATTGGAAATAAACTGGAGGCAAAGATTGATAATTTACAGGAAACACTGAGCAGAGAAATACAAGCTGTAAAAATTAAACAAGAAGAGATGCAAAATACAATAACTGAAATAAAAAATTCATTAGAAGCAGCCAACAGTAGAATACAGGAGGCAGAAGAACGAATCAGCAAGGTGGAGGACAGATTAGTGGAAATCACTAATGCGGAATAGAAAAGAGATAAAAGATTGAAAGGAAATGAGCTGAGTCTCAGAGAACTCTGGGATGATGTTAAACGCACCAATATCCGTATTATAGGGGTGCCAGAGGGAGAAGAGAGAGAAGGGGACAGAAAAACTATTTGAAGAGATAATAGCCGAAAACTTCCCTAGTATGGGAAAGGATCCATTCACTCAAATCCAGGAAGCGCAACGAGTACCGTATAAAATAAACCCAAGGAGGAACACCCCGAGACACATATTAATCAAAATGACCAAAATTAAAGACAAAGAGAAAATATTGAAAGCAGCTAGGGAAAGGAAACAAATGACATACAAGGGAACCCCAATAAGGTTATCAGCAGATTTTTCATCTGAAACTCTGCAGGCCAGAAGTGAGTGGCATCATATACTTAATGTGATGAAAGGGAAAAACTTCCAACCAAGATTGCTTTATCCTGCAAGGCTCACATTCAGATTTGTAGGAGAGATCAAAACCTTTACAGATAAGCAAAAGCTAAGAGAGTTCTGCAACACTAAACCAGCTTTACAACAAATCTTAAAGGAACTTCTCTAGTCAGAAAAGAAAAGGCCACAAATGACAAGGCTCACCAATAAAGGCATATATACAGTAAAGATACTAAATCATCCATGCACAACTATGCTACCAAAATCAGAAATCTTGAGACGAGAGCACAAATGTAGGTCACTGGAGACGCACGTGCAACTAAGAAGCCAACAACTTAAAACAATCTCATTTGTATATAGACTCCTATATCAAAACTTCAGGGTAAAAAAAAAAAGAAGAGCAAAAAACCCCCAAACAGTTAATACAATGGCGATAAGAACATATATATCAGTAATTACCTTAAATGTTAATGGATTGAATGCCCCAGCCAAAAGACATAGACTAGCTGAATGGATACAAAAACAAGAAAACAACCAATGGATCACTGAAGAAATCAAAGAGGAAATTAAAAAATACCTAGAAGCAAATGACAACAAAGACACGACACTCCAAAACCTCTGGGATGCTGCAAAAGCAGTTGTAAGAGGAAAGTATATAGCAATACAAGCCTACCTCAGGACACAAGAAAAAGCTCAAATGAACAACCTAACCTTACATCTAAAGCAGGTAGAGAGGGAAGAAGCCAGGTCATGGAAACAACATAAATGCGCATCAACAGAGGAGTGGATCGGGAAGATATGTTACATACACACAATGGAATATTACTCAGCCATTAAAAGGAATGGAATAACAACATTTATAGAAACATGGATGAACCTAGAAATTATCATACAAAGTGAAACCAGTCAGACAATTAGACAGCAACACCCAATGCTACCACTTACATGTGGAAACTAAAGAGACACAATGAACTTCTTTGAAGAACAGACAATGACTCACAGATTCTGGAAAACCTTGGTTTTTCAAATAAGACAATCTGGGGGGTGGGGGGTGCACTGCGGGTTTGGGACACAAACCCTATCGAATTGACTTATGATCTTTGTACACCTATAACTGAAATAAAATTCATTGTTAATAAAAAAAAATACCGGTGGAAAAATAAAATAAATAATAAATAAAAAGAAAACAGAGTTGAGATTGACTGGGAATGAGATGGGATGAAGGAAGGATTTCAAAGGAGACTTTTCAGGGTCAAGTGTATGTTTATTATCTTGACTTTGGTGGCATTTAAGGGTATTATGTCAAAACTCATTAAATTGCACTTTTTAAATATGTACAGTTTATTGTTCTCCAATAATACTTCAATAAACCTGTAAAGTAAAAAAAGGGTGTCCTTAGCTTATACCTCAAAGAAAATAAAAAATGAAAACCTCAAAGTTGCTGTGGTTTGAGTATTTGTGCCCCCTCCAAATTCAGTTGCTGAAATCCTAATCCCCAAAGTGATGGTATTGGGAGGTGGGAGCTAGGGAGGTAATTAGATCACAAGGCCTGAGACCTCCTGATTGGAATTTGTGGCCATATAGGACCACACGGAATGCCCTAGTCCCTTCTACCATGTGAGCACACATGAGAGAAGGCACCTGTTTATGAAAAAGAAATCAGAGCCCTATCAGACACCAAAATTGCTGGCACCATAATCTTGGATTTTCCAACTACCAGAACTATGAGAAATACATTCTTGTTTTTTGATAAGCCACTTAGTCTATTGTATTTTTTTTACAGCAACCCCCAAAATACTGAGATAGATGCAACCCCATTACTAGACCCGGAAGCCCCTGCTGTTTCCTTCTGAGCGTTTTGTTTTTTTGTTTGTTTGTTTGTTTTTGCCTTATTTGGGCCGCACCTGTGGCATATGGAGGTTCCCAGGCTAGGGGTCTAACAGGAGCTACAGCTGCCAGCCTGCACCACAGCCACAGCAACGCGGGATCCGAGCCGCATCTGCAACCTACACCGCAGCTCACGGCAACGCCGGATCCTCAACTCACTGAGTGAGGCCAGGGATCGAACCCACAACCTCATGGTTCCTAGTCGGATTCATTAACCACTGAGCCACAACAGGAACTCCACTTCTGAGGTTTTTTAGATGAAAATATCCAAGATCTAATGTGATATTGGATTTTAAATTATGTGAAATTTACTAGCAACTCATTAAAATGACCTTTTTTTTAATTTTAGTGAAAAAGGTCTGGGAAAAAATTAAAGGAAGAGATCAAGTGTGGAAATATAATTCTGCAATTCTGACAGTGAAGGAGAGGACAGAGCAGTAGATGGTGATAGAGATTTGCTTGTTCATGTTCTAGAAATGATGGCTTGAAGATACAATAAAGAGGGAAAACTTAGAAAAAGAAAAGGATGGTATCAAGAACACTTGTGTAAAAGCAGGCTTTAATTTAAAGGGAAGGCTTTCTCCATTGGTTAGGAGAGAAAGAGGAAAACATAGATGAGGATGAGGGACATTTGAATGTTCTGTGTGGGGAGGGTGAAGGGTCTCCTTATGAGGGATTCTGTTTTGGATCCATGAAAAGGAGATAAACCATCTGTTCTGTGTGATGTGGAATATTGGTGAGCAGTGTGGTGGCCTGAAGTTTAGATAAAGTTTTTTTTTTAAGGTGAAAATATCAGTGTGTATAATTAGAGAAAAGATTGCTGTGCAGATCTGATGGCCCAGATAAGGCTGCGTATTATGAATTTATATTAATCTGCTTCACCAATAGTCATGGTTTTCATCAGTAAATACTCAGTCTGAGTCTGAAGGGAATGACAGAATGAGATTGATCCAAGAATAGTGTCTTTCCCAGGCAATTTCAGAAAAAAAGAAAAAGAGATTGAGATTGTTTATCAAAATTCTTGTCAAAGAGAGGAACATGGAGTGTAAGCAGGGTGAAAAAGGGGTGAAAACAGACAAGACTAGAGAAGAAAGGGTGGGACAATGGAAAGAGCTGAGGTTCTCAGTGGGGCAGAGAACCAGGATAAGCTGATTTTAATGGGAAAGCTGGCAAGTGGATTCAGTGTTTCAGAAGTTAGAGAGGTCACAGCGTTCAGTGACAGCGGCAGAGGGTGAGCAGAGGGGGGAAATAAAAGCAATTAAGTGGTACATATTGTAATGCTTTTTTGCCTTTTAATCACACTTATCTGATTCTTTTTTTTTTTTTTTGTCTTTTTTGCCTTATCTAGGGCAGCACCTGCGGCATATGGAGGTTCCCAGGCTAGGGGTCTAACAGGAGCTGCAGCTGTCGACCTTCGCCACAGCCACAGCCACACGGGATCCGAGCCGCGTCTGCAACCTACACCACAGCTCACGGTGACGCCGGATCCTTAACCCATTGAGCAAGGCCAGGGATCGAACCTGCAACATCACGGTTCTTAGTCGGATTTGTTAACTACTGAGCCACGAAGGGAACTCCTTATCTGATTCTTTTAAGAGCAGCTTGGCAAAATCATTCATTTTTCTTTAAAGGACTTAATTAAATCTAGCTGAAACTCACTTGACCAGAGCCTTAAGTTTAGACAAAACAGCGTGAATAATATTCTTCCTACACTCAGGAGTTCGGTATGAGAAGAGAGACTAGAAAACGGGGGAAGAAAAGGAGAGAAGGTCAGAGTGAGGGGACCCAAGCAGACTAGGAAAGGCGTGCACAGTAATTGGATTGGTTACTCAGGGTAAGGTTATTTTATTTATATATTAGCTTATTTTTCATAAATAAACCCAAAACAAAACATGGGTAGGGCTGACACCAACCCTAAATATTTTATGGTAGCAAATATTTTACTGAGCAAATGTAGCTCAGGTTTGGCAGCTACCTCTGTGCCAGGTAACTGCTCTGTGTTGAATAATTTAGAAGTGTAAGAAACAGAGGAATTCCCATTGTGGCATAGTGGGAATTAATGCGACTGGTATACATGAGGATGTGGTTTTAATCACTGGCTTCAGTCAGTGGGTCAGGGATCTGGCGTTGCCATGAGCTGTGGTGTCGGTCGCAGAAGCAGCTTGGATCCCCTGGTGCTGTGGCTGTGGTGTAGGCCGGCAGTTTTAATACGATTTGACCCCTAGCCTGGGAAATTCCATATGCCACAGGTGTAGCACTGGAAAAAAAAAAGAAAAGAAAGAAAAATAAATGAGTAGATTTTTGGTGACTTTGGCTATCAAATATAAAAGTAAATGAGGAGAAAAGGAAAGTGAGTCTTAGAACAACAGAGATGTTTCCAAATCTTATTTTGTCGTCTTCTTCTATCACATCTTTTTGCCCTTCAAGTTGATATTTTATTTGATTTTCTTTGTAACCACTATTTTTTTTGTAAGATTTTTAAATTCACAGAATTTTGGAAAGTGAATGTCCATATCTCCTTCTATATTCACTAATTGCTGATTGTTAGTATTTTGTTTTTTGGTTTTTTTTTTTTGATTGTTAGTATTTTGAAATGTTTTATGTGTCTATCTTACTTTCTCTTGATAGCTAGCCAGAAATATATAGATGTATAGATATTCATATACATATATCTGTGGCACTTTTGTAGCCCTTCCCCAAGGGACATATTACAAAGTCTGGGGTTATTTTTCTTTTCCCTTTGTCCTACCCACTTCTGTTGTGGAACATAACTTGAGGAAGTCTCAAGGAGCCCTTTTTGGAAGTCTGAGGTCTTACGTGTTCAGTAGATGTTCTGTGTGAACCATTCTACATGTAGTATTTTTATTTTTTTATTAACTTTATTTATTTTTTTCCACTATACCCAACTGCACAGCGTGGTGACAGGGTTACACATACATATATGGATTCATCACAAGTGGTTAGACATAGTTCCCAGTGCTATACAGTAGGATCTCCTTGCTTTTCCTTCCCAGAGGCAACAGTCTACAACTGTTAACCCCAGAAGCCCCCAACCATCCCTCTCCCTCCCCCACCCTTTTGGCAACCACAGGTCTGTTCTCCAAGTCCTTGATTTTCTTTTCTGCATAAAGTTTCATTTGTGCAGTGTGTTAGATTCCAGTTATTAGTGATATCATATGGCATCTGTCTTTCTCCTTCTGACTTTCTTCACTCAGTATGAGCGTCTCTAATTCCATCCATGTTGTTATTTTAAATGTGTTTGTGGGAGAAGATGAGCATCATGTCCTGTTCCTCCACCATCTTGACCCTGCCATGGAGATAGTTTTGATTGTTAAAATTGGAGGGCAGTGCTAAAGCATCTATTGTGTGGAGATGAGGAGTGCTTCTAAGTGTCTTACCATGTGTCAAATAACTTCTGCAACAGAGAACTACCTAGTCAAAAATATCAATCATGCTGAGGTTAAAAAGGGGAATAACATATATATAATGATATACATTTTGTGGCGCTCCCGTCGCAGCTCAGTGGCTAACGAATCCGACCAGGAACCATGAGGTTGAAGGTTCGATCCCTGACCTTGCTCAGTGGGTTAAGGATCCGGCATTGCAGTGAGCTGTGGGGTAGACTGCAGACGCGGCTCGGATCCCGCGTGGCCATGGCTGTGGCAAAGGCCGGCGGCTACAGCTCCTGTTAGACCCCTAGCCTGGGAACCTCCATATGCCGCGGGTGCAGCCCTAGAAAAGGCAAAAAGACAAATAAATAAATAAATAATCAAAGTTGTTTAAAAAATGATATATATTTTGCATTATATGTTAATACAATATATATTATATTATATAAAATGTTCATAATATATATACAGTTTACACACATATATATGTTGAATCATTTATATGAACATTAGATATTATGAGTAAATTTTAATAGAATATATGTTTCTCCTAAGAATAAATATTAAATATAATATCATTATTACACTCAAAAATTTAACATGGATATATGTTAATCTATTAGTGACTCTGGATTTTTTTTTTCAATTTAAAATCCAATCAAAGATCATGTGTTGCATGTAGTTTCTTATCTCTTTAGTTTCATTTTATCTCAGACCTTGTCTTTCACATCATTGACATTTCTAAGAACTGAAGCTAGTTGCTGTGCAGAATGTCCTGAAATTAGGATTCATCATATTTAGATGCAGATAAAAAAAAACTGGAAGGAATTCTACCTAAACGATGTTGCCGTCTTCTTAGTTCATCATATCAGGAAGACCAGGAAGTCAGTCTGTTCCAGTGTTGATCATATTAAATTTGGTAATTTAATAGAGTGATTTCTACTAGATCTCTTCATTGTACTTCATTGTAAAGGAACGTTTTCCTTCTTTGAAATGGATTAGTATTCTGCATCCTAATTCTTGGGGATTATACGAGGATCCTTTCTCCTAACACTATTTTCAGCCAGTAATTTTAACATCCATTGACTGCCTGAATCAATTTTTAAGTTGGCCACAAAGCGGTAATTTTTCAATTCTGTTCCTTAACTATTGTTAGTTAACAGTCTTTGCTAAAGTTCCCTCTTCTTATCGATATTAACCCGTGTGCTTTTTGATACTATTAAAAATACGTATTCCTATAAGTGAATATGTATAGAAAGTGTGTAATCTTCCTGAGGATTCTGATCTGAAGGAGTCTAAAACCCTGGCCAGTTCTGATGAACATACAAATCAAATGCTATGTGGGCATCTTCCCCTTGTCCTCTTTATCCACACTTCACCTTTCTCCGCCCTGTTCTGTGCTTGGTAGGATTAATAGATGTGTACTATTTCAGGGGTCTTAACTGCCTTCTGGTGTCTTGTTGGGTTTGGCTCACTGGAAATAAAGACAAAAGATCAAATAGAGGGAAGAGAGTGAGGCTAAGTATTTGTTTATTTCCTGCAGCATCAGTGTGGATTGGTCCAATTGCCTTAAGATTTCAGTTTCTATGTTTCCAGGTTCCAGTAACACAATATCTTCTCCTTTAGGGTTGGAGATTGTAAAAGCTTTCATTAATAGCCCAATCTTGCACTTTTCCTTTTCTCAAACACAGCATATAACTTTTTAAAGGGTCCCTTTATTAAAATTCCTCAAATGATCACATTGAGTATGCCATCTGTTTCCTACTGTGACACTAGGTGATACATATGTCTTGACCCAATCCTTCTTTCTCTCCATGACAGGAATCAAACCAGCAGCAATGGCTTTCCAAGCCTTCACTAAATGCCTCCTCATTTTCCCTCATGGCATTTTCCCAATAAATCCCATGCACATCTAAACTTGTCATCTGCTTCTTGGAGGATCTAGACAAATATCTCAAGCTCCCCCATGCTTTGGGCCTTAGTTAAGCCATCCAGAAGAAATAAGAAGGTTGAATAATTTGGCATCAATTTGATATCTATTTATTGCAAATGATTTTATTTTATTAGCATATCAACAAAATTGTCTAAGTGGAATGCATGCCAAGGAGATGGTGGAGTTAGATTTGGGATTAACAGACATGGGGTCAGACATATTCTATCAGCAGGAAATTTTGCAGTTGAAATAATGCTGGAAGAAGATCTAGCTTTCATCCTTTATCATCATGTCTTCAATTAATGTTGCTCTGTTTTGCTTTCAGTAAGAAAAACATACAGGAGAGCTCTTTGAGTAACTGAACTAGAGATTATGAGACAGTCTAGAGGAACTGTGCTTGAATTCATACGGAATTATATTAGCAAAAACGGAAATGTTTTCAGAATCAATTTTAAATTGGGGGTCTGTATCTTCTATGATCTTGGATGAGTTACTTCACTTGATGGAACTCGCTTTTATAAACACAAAGGTATAATAAACATCCAGCTTTAAAAATATTATTTTGATGATTCACAATAACTCACTTGATGGAATTCACTTTTATAAACACAAAGGTATAATAAACATCCAGCTTTAAAAATATTATTTTGATGATTCACAATAACTTAATGGTGTTCCTGGAACATATTGCAATTATTTGGTTTAGTGTTCTTGTATCTATATAAGTGGATGAGAAAAGATCTCAGTTCACTGATAAGACACCTGGAGCTCCAGTCTCCAAGGAAAGTGTCCCCACACTCCACTTAAACATTCACTAACTCTTGGGTGCCACAGCTGAGAAACCAGGACTTTTCTCAAAAGGTCAAGAGCTCCATGGTCTCTTGAGCAGTTTCATGCTGAAAGTGCTGTTGCTGTAATTAATGGCAAAGTTTTAATGAACCCCACAAGGAGATTTTCTCTGACATTTTCCTTTTAGATCCCGAAATAGTTTCTTCTCCACTGAGATCAATTAAAAAGTTTTCTTTTTCATTTTCATCTTTATCAAGATGCCTGAGGAAACTTTCCAGCTGTATCTTTTTAATGAGTTTGTTAAAAGCCTCCTGAGCCTTGAGGTTCTGTAGCAAACTAACTGAAGTGGGAGGAACTCTTGAGAAGTAAGGGCATGAGAAGCCCTAAAGGTGATTTCCCTCAGCAGTCTCAGGGGCACATACACCTGTTAACTTAGGAGCTCACTATGTTCATTTGCAGTCACTGAGGGATGGAGGAAGGAGAGAGAGTATTTTAGAAGTCTTTAGTTGGTCACTGATAGGTGAGACTTTGGTCCTCTCAGCTCTGTCCTGTTGGCTGGAAATTTGAGGAGCTACAACACTGACCAGATCTGCCATGAGAAGTATAAGCAAATTGTCACCAACCCCACTCTCAAACTCAGGCTACCTAAGGCCTTTAATTCATCTAATGGATGTGTCAGATGATCCCCTCATCCCCAGGAAATAAGCACACAAAAACGAACATCTATGCTTATACATACATGCGCAAAGAAGACTGGACAGTTAATTTAACCAGTCAATCAATACATGATGAAAACCATTTAATTTAAACTCATTTGTAGGAGTTTGAGTCCATGAAGCAGGGAGTGGAAAGGACTGATATTTATGGTTTATGTGATCATGTATTCTGAGTTCTTTGACCTTGAATTTACATTGTTTTTCATACTTAACCATCAAATCAATCATGCCAAAGGATCAGCATTGAGATTAACATAAATGGAAGAAGAACCTGGGATGAATTCAATTCTTTATAGACAATCCAGGCAGGAGGGATATTAACATGATCCCTCTGATAGAATCTAATAAAGAGGATTTAGGCCATAATGTAAAGGTAAATAATTTCCCCATTTCTCAGATACATTCTGAAAAGAAATAAGCCACAAACTACTAGGAGTCACAACATTTTCCTGAATACACTAGGACAATTTTCTTCCACCAAAATTTAGATGAATTAAATTCATTTTACTTCAGAGAGGGAAAATTCTTAGGGTAAAAAATCCATTGATAGAAATAAAAAAAAATTTAAGGAATAGTACTCTCTTACAGCAAGGAAGATTTATCATACATGTTTGTGTGTTCCACCTTCCCAGATACCACTGAAATAGCAATAGAAAAAAAGCTATAACCCACAAAAGCAAACAGAATGGCAGAGGAAACACAAACTAACAAGATAAATCACAGCATTGAAAAATGTATGAAAAGTACTATTCTATGAAAAATTCCGTTAGTAATTTGATAAGAATGCACTGAATCTGTGGATTGCCGTGGGTAGTAGAGTCATTTTGATAACATTTATTCTTGCATTCCAAGAGCATGGTATATCTTTCCATCTGGTTGTGTCATCTTTGATTTCTTTCATCCATGTCTTACAGTTTTCAGGGTATAGGTCGTTTTTCTCTTTAGGTAGGTTTATTCCTAGATATTTTATTATTTTTGATGAGATGGTAAATGGCAGTTTCCCTACCTTATTTCTGAGCTTTCGTTTTTAGTACATATAAATGCAGCAGGTTTCTGCGTGTTAATTTTCTATCCTGAAACGTTACCAAATTCATTGATGAGTTGTTTTCTGGTAGCATCTTTAGGATTTTCTAGTTATAGTATCATGTCTTCTGCAAACATGTAGAGGAGTGATCTAACTTATCAGAGGAGAAGTAATCAAATAACAAGCATGCAGGAGGGAAACCCATTAAGAAGTAAGATGAATTACCTCTAAGAGCCCCTGAGAGCCTAGAAATTTGAGGACCTAAGCATTAGCGGAGGGTGGGGTTACCCTAAGGATGAAATGAGAATAAAATGAAAGTCTATGATTTGGATCTTTTGACTTCTGCATCATCCCTCCACAGCTAGGTAACAACTAACTCTGGACAAAAACCTACAGGCTGATACTCTAGAAAAATTGAAGGTAAGAAGCCTTAAATTTGGGTATCCTAGACAAGGCAGGAGCCAGCAAGTCTTGGGTCTGAAAATACAGGAATTAAGTGAAAGTCTGAGCACTGAAGGATAAGAACATGAGCCAAATTCCCCTCCCTGCCTCAATCTCTCACCCTCAGGTGTGTTCTAAGCCTCCAGCTCACAATTAGAAAAGAGGTTGGAGAATTCATTGAGTAAACCAAATGATCAGAAGCTATTTATATTTGAGAGAATCTCAGCAAAACAGCCAACTTGACCATTCTGTCACCCTAACTAAAAGTCCATATGTGGAGTTTCCCAATGAGTGGCAAATGAAAAGAGAAAAGAAGAAATCAATGGAAACGAAGATAAGGTAGAAAAAAGGATAAAATTGCAAAATGCAATAATTAACTATTTCTCTCTTTCCCACCTTCTTTTCTTATAACAAGAAATCTGCGATTGTCGTTGGCTTGGGTCGGGTGGAGAGGTGTCGCAGGAATGCGTGGGATGTGGTGGTAAATATGGTTGGCAGACTGGATATATCAAGCAAATAAGAGATTGATTGAGCAAGTAAGCAAATATCCACACTTGTCCTCTATAGCCACACTTCACCTTTCTCTGCCCTGTTCTGTGCTTGGTAGGATCAACAGATGTGTACTATTTCAGGGGTCCTAACTGCCCTCTGGTGTCCTTTTGTTGTCATTTTAGAGCCGCACCCGTGGCATGTGGAGGTTCCCAGGCTAGGGGTCTAATTGGAGCTACAGCTGCTGGCCTACACCACAGCCACAGCCACAGCCACAGCCACGCAGGATCCGAGCCACGTCTGCAAACTACACCACAGCTCATGGCAATGCCAGATCCTTAACCCACTGAGCAAGGCCAGGGATCGAACCCACAACCTCATGGATCCTAGTCGGATTTGTTTCCGCTGAGCCACTACGGGAACTCCTGCTTTCCTTTAATAAAGACTGGTTGCTTTCTGCCCTGTGTGTTCGCAGAGTTCATTCTTCGACTGCTGGGAACAAGAACCCGGATTCTGGTATCACCAATAGGGGATCATAGATAAAGAGGGAAACCTGGGGGATGTTGGGAGACCTCTGTAAGTTCAAGAAAGCCACCAGAACAAGCCAGGCTTGGAGTTCCCATTGTGGCTCAGAGGTTGTCGGTTTGATCCCTGGCTTCGCTCAGTGGGTTAAGGATCCAGCATCTTGCGGCCTGGATCAGCCGTTGCTGTGGCTGTGGAGTAGGCCAGCAGCTGTAGCTCCAATTGGACCCCTAGCCTGGGAACCTCCACATGCCACAGGTGTGGCCCTAAAAAAAAAAAGGACAAGAAAAAAAGTAAAGCAAATAGCCCCCAGGGCTTCTGGGAGGGGGGTAAAGCCCCTTTCTTTCTTTCTTTTGCCTTATTTGGGCCGCACCCGCGGCACATGGAGTGGAGGTTCCCAGGCTAGGGGTCTAACAGGAGCTGTAGCTGCCGGCCTTCGCCACAGCCACAGCCACGCGGGATCCGAGCCACGTCTGCAACCTACACCACAGCTCACAACAATGCGGGATCCTTAACCCACTGAGCAAGGCCAGGGATCGAACCCGCAACCTCACGGTTCCTAGTCGGATTCGTTAACCACTGAGCCACAACAGGAACTCCGAAAAGTCCCTTTCTATATTTTCCTATAGGGACCTTTATCTCTTAAAGGTGGGGAGGGGCACCAACATGGGGTCTAGAAAGATGTGGCTTTCTCCCATTGGCCTTGCTCAATTACCTGTATCAGTCCTTGTCCAAAGGGGTTATAGGGTTGGAAGTGTCCAATGAGTTCTATGGTTCCTTTGTCCTTTTCTTTCCTTAGATTAAGCCACCATTCCTCTCACTCCTTTTCTGTCAGTTGAGGAGTGGGCTAGGGATTCGCATGTCCTATAATAAAACAAAGCCTGTGGGGAATGTTACTCCCTGGAGCTTTTAAGCCACAAATGTTAATTGATAGTCATATCAAAAAAAAGTGTATTAGAGCCCATGTTTCTACACTGACTTCCTGACAATATTTCGCCTCACTGGGATTTTCACAACCACCTGTGCCTGCTCTACCCCTATTGGTTCCTCTAGGTTTTAGGCTGGAGTTGCTTCAGCTCTCTCTCTTGTCTCGGGTCTCCCAGTGGCATCTAGGACACCACAGATCAGATCACTGAATGGCCGGTTCTTACTCGCATCCCCAGTTGGCCAGATTTTAATTAATTAAATGAGCGGGTTTCCCTATGGGACCACTGCATGGTGTGAGGGTTTGGCCTCCACCACCCGCAGTAAATTTCTCAGTCACCTGAGAAAACCTTAACGGCGAGGAGCCTTGTCCCTTTTCTTCAGAGCAAACACTCACATGTAACAACTTTGCCTTTACCCCCAACAAATTATATTAAGGGAGACAAATTGAGGGAAAGCACCAGGTCTGCCCAACTAACCACTCAGTCCAAACGGCTCAGTCTCTTTCCTAGGGTACCATCAGATGGAAGTACAAGGATTACTGGGGGGGTCACCATGTGCCTGACCTCGGCCTCCAGCCCTGTGGGGACTCAGGAAGTCCCACCACACACCACGCCATCAGCATAGCCCAGCTTGGAGCCAAGCCCTTGTAGCCTGGACACTCTCATGAGACTCAAATCGAGCTTCCGGAAGCAGGAACAGAGGTCCTACCTCTCTGTGGGCAGCTGAACCCTCACCACACACCCAGGTGCAACGCCCTTTCCATGAGGTCAGCACAGGCACAGAGGGACCACCAGGTGCCTGCCAGTGCGCCTCATCCAGTGACCACGGACCACACTGTCCTGCTCTGCTCACAAGAGAGAGCAAGGCCGATGAAGGGACAACAGAGGGTGGGAACAAAGTTGGGCCAAGGTCAGGCCAGGTGAGAAAGGGCCCAAAGAGTGAGAACGTGGCTGCCCTTGCCTGGTGACCCAAGACCTGACTCCACCCCGTAGTCGGTCACATGTCCCCCCATCCCGGGCCGGGGCTGCATTTCCCACACGGGGCAGGATCACGCCTGTGTGTACTGCAGGATGCACAGCAGTGCACGCAGCAGGCCCGCTGCCTGATCCTGCCATGCAGCTTGGAGTCAGGCGATGGTGGGACATCCTGGCAGGACATGATCCCAGGAGGATGCTGGGGTGAAGCTCTGGGAGCGTCTGGAGGGAGCCCTCACCTTTCAGCACAGGTGGATTGAGGACACCCACAGAGGGCGGGCAGGTGAGCCCAGGACATGGTCCCTGGGCCAGTCCTGAGCCTGTATGAGTGCTGTGGAGCTGGGGGTGATGGCGGTGGGGACAGGGCTGACCACCCGAAAGGCGACAGGCCAGCCAGGCACCAGAAAGAGGTGAACACTCTGTCCCACAGGAGGGCAGGGAAACCACCGGGAGGAGCCACAGGCCTGACTATCCTAGCTGCTCACTTCTGTCAGCCATCCTGACACTGTAACGCCTAGCGCCTGGGCCGTCTTGCCCGGCCCCTGCTCCCAGATCACAAGCCCGCCCCAGGCTCCGGCCCCAGCGCCCAAGCCCGCCCCCCGCCTCCACAACCCGCCCCCAGCGCCAGAGCACATCTCCGCCTCAAGCGCTGGGGCCTGTCTCCGCCCCCAGTGCCCGCCGCCGCCCCCAGATCACAAGCCCGCCCCAGGCTTCGCCCCCATCTCCCGACCCCGCCCTCGCCACCAGAACCCGCACCCAGCGCCCACTTTTTTGAAAATGGGAATGTATATATACATATATATGTATATATATATATATATTTTTTTTTGCCTTTTGTCATTTTAGGGCCTCACCTGCGGCATGTGGAGGTTCCCAGGCTAGGGGTCTACTCGGAGCTGTAGCCACTGGCCTACGCCGCAGCCACAGCAACGCAGCATCCGAGCCGCTTCTGCGACTTACACCACAGCTCACGGCAACGCTGGACTCTTAACCCACTGAGCAAGGCCAGGGATCGAACCTGCAACCTCATGCTTCCTAGTCGGATTCGTTAACCACTGTGCCATGACGGGAACTCCTATTTTATTTTTTTAATTTTTCCATTATAGCTGGTTTACAGATTTCTGTCAAATTTTTCAACTGCACCGCGTGGTGACCCGGTTACATGTACATATATGGATTTTTCACATGTGAGTAGACACAGACACAGGCTTTTTCTTAAAACACTCTGCTGCCACATGTAGAATGTCAGCAATTCCTTTTTTACTGCCTTATCTATCAACTCATTTAGCTACCGTGTAGGAACGTATATACATATTGATTGACTTCTCTATCAATTGATATCCTTCTTTGAATATGCCTGTTTATGTCTTCTTTTATGTGGGTGCTGCCTGCGATGGCATCGGGCAGTTGACTGGCCAGCTTTGGACCTACCAACGCAGCTCTTACCACAGCAGTGACAGAGACAGGACCTTAAGAAAGGCAGCCATGAGAGAACTCCCTGAGAGCTTTCTTGGTATCAATCAACGCTGTTTAATTCATCAGACCTGGGTTCAGTCAGGCCTCCCTACCCTGGTGCGGTTACTGAAAAGAGAGGCTCATATGGAAAGGCAAGGAGGAAGTTTCTCTAGGACTCGAGTGAAATAAAGCCCAGGGATTAGCACAGCAGCCCACCAAAACGCCTCCAAAGTCCACCATCCATTCATCAGCACCCACCTGTATCCAGGTTCCTAAACCCTGGACAGTCAGGGGCTTGAAAATTGTCAGTTCCCAATTCAAAGCGATGCTGCGTGGGTCCCGGCTCCTTCCTGGGCAGGAACACAAGGCACTCCCATACTCAGGAAAACCCTCAAAGCATCCTAAACACTGCCACCCGACCAGGCTGCCAATGCACCTCAAAGGCTGAAGGGACACCTGTGTCCTCTGCCTGACAGGGGGCATCTTGGAGCAGAGAGTCACAGGGGCACAGAAAACAACCCCAAACCTCTGGGTGCTTGCTGTCGGTTCCGCCCAACACACCCTCAGGCCCAACTCTGAGCCTGGACCTGCAGCCTTGGAGCCGCTCAGGGCTCCAGATGGTACTCTGGCGCCGTCTTGTGGATATCTTCTCTAACAGCAACTCTCAGGGTTTCCTCCTCTCCCTGGCTTGGCTGACCCCAGGGCTGCATTGACCTTGGGCAATGTGCAAGTGGGATTTCTTTCCTCCACGCTTTGAAATACCACGAAGGGCCCCACAAAGTGGGCCATTTCTCTCCCAAAGTCTTTCAGAGCCCTGAGGCCAACCCACCCCAAGTCACTCCATTCAAACCCTCAGATCCTGACCCCTCATCAGGAAGGTCAGCCTTCTTTCATTTTTCATTTATCCATGCACTTATGCGTTTATGAAGAGGTTTATGAAGAGGAAACTATGGATTTATTTCCTTAACTTTCCAACTTGTAATCATTCATTCCTACAGGTCTGGCAAGCTTTAATTTTTTTTCATCTTTCTTTCTTTCTCTTTATCTCTTTCTTTCTCACTTTATTGACCCCACCTGAAGCGTGTGTGAGCTGTCTGCCCATCGACGGTTTGCAAGCCACAGAGGTTACCAAAGCCACCACAAGGACAAACGCAGATCCTTTACCCAGAGAGCCAGGAGGCATCTCCACCAGAGCTTTCTGTATATCAATCCACCAGCCTTAATTCACCAGACCTGGCTTTAGATCAGGTCCACATACCAGGTGCATAGAGAGAAACACAGAGAGAAAAATCTGGAGAGAAAAATCCGGAGTTACAGGAGACCTCTTGAGAGAAAAATCACCGGGAATAGTGTAGCTGCTCATGAAACTCTCACCTATCACTGTTTTAGCACCTTCCATTCACCACCCGCAGGCACTTGATCCAGATCCCAAACCCCAGGCCTGGCTGAGATTTCAAAATTGCCAGGTTAACAACTGATACAACTCAATAGCAAAATGAACAACCCTAAACCTAAGTGTAACCTTAACCCTAACCCTAAACCTAACCCTAACCATGAACCTGAACCCTAACCCGAACACGAACCCTAAACCCAAACCCGAACCCTAACACCTTTTTCCTTTCTCTCACTTTCCACCTATGTGTTTCTTTAGAGCTAAAATGAGTTCTTCATAGACAGGAAACAGTTCCATCACATTTTTCAATCCATTCTGCCAGTCTGTGCCTTTTGATTGAGAATTTTATTTATTTATTTATTTTAGGGCCACACCGTGACATATGGAGGTTCCCAGGCAAGGGGTCGAATCGGAGTCGTAGCTGCTTACCTAGGCCACAGCCACAGCAATGCCAGATCCGAGCTGGGTCTGCGACCAACACCACAGCTCATATCCACGCAGGATCCTTAACCCACTGAGCAAGGCCAGGGATGGAAGCTGCATCCTCATGGGTATTAGTCGGATTCTTAACCCACTGAGTCACAGTGGGAACTCCTTTGACTGAGAATTTTAATCCAGTTACTTTTAAAATAACTAGTGATAGGGGGAACTTACCTTTGGCATTTTGTTATTTTTCTGTATTTCTTACACCTTTTTTGTCCCTCAGGTTCTCTATTACTAAGTACCTTCCTTGGTGTACTTTTTTTTTTTATGTTGATGTGTTTTGATTCCCTTCTCATTTCTTTTTCTATTTTTTCTATAAGTATTTTCTTTTTCTTTTTTTGTCTTTTTGCCTTTATCTAGAGCCACACCCGCAGCATATGGAGGTTCCCAGGCTAGGGGTCTAACAGGAGCTGTAGCTGCTGGCCTATGCCACAGCCACAGCAACGCAGGATCTGAGCCGCTTCTGCAACCTACACCACAGCTCACGGCAATGCCGGATCCTTAACCTACTGAGCAAGGCCAGGGATCAAACCTGCAACCTCATGGTTCTTAGTCGGATTCGTTAACCACTGAGCCACGAAGGGAACTCCTTAAGTATTTTCTTGTTGTTACAAAGGTGGTGATCACATATAACATACTAATATTATAGTAACCTATTTTGAAACCAGTGTAATTTCCATACGAAATTTTTCAGCATACGAAAACTCCATGCCTATAGCTCTCTGTATCTCTCTCTTACATTTTTGATGCAAGATCACATCTTTATATATCACTGCAATTTTTTTAAACTTTTTTCATATAAATTTTGGAGTTTGGGTTTTAATTAGCTTGCATTAAATCTGTAGATCAAATGGGGAGAATTGACATATTTACTATGTTGATTCTTCTAATTCTTATACATGATATGTCTCTATTAATTCAGGTCATCTTTGATTTTTTTAATTGTTTTAGTTTTCAGCTTACAGAACAAACAGTTGTTTTTTTACCCAGTTACTTTTCAACTAATTATTAAGATTTTTTTTCCCTTTTCTAGTTTATTTCATTTACATGTTCAACAACTGTACTGGTTTGTTTTTGTGGTTTGTGAACACTAGAAAAGAGGCATCACACTGAATATAGTCACTTAATGCTTTTCGATTTAGCATTAAGTTTCTAAGACTCGTTGATGTCATAAATAGCCATAATTTATTCCTTTTCACAGCTCTAATAATCTGTTTTTTAAAATATATCACTGCTCATCTATTCTGTCAATGTACTGAAGATACTTTTTGTTTGGATCTTACAGTGCATGAAAAAAAATATATATATATATTTTTTTTGTCTTTTTGCCTTATCTAGGGCCATACCCGCGGCATGTGGAGGTTCCCAGGCTAGGGGGTCTAATAGGAGCTGTAGCTGCCGGCCTATATCACAGCTACAGCAACGTGGGATCCGAGCCGTGTCTACAACCTACACCACAGCTCACGGCAGTGCTGGATCCTTAACCCACTGAGCGAGGCCAGGGATCGAACCCGCAACCCCACGGTTCCCAGTCGGATTCGTTAACCACTGAGCCATGACGGGAACTCCGCATGAAAAATATTAACAACTCATACAACCCAACAACAATGAAAAACAAACTACCCAATTGAAAAATGGGCAGAAGACCTAAATAGACATTTCTTCAAAGAAGGCATAGGGATGGCCAATATGCATATAAGATGCCCAGCATTAATAATTATTAGAGAAATGCAAATCAAAACTGCAATGAGGTACCACCTTACACCTATCAGAATGGCCATCACTAATAAGTCTACAAATAACAGTTGCTAGAGAGGGTGTGGAGGAAAGGGAATGTTCCCACACTGTTGGTGGGAATGTAAATTTGTAAAACACACTACAGAAAACAGTATGGGGGGGGGTTCCTCAGAAAACTGAGTATAGAACTACCAAATGATCTCGCAATCCCACCCCTGGGCATATATCCAGACAAAACCATATTTCAAAAAGATACATGCACACTTGTGTACATTGCAGCACTGTTCACAATAGCCAAGACATGGAAACAACCTAAATGTCCATCAATAGATGAATGTGGTACATGTGTACAACGGAATACTACTCAGTCATTAAAAAGAACAAAATAATGCCATTGGCAGCAACATGGATGTAACCAGAGATTCTCGTAATAAGTGAAGTGAGTCAGAAAGAGAAAGACACAGATCATACATCACTTACATGTGGAATCTAAAATACGAAACAAATGAGCCTATCTACAAAACAGACTCACAGACATAGAAAACGGACTCGGGGTTGCTAACGGGGAGGGAGAGGGATGGACTGGGAGTTTGGAGTTAGTAGATGTGAACTATTACACTGACACTGAGTAAACAACACGGTCCTTGGAGTTCCCATCATGGCTCAGTGGTTAACGAATCTGACTAGGAACCATGAGGTTGCAGGTTCGATCCCTGGCCTCGCTTAGTGGGTTAAGGATCCGGCGTTGCCGTGAGCTGTGGTGTACGTTGCAGAGGCGGCTTGGATCCCACGTTGCTGTGGCTGTGGCGTAGGCCAGCAGGTACAGCCCCAATTTGACCCCTAGCCTGGGAACCTTCATATGCTGCGAGTGCAGCCCTAGAAAAGGTAAAGCCCCCCAAAAAAGTTAAGATGCTGATTTCAGGGATGCTAAAAACAAACAAAACAAAATGGTCCTAGTGTATGGCACAGGGAACTATCATCAGTTTCCTGGGATAGACCTTGATGGACAATAGTATTTTTTTTTTTTTTTTTGTCTTTTGTCTTTTTAGGGCTGCACCCGTGGCATATGGAGGTTCCCAGGCTAGGGGTCCAATTGGTTCTGTTGCTGCCAGCTTATGCCAGAGCCACAGTAATGCCAGATCTGAGCCGTGTCTGAGACCTACACCACAGCTCACAGCAATGCCAGATCCTTAACCCACTGAGCAAGTCCAGGGATCAAGCCCGCAACCTCATGGCTCCTAGTCGGATTCATTCCCGCTGTACCACGACGGGAACTCCAGAAAACAATATTTTTTTAAAAAGAATGTATGGGGAGTTGCTGCTGTGCCTCAGTGGGTGAAGAACCTGTCACAGTCCCTGGGAACCTCCATATGCCACGGGTGCGGCCCTAAAAAGCAAAATAAAATAAATAAAATAAAATAGTAAAATAAAATACAACAAGCATGTACTCTATAGCATGGGGAAATATATTGCAATACCTTCTAATAACCTATAATGGAAAAAACTCACAAAGAATGTGTGTGTGTGTGTGTGTGTGTGTGTGTGTATCTGAATCACTTTGCCGTACACCTGAAACTAATGCAGCATTGTAAATTAACTATACTTCAATTTTTAAAATGGTTAAAATTTTTTTTAATGACTGCAAGCTTTCTGTCTTTGCGCTTTTTTTGTGTGTGAGTAGGCAGAATTTAAAGGCGTATACTCCGGGTACACCCTAAGGGCTACAGAGGGGGCAGAAGCTAGGCCAACTGTTCCCAAACTCTGCTGTGCACCAGAATCACCGGGGGGCATTTGTTTAAAATGCAGTTTCCTTGATTCCAAACCCTGGAGATTCTGATTCAATGAGTGTGGTAGAAAAGCCAGGAATCTGCATTTTAACAAGGACACCACATCATTCTGTGATCCGTGTTTGACTTTGAAGGGTAATATGCACTAGGCCTGCCAAGGGATTCTCAAATTAAGGTTTGCAGTTTTAACGCTTAAAAAGTCATTTTTTTTCCTTAGGACTTCTTCCTGACATTAGCACAGAACACCATCAGGCAACAGCGTCTCTTCCTTCAGTCACGTCACCATTCAAACAAGACTTATGCTGGAGTTCCCGTCGTGGCTCAGTGGTTAACGAATCCGACTAAGAACCATGAGGTTGCTGGTTTGATCCCTGGCCTTGCTCAGTGGGTTAAGCATCCGGCGTTGCCTGCCGTGAGCTGTGGTGTAGGTTGCAGACGCAGCTCGGATCCCGCGTTGCTGTGGCTGTGGCGTAGGCCGGCGGCTACAGCTCCTGTTAGACCCCTAGCCTGGGAACCTCCATATGCCGCGGGTGCAGCCCCAGATAAGGCAAAAAGACAAAAAACAAAAACAAAAAACAAATACTTATGCTAAAGGTATAGTCAGTAGATGATAAACACATTTTACCTTCCTTTACCAGTGTCGAGACCTCTTTGTCAAAGTAGCTTTGGCCACTTGAGTCTTAAAATACTTTCAAAGATGACAAATCAATGACCAGCCTAACTTGCTTGCAAATTTTTAAATTTTATTGATATCATATCACAAGAACCAGAGCACCGATGTCTAGTCTAGCCCCAAAATACTCATTTTTAAAGAACATGTTAAGCCTGAGTTCCTTTCCTTTTTTTTTTTTTTTGTCTTTTTGCCTTTATGTAGAGCCGCACCCATGGCATATGCAGGTTCCCAGGCTAGGGATCTAACAGGAGCTGTAGCCACCGGCCTACACCACAGCCACAGCAACGCGGGATCCGAGCCGCGTCTGCAACCTACACCACAGCTCACGGCAACGCCGGATCCTTAACCCACTGAGCAAGGCCAGGGATCAAACCAGCAACCTCATGGTTCCTAGTCGGATTCGTTAACCACTGAGCCACGACGGGAACTCCCTGAGTTCCTTTCTTGTCTTTGTAATCTTATGCCACAAGTGATCTCACTTGGGTTCTCACTGTCATATCTGACATTAACCAGTGAGGTGCATGTCAGGCTTACTTAGATTCCACATATAACCTAGAGAAAGACGAAAGCCGAGGTTTTAAGACAAAAGGGCTTCCATATCTATTTAATAGGTAACGCAAAGATCCAGGAGAAAAATTAAAGAATAAACATGACCTAGAGCAACTTTGACTTTAGATCTTGACCAAGTAAGATGTCAAAAATAACCATATCCCCTCAACTACAATTGAAGTCATTTTAAATATTTATCGGTCATAATTCTCTCCATTAAACAGCTTAAAATCAAAGACAGGTGAAATACTGATTACAGTCAAAATAGGGTAATAGGTAAATGGGAGTTCGTTATACTATTATTTATTTATTCATTTATTTTGTCTTTTCAGGGCCACACCCATGGCATATGTAAGTTCCCAGACTAGGGGTGGAATCAGAGCTGTAGCTGCCAGCCTACATCACAGCCACAGCAATGCCAGATCTTCAACCCACGGAGCGAGGCCAGGAATCGAACCTGTATCCTTATGGATACTAGTCCCGTTCTTTACCACTGACCCATGACGGGAACTCCAATATACTATTAACTTTTGTTTAGGTCTGAAAATCCCAATTGTTTTTTTTTTGGGGGGGGGGTTGTGTGTTTGTTCCGTGTGTGTGTGTCTGTGTGTGTGTGTGCGCGTGTGTGTGTGTGTGTGTCTGTGTGGCGGATGTGTAAACCACCTGACTTGAATTGGATAATGAAGTTCCAGTGATTGGAGTCAAGGGTGCAGCAAATTCGAGGGGAGTGACTAATAAGTACTGGAGACAGAGGTTTGTATGTCATGTTAATCAATTCGAACTTTATCCTGAAAAATCAGGAAATCATTTAAAATTTTTACGCAAGAGCGTGACTTGATTGACAAAGTGTTTCTCAAACTTCCCTTATTGGTATAACATCTTCATGATTCTTGCCATCTCTCCATATCATCCATAGTTAACTTACGTAATATTGTTTAAACCAAACTTTTATTCCTTTATAAACATACGTAAAGAGGAAACTCATTACCAGCACTGCTTGCCATAATATTCAAAATAAATACCTAACTATTAAATTAGAACAATGTTCATTTATGTACCCACGTAAAATCATCTCATGCATCACTGTGTAGGTGTACCACATTCTCACGACCGGTTTATTAGACGTCACCTGGTATCTCCTGTTAGATCCGTGCTGGGCAATTCAGCCACAGGTCAAAGAGGACATAAGTTTGTGTATGCTTTGTAATGTCTACATACCAGCCCTTATGAGATTTCAAATGTGCACACAAATCAACTCGGGACCTTGTAAAAGTGCAGATTTTGACTCTATATGGAACCTAGATTCTGCATTTCTAACTCCTAAAAGATACTGATGTTGGTTTCCCAACCACGCCACGCAGCAAGGTACCAGACTGTAAGTCCCCGAAGGGCAGGGACCATGCCTTATTCCTTTTTTTTTTTTTTTTTAATTCTTTAGAATAGTGTCTGGCACAGGCAACTGCTAAGTTAACACTCGTTGAAGAAAGCACTGAATTCGCTTCCTCCCAGTCACATGACTCTCAATAAGCAACCTTCAGCTCAAGTCTCTCGCGCGCTCGCACCACTACTGTTCAAAACATTTTAATCTAAGACAAAACTATAGCTCCGTTTTTATTTTCTAAGTAATCCAGTCTAGAATATAAATTCCATGAGAGCAGAGACCTTAGTTGTGAGGATTTCCTAAATTTCAGTCTCCCCGGCCCTGGTCTGGCAGTAAGAACAGTGAATTCACTGGGCAAGGCTTCTGCTTTCACGGAGCTAATGATCTAGCGAGGACTTCAAGCAAAAGGGGCGATCACACCAGGCTTCTAAGCCCAAGCCTTTGCTGAAAGATACGCTAGCGGGTTCGAAAGCCTCCGGCCACACTGCAGCTGGAGGTCCCGCAGCTCTGAAAATCCCGGGGCAGGGGCTCTTTCATTGGACGGTCCAGATCGGGAGAATCCAAAGTGGCGGGGGTGCTGGGATGGGCTGTCCCAGACGTAGGAGAGGACTGAGGAGTGTATATCAGTCCAGGAAGAGAATCGTAAAAGTGGTAACTTAAATCGTCTTCTGAATATTTCCTTACGAAATGATGCGTCTCCCTCTCCTGCGTCTTGGAGGAATTGGACCGGTCCAACCTCCTCCGGGGAGCAGTAGAGCGCAGCGGGTCGAGTAGAGAGTCCCCTCGGTAGGCGGGGGAAAGCGTGTCGCGGGGAATGCTGGGCCATTCCCGCCGTCCTCCACCATCTTGCCTTCCCGGGAGGCGGCTGTAACCGTGCGTCCGAGCAGTCTTCAGCCATGAAGCTTATAACCAGAGCCGGGTCCTTCTCGGTGAGCACAGCCGGCGGGCTCGGGGCAGGATTGGGGAGCAGTTTGTTAGCAAGGTCATACGGACAGGAGGTGCCTGGTTTGGGGTCCCGGCGCCTTGGGCTCCGTCTTGCCCTTCAGCTGAACCCTGCCGGCCAAGTGGGGTCTGCAGGCTGGGTGGGTCAGGCTTTAGAAGGACAGCACCGTGCTCTGAATACAGGAAACCCAATGCCGGAAAACCTGAAGAGAGGGAGAGGGCTTGAGAGCCGAGGTGTAGCGAGTGGGTGGGGAGACCTTTGAAGGTCACTGCTGCGCATTGCTGGAGAAGGCGACAGCCAGACCTCGGGCGCAGGAGGCTGGCGTAGACCTCGCCCCCCATCCCAACCCTGTTGACCTCGGCCTGTTCTTCCTGGCGCATCACGGAGCATCAGCTTCTCCAACGGGCTTATGAGTATAATCGTAAGGAAGAAATGAGCTAATGTCTTCCTAGCGTTTTTCACGGTGCCTGAACCTTGTTACCGTGGCGTCCTGCTTTTCTTGATCTTTTGTCAGAGTTTACCTAGGAGGGGTTCTTGTAAGCTCATTCAAGCAGGAATGAAACATAGCTGTCATCTGGGGAAAAGTCCTCTGAGTGTCAGTGTTATATGTCTGGAACGGCGGTTATGGCGGGGGAGGGGTCGGGTTGTTCTCAGATTTAAAAAATCTCAACAAAGCCAGTTTTGCTCCCACGGGACAGCTGGCAATATCTAGAGACGTTTTTGGTTGTAACCACATGTGGGGGAGTGCTGCAGCTCAGCATCCGACAATGCATAAAGCTGTCCACGGCGAAGAATTATCCAGCCCCAGATGCCAAAATTACCTGAGTTGCCAGGTAACCTAGTAAATTGGTAGAAGGAGATGCAAAAGACCAGGGAATGGAGATTCGCTGTGCTTAATGCTTAGGTAGATAAACTCTGAATTGTGCAGATAACTGTAACTTAGTCTATAGTTGTCTTAACTTTCCTAGCACCCCTAGACACAGCAGTGACTAGTAACTCTTAGAGGAAAGCCCAGTTAGACTCGCAAGAGATCCCCAAATCTCCTCCTCCATTCCATCCATCTCCACCTTCCTGTAGGAAAAAAAAAAAAAAAAAAAAAAACTCGGAGTTCCTGCTGGGGCTAAGTGGAAAGGAATCTGACTAGAATCCATGAGGACACAGGTTTGATCCCTGGCCTCACCCAGTGGGTTAAGGATCAGCTGTTGCTGTGAGCTGTTGTATAGGTGGTAAACACAGCTCAGAACTGACCGTGCTGGGAGTTCCCATTGTGGCTTAGTGGTTAACGAATCCGACTAGGAACCATGAGGTTGCGGGTTCGATCCCTGGCGTTGCTCAGTGGGTTAAGGATCCAGCGTTGCCGTGAGCTGTGGTGTAGGTCGCAGACACGTCTCGGTTCCCGCGTTGCTCTGGCTGTGGCGTCAACCAGCGGCTACAGCTCTGATTAGACCCCTAGCCTGGGAACCTCCACATGCCGCTGGTGCGGCCCTAAAGAAAAGAGAACTAACCTTGCTGTGGCCGAGGCGTAAGCCAGCGGCTACAGCTCTGATTCAACCCCCTAGCCTGGGAACCTCCATATGCCATAGGTGTTGGACCTAAAAAGACAAAAAATAAAATAAAAAATATATTAAAAAAGAAGAGCTCAAAGATACAGAGTTGGAGAGAACTAATGTAAACAGATTGCAATAAGCTTGAAAGCAATTTTTAATATTTCTAATTATAGCTTATCTTGCATAAGAGTAAATTTATACAATTTTTGTTATTAAGTCAAAATAGTAATTGTATGAACAATTGCCAGGATAAATTCTTTGTAGCAGATTTGAATGGGACAGATTATAAGGAAGCACACAACCAACAAAATGTCACAGTTCAGACACATTTAGGTTCCTAACCATGGAACCATAGATTATTCGTATTTGAACTTTGCCTGTATATCTTAACTTTTTAATTTCTGGAAAATCAAAAGCTAACATCACTAGGGAGTTCCCGTCGTGGCTCAGCGGAAATGAATCCAACTAGGAACCATGAGGTTGTGGGTTCGATCCCTGGCCTTGCTCAGTGGGTTAAGGATCCGGCGTTGCCGTGAGCTGTGGTGTAGGTTGCAGACGCAGCTCGGATCTGGCGTGGCTGTGGCTCTGGTGTAGGCCAGCAGCTGTGACTCTGACTGGACCCCTAACCTGGGAATCTCCATACACGCCGTGGGTGCAGCCCTAAAACGACAAAAGACTAAAATAAATAAATAAATAAATAAATAAATAAATAAATAAATAAAAGGGTATGAATGTGGCTACTCCACACTTTTTCAAAAAATTCCAAAGCATTAGAGCTAGAAAGAACCACTTGAAGCTTTAATAAAATAGTTAAAAAGTTTTAAAAAAAAATAGTTACCGCCGTGACTCAGTGGAAGTGAATATGACTAGGATCCGTGAGGATGCAGGTTCAATCCCCGGCCTTGCTCAGTGGGTTAAGGATCTGGCATTGCTGTGGCTGTGGTGTAGGCTGGCAGCTGTAGCTCTGATTGGACCCCTAGCCTGGGAACCTCCATATGCTGTGGGTGTGACCCTAAAAAAAAAAAGACAAAAAAAAACCCCACAGAAAGTAATAATTCTTTACATCATAAGAAACGAGCCTGTAGAACTCAGTATTCCTTCAGGCTCTACAAATCACAAATGAATATTTAAGAATTGCGTGGGTAAACTGGTGGATGAGTAAATCCATAATATGTTCATCATCTAAATCTTCCCATGTGGTTCTTTCACTATTGAATGCCCTCTGTTGCTGGGCCCACTCTTACCAGTGCACTCGGATACAGAGAAATGTGGTAACCTGTCTTTTTTTTTTTTGGTGTTTAGAGATTTTATTCCCTCAAAGTTGCTCCCAAAGCTTTGGCCAGCGCTGCCCCTGCAGGAGTGCCTCTGCAGCCTCAGGACCTCGAGGTTAGTCCCACCGAGTTGCTCACTGGACCCACTTGTGCCTTACTGTCCGTGGTAATGTCAGCACATTAATCACATCCCTATTTTATTTTAAATAGTTTACCAAATTACCAAATGGCTTGGTGATTGCGTCTCTCGAAAACTATGCTCCTGCATCAAGAATTGGTTTGTTCATTAAAGCAGGCAGTAGATACGAGGACTCCAACAATTTAGGAACCTCTCATCTGCTTCGTCTTGCATCCAGTTTGGTAAGCATCTTTACTGCTGCAGTGTGTTTAGAAATCTGTGGAGTTCCCTGGTGGCTCGGCAGGTTAAGGGCCTGACATTGTCACTGCTATGGGGCAGGTTCGATCCCTGGTCCGGGAACTTCTGCACGCTTCGAGTGCTGCCCACCCCCCAAAAAGAAAGCAATCTGTGGTATCTTGGTCCTACAGAAAAGGAAAACAAAGCAACATCCCATGTTAGTTTCCCAGAGCTGCCATAGTGGGTTACTGCAGTGGGGCTCAACAACAGGGATTTATTTCTCACAGTCTGGAGGCTGGAAGTCAGTCAGGGTGTCAGTGGAGCTCTGCTCCCTCTAAAGGCTCTGAGGAGAGTCTTGCCTTGTCTCTTCCTAGCTGCTGGTGGTTGCCAGCAGTCCTTGGCATTCCGTGACTTGCGGCTACATCCTTCCAGTCTCTGCCCTTGTCACATGGCCTCTGGGTCCAAATATCCTTCTCAGTTAAATTTTTCAGTCATATTAGATTGAGCATCCGTAACCTTGTTTTAAATATTTACATCTGCAAAGACTATTTCCAAATAAGGCGACATTTGCAGGTCCTGGGTGGACATGATCTTTGGAGGGACGTTACTCAACTCAGTCCAGTTCCTGAAAAACCACAGGATACTTACTGCAGAGAAGCATTAAGTTAGTGACCCTCTGCATGTTAGTGCTAGAGCGTAGGAAGTCAATTTCTAGAAAATTTTAAGTGCTAGAAATTACAAGAAAACTGCTCTTTCCCATATGCAAATCTCTCAGAATAGAATGATGAATCCAGTAAGCTTGTATTTGATAATGGAATTTTAACCTAACTGTACTTGTGCTTTTTGGGGAACTTTCATTATTCTTAAACTAAAAAAGTATTCACTATTTAGGTAATGTTCCTTTTGAATTTATTGACAAACATTAGACCTTGATTTAGAGTGATGTTTGACAAACTTCGCAATTAAAAAAGTGCTAAAAGCAATTGTTCTTTCTTTTCCAAGACTACAAAAGGGGCTTCGTCTTTCAAAATAACCCGTGGAATCGAAGCAGTTGGTGGTAAATTAAGGTTTGTTAAAATAAATAATCAGAAATAGTGAAAACGCTGGAAGATAGTTGTAAAGGAACTTTTCTGTTATCAAGGTGGTTAACAATTTCTTAAGGCACAAGAAGGAAAACACTGATAAATTTGACTGCAAAAAATGTAAAATATCTTTAGGCCTTAAAATAAAGATTTATATTAACTGGGAGTAGATGATTTGCAACATGTGTAACATGGAGAGAATGAACTACAAATTAGTAAAAAACAACCAAAGAGAAAATGGATGGGGAGAGGCTGTTCCCAGAAGAGGAAGCCAGAAGCAATGATCTTCACTTGTACTCTGGTAGAAGTTTCAATTGATAGGACTACTTAGAAAAGAACCAAGTAATATCTATTAATACTGAAAATGAGCATATTTTACAACCTAACAATTTTTAATCCATATGCACAAAGGAATTCTTTATTTTTATTGAGACTGGAAGCAATTTAAATGCCTGATTTTGGAGTTCCCTTCGTGGCTCAATGGTTAACGAATCCGACTAAGAACCATGAGATTGCAGGTTCGATCCCTGGCCTTGGTCAGTGGGTTAAGAATCCGGCGTTGCCGTGAGCTGTGGTGTAGGTTGCAGATGTGGCTCGGATCCCACGTTGCTGTGGCTGTGGTGTAGGCCGGCGGCTACAGCTCCTGTTAGACCCCTAGCCTGGGAACCTCCATATGCCGCAGGTGAGGCCCTAGATAAGGCAAAAGACAAAAAAAAAAAATAAATGCCTGTCTTTAAAGAGATAGAAAAAGTATGCTACAGTAAAATGCTGGGCCTACTACACGGCAGTTAAGGAAGAACTCGATCTGTATCAACATATCAGACTTCAAAATGTTTTGTGGAAAAATAAGTTTCACGATTTTTTTAAGGTATACGATTTTTAACAAAATAGTACTATGCTGTGCTTATGATTATATTTCTCTCTAGTGTGGGAGAAGGTGAGGGAGTTAGCCTGAGAAGGACATAAAGAGATCTTCAGCTTTAAAGTTTTTTTTTTTTTAATTGTGGTAAAATACACATAACATAAAATTTACCACTTTGCATCCGCTAGCCCCAAACTCCCCGTCCGTCCTGCTCCCTCCCGCTCCCCCTTATAGGTGTGACCGGGTCACTCTGCTGGACAGCAGAAACGGACAGAACATCAACTATACTTTAATACAGAATATTTAAAATATGTATGAAAGAGATTTTCCACGTTTAGTTCTCTTGCAGCACAACGGGTTAAGGATCCAGTGTTGTCATTTACCACCTTCAAGTATAGAGTCCTATGGTGATAGGTGGCATTAAGCACCGCCACCACCACCATCTCCAGAATGTGCTGTTTTTGTTTTTCTTTTTTTGCTTTCTAGGGCCGTACTTGCGGCATATGGAAGTTCCTAAGCTAGAGATCAAATCATAGCTACAGCTGCCGGCCTATGCCACAGCCACAGCCACACGGGATCCGAGCCACATCTGCAGCCTACACCTAGCTCACGGCAGCACCGGATTGCTGACCCATTGAGCAAAGCTAGGGATCGAACCTGCTTCCTCATGGATACTAGTCGGATGTGCTTCCACTGCACCACCATGGGAACTCCCTCCAGAAACTTTTCGTCTTTCCCAGCTAAAACTCCGCAACACTGACTCCTCGTCCCCTCTCCCCCAGCCCCAGGCAACCAGCAGTCTGTGTTCTAGGTCTGTGATTTTGACTGCTCTGGGTACCTCGTATCAGTGGACTCATACAGTACTTGTTATCCTTTCGTGACTCCCTTACTTCACTTATCAAAAAGGTCTCAAGGTTTATCCACGTGTGACACGTCAGGATTCACTTCCTTTTAAAGGTCGAAATAGTTGCCATTTTCTTATTTAAGATTTTTTTTTAATTTTAAAGTTTTAGTTGAGTGTATATGCTTTTGTTATACTATTGTTTATACTTTTTTAAACATCAAAGTAATTTTTTTCTGAAAGAATTGGTTGATTTAGGAGTTCCCATCGTGGCTCAGTGGTTGACGAATCCGACTAGGAACCATGAGGTGGCAGGTTCGATCCCTGGCCTTGCTCAGTGGGTTGAGGATCCAGCGTTGCCGTGAGCTGTGGTGTAGGTTGCAGACGCGGCTCGGATACCGCGTTGCTGTGGCTGTGGTCAAGGCCAGTGACTACAGCTGGATTCGACGCCTAGCCTGGGAACTTCCATATGCCGCGGGTGTGGCCCTAAAAGGACAAAAAAACAAAAAATAAATAAAAAGTAAAGGAAAGCTAATATTGATCTGGATAATTCACTGTAATTTATTTTGACATAGTGTGACTTCAACGAGGGAAAGCATGGCTTACACAGTGGAATGCCTACGAGATGACATGTAAGTACCTGTGTGTGTTTTTTAAAGAAATACTAAGCTGCTCAATTCTAGTCTTTTTCGAATGTGGCGTTGTGGCATCTGATGTTGGTTTTGGATTATTATTCACAAAGTGCCTAAATTTGGCTACTGAGAGCATTACAGTTATGAAGAATGGATGTTGGTTTTAAAGTTTTTGACAGTAACTCTTACCTTCATGTCTTCCGTAGTGAGATTCTAATGGAGTTCCTGCTCAATGTCACCACAGCACCAGAATTTCGGCGCTGGGAGGTAGCTGCCCTGCAGTCTCAGCTAAGGACTGACAAAGCCGTGGCCTTTCAGAATCCACAGGCTTGTAAGTGCACTTTCAGATTATATTCAGTTATTTCTAAGTTAAAATCCGTTTGTGGAGGAATAAGATTGCAGTTGAAATTTTTTCTCCTTGGGTTTGAAAATATGCTTTCCAAAAATTTGTCCACTTTTTAAATCATACAGTTCTGTTTGTTTCTAAACATTCGTGATGTTGAGGAGTTCCCGTCATGGCGCAGCGATTAACAAATCCGACTAAGAACCATGAGGTTGCGGGTTCAGTCCCTGGCCTTGCTCAGTGGATTAAGGATCCGGCGTTGCCGTGAGCTGTGGTGTAGGTTGCAGACGCAGCTCGGATCCTGCATTGTTGTGGCTGCGGTGTAGGCCGGCGGCTACAGCTCCGATTAGACCCCTAGCCTGGGAACCTCCACATGCCGCAGGTGAGGCCCTAAAATGACAAAATGGCAAAAAAGAAAAAAGAAAAAAAAATTGTGATGTTGATTATTTTTCATCTTTGATAGTGTGTAAATTGATTGTAGACTCTTGCGCCTTTTTCATGTGTGTCATTCCCCCACCTGGTGGTGGTGGTGTTTTCTTTTTTTTCTCTCTCTCTCTTTTTTTTTTTCAGCCACATCCGTGGTGTTTGGAAGTTCCCAGGCCAGGAACTGAATCCGAACCAGAGCTAAGACCTGCGTTGCAGCTGCAGCAACACTGGATCCTTAACCCACTGTGCTGGGCCAGGGATCCAACCAGTGCCTTCACAGAGACAAGCCTGATCATGAACCCACTGTGCCACAGCAGGAACTCCCTAGCTAGTATTTTTTTACTGGTTGTTTTGCTTAGACCAAATCTGCCAGGAGTTTATTATTGCTGCTGCTTTTATTGTTTATTGTTATGTGTTGCCATTATTGTTTAGCCAACTCATCTTTATTGGGTCTTTCCAAAGCAATCAACTAAATTTTTAAAAGTGACAACTTTTTTATGGGACTTCCCATCATGGCTCAGTGGTTAACAAATCCAACTAGGAACCATGAGGTTGCAGGTTCAATCCCTGGCCTCACTCAGTGGGTTAAGGATCCGGCGTTGCCGTGAGCTGTGGTGAAGGCCGGCGGCTACAGCTCCAATTAGACCCCTAGCCTGGGAACCTCCATATGCCGCGGGTGCGGCCCTAGAAAAAGCAAAGAGACCACAAAAAAAAACTTTTTTGTATTCATATTTGTGTTTATATAGTATTTAGTTATATAATCTTGACAAGTACCTCTGATGAAACCTATAAAAAAGCACCACTGACTCAGAAGTCATCCAGCTCCAACAGGCCACTGAGGTATATGCAGGTGACCAGCTGCTGGGGCTCAGGGTTTTGATGGACTTCACTCAGAAGAAGGCCTATCAAGAGCAGGTGTCCCAAAAAGGGGGAAAAAAGAAGGAATGGGTCTCCTGTCTAGTATTTGGAAAACAGTAAATGCTTGTTTCCTGTTAGCTAATAATATTTCATAGCATTTCTGTGTCGCATAGGAGAATGACCTCTACCAGAGTTAGATAGAATGGCAGAGTTGTAGAAAAGATGACTTGAGGAGTTCCCGCCGTGGCGCAGCGGTTAACGAACCCGACTTAGCATCCATGAGGACGCAGGCTGGATCCCTGGCCTCACTCAGTGGATTAAGGATCCGGCGTTGCCAGAGCTGTAGTGGAGCTCGCGGATGCAGGTCGGATCTGGCGTTGCTGTGGATGTGATGTAGGCCAGCAGCTGTAGCTCTGATTCGACCCTAAAAAAAAAAAAAACCAAGTGCGGCCCTAAAAGCCAAACAAACAACCTCTGTGTTCAGAGTGGCTTTCTTCCCCACTGGTAGCGTTGAGGCCCCAGCCAGAATAATCCTTTCTGCCAGAATAATTACTGTAGTCTCCTGGCCAGTGTCTCTGCCTTCAAGCTTACCTCTTCAGGCCATCGCTACTGCACATCACTATTATGGTGATTTTTTTTTTGCTTTTTTTTAGGGCGCAACTGTGACATATGGAGGTTCCCAGGCTAGGGGTCCAATCAGAGCTACAGCTGCCGGCCTACAGCACAGCCACAGCAGGGCGGAATCTGAGCCGTGTCTGTGACCTACAGCACAGCTCACGGCGGTGCTAGATCCTTAAACCTGCAGAGCGAGGCCAGGGGCCCCACCTGCAACCTCATGGTTCCTAGTCGGATTTGTTTCCTCTGCTCAACGACAGCAACTCCTCCAGTGATCCTTCTGACATGAAAATGCTATAAAGGCTTCTTATTATCTATGAGGTCAACCCTTTAGCTGAGCCTATATGGTAATGCTAATGATCTCTGGCGCCTGCCACCCTCCCTCGTTTCTTGCTCTGCCCGCTTCCCTTCCTAGCTGCCATCGCCCTTTGAATCAAACTGCTGCCTGTTTCCTCCACCTGAAATGCTGTTCCTGGATCATTCACCTACTCATTCTGTCAGACCTCATCCCGTATTTTACTTCAGTGATTCCTTTCAAATTCCCCCTGCCCATCCCCAGTGCCCCCGCTGCACTTTCGATAGAAGGCCAACATCACAGCCGTAATGCTTTATTTTATAGCTTTTTCCCCCTCACCGCTCTGAGGGCTGGCATCATGTCTTACTCATCTGTATTCCCCATGCCTAACCCAGTACCCGGCCAAGGAGGACTGCCCAGATGATGAGTAAAAGATGCAGACCTCAAGCAGAGGCACTGAACCGGGGAAAGTGGGGACTTGCCATGGTGTCAACAAGGAGTGCGGTTTGGCAGTAGCATTTGACCCGTGGGAGCTAGTAAGATGACCTAAAACTGACACTTTCACATTCCTCGTACCCTGACAACCCCCTCATTGCCTAGAGAGGGAACCTGGGAAGTGAAGTTCAGATTAATGACTTATGGTCACAGGGCACGTTACTGGCAGAAATCACTAGATTCAGACTTCATCTACTTTCCAGGTGACACCGGGTGGACTAAAGTCAGAGACATGTTTAGGTGGATTCTGACGTTTAGGAGCTCCTCTCCTTGGAGTTCCCGTTGTGGCTCAGTGGTTAACAAATCCGACAGGGACCATGAGGTTGCGGGTTCGATCCCTGGCCTTGCTCAGTGGGTTAAGGATCCGGCGTTGCCGTGAGCTGTGGTGTAGGTTGCAGATGCGGCTCGGATCCCGCATTGCTGTGGCTGTGGTGAAGGCTGGCGGCTACAGCTCCTGTTAGACCGCTAGCCTGGGAACCTCCATATGCCGCGGGTGCGGCTCTAGATAAAGGCAAAAAGGCAAAAAAAAAAAAAGAGTGGATAAGCAGTGAGGTCCTGCTGCACAGCACATCTAGTCTCTTGGGATGGACCATGATGGAAGATGCTATAAGAAAGGGAATGTGTCTTGTCTGTCTGTCTGTCTGTTTATCTATCTGTATGACTGGGTCCATTTGCTATACAGCAGAAATAGGCACAACACGGTAAATCAATTATACTTTAATTTTAAAAAGCGGAAAAAACGAAGCTGCTTGCTTGGCAACCGCATCAGCAAGCTGATTTCCTTAAAAAAAAAGAGAGATGATGGTAAAAGCTTTTCAGGCACAGAACGATGCATATTAGCCACGGAGGTGCTTGAATGAGGCACAACAAAGTGTTTCTTCTATGGCAGGGAGTTCACTGTAAGTGAGGAGGAACCAGCAATGAGGATGGAGAGTCAAACAGGGCTTGAACAACAGGACCTCGTACACCAGCATTTGGATAATTTCATGAAAGCAATGAGAAGCCACTTAAGAATGTTAAGCAGGAGTTCCCATCTGGCTCAGAGGACGCAGGTTCGATTCCTGGCCTCACTCAGTGGATGTAGGCTGGCAGCTACAGCTCGGATTACACCCTGGCCTGGGAACTTCCATACGCCACAAGTGTGGCCCTAAAAAGGAAAAAAAAAAAAAAAAAAAAGGAAAAGGAAGGGAGGAGATGGCAAACCTTACTGTGATTTGTAGATTGGCACTGGCATTTACTTATGTGATAATAGATTAAGAGGAGTTCCCATCGTGGCGCAGTGGTTAACGAATCCGACTAGGAACCATGAGGTTGCAGGTTTGGTCCCTGGCCTTGCTCAGTGGGTTAAGGATCTGGCGTTGCCGTGAGCTGTGGTGTAGGTTGCAGACGCGGCTCGGATCCCGTGTTGCTGTGGCTGTGGCAAAGGCCGGCAGCTACAGCTCCTGTTAGACCCCTAGCCTGGGAACCTCCACATGCCGCGGGTGCAGCCCTAAAATGACAAAAGGCAAAAAAAAAAGTGAGATTAAGAGCCAAAAAGGAATAGTACTGCTGCTGTCCAAGAAGGAACATGACAATGGAGGCTGTTCCTTCCCTAGGCAGAATGAAAATAAGATAATTTTATAGTATAACCAAACTTCTTCCGCCAGGACTGGCTGATGAGGACAGGGCACTGAAACGGAAGCAGGTCGGCACTGTGTTAAGACTGAACCCCACTCGGAGTTCCCGTCGTGGCTCAGTGGTTAACGAATCCGACTAAGAACCATGAGGTTGCGGGTTCGATCCCTGGCCCCGCTCAGTGGGTTAAGGATCTGGCGTTGCCGTGACCTGTGGTGTAGGTTGCAGGCGCGACTCAGATCCCGCGTTGCTGTGGCTGTGGTGAAGGCCGGCGGCTACAGCTCCGATTAGACCCCTAGCCTGGGAGCTTCCATATGCCGTGGGTGCGGCCCTAGATAAGGCAAAAAAAAAAAAGACTGAACCCCGTAAATTATGTTTACTCTTCCTGACAACAATAGAAACATCCTCAGCAAAAAGTAAATTTGATTCCGAATTATAGCAGATGAAACATAAAGCTAATACCATTTATCATGCTTAGGTATGTTATTATCCATTTATAGCCATAAAAATTGACTACGGACAGTTGTAGCCTATACATAACAAAGATGCAGCTATTATTTCCTCTAAAATGAACAACCTTGGAAACGGTTTTCCTATGTTTTAATTTTCTCACTCACAAGAAGAGGTTTTGGAGTTCCCATTGTGGCTCAGCGGTTAACAAATCCGACTAGGAACCATGAGCTTGCGGGTTCAATCCCTGGCTTTGCTCAGTGGGTTAAGGATCCGGCGTTGCTGTGAGCTGTGGTGTAGGTCGCAGATGCGGCTCGGATCCCGCGTGGCTGTGGCTGTGGCGAAGGCCGGCGGCTACAGCTCCTGTTCGACTCCTAGCCTGGGAACCTCCATATGCCTCAAGTACGGCCCTAGAAAAGGCAAAAAGACAAAAAAAAAGCAGCTGCTCTCCTAGAATCTCTTATTTTTCTCAGCACATTCAACTGGCAGAATTTTAAAAGCTGCTAGAGATTAAATGATGATAAATTTCAAGTCCTCTTAGTACTTGAATGCCGTTAAGATGACCAAAGTTGTACAGTCTAGTTGCTTTCTAGGCTCTGAACATTTTGTTGTCTTTATTTAAATCACATATCCGTAACTGCTTCTTTCCTTACTTTACAGATGTCCTTGAAAATTTGCATGCTGCAGCTTACCGAAATGCCTTGGCTAATCCCTTGTATTGTCCTGATTATAGGATTGGAAAAGTGACGCCAGATCAGGTACTGATAAAAATACATTATATTTTAAAATGTGCCTATGTTCACATTAAATTGAACATTCATCTACTATTTCAGTGTTGTTTGCTAATTCCTGTTTTTATCTTCTAATTTGAGAAATCTCGTTTGCTTATTTTTCCATGAGCTTGCTTTTTACCTAAAATTTGATCTGAACAATTTTTGTGTATTTTTCAACTAAAAACATAAAAGTCTTTATTACAAAAGTGACATTCATCACAGAAAATTCAGGAAACAAAGATAGGCAAAACAAAGGGAGGAAGTTCCCATCGTGGCTCAGCGGCAACGAACCCAAGTAGTGTCCGTGAAGACACGGGTTCGATCCCCAGCCTCGCTCAGTGGGTTAAGGATGTGGCATTGTCCGTGAGCTGTGGTGTAGGTTGCAGAGGCAGCTCGGATCCCGCGTTGCTGTGTCTGTGGTGTAGGCCGGCAGCTGTAGCTCCTATTCGACCCCTAGCCTGGGAATCTCCCTCTGCTGAGAGTGTGGCCCTAAAAAGCAAAAAAGGGAAAGTAAAAGGAAAAAAATATTTCATACACCTAAAGGCACTCATTGTTAATACCCAGGTGTATTTTTCTTTTAGACTCTTTCTGTGTGTATGTGTCTTTTAAACAGTACATAAATGTTTAACTACCGTAATCTTGTGACTAAAAGTCTTCCTTAACCACTCTGAATACATAGGTAGGAATGAACACCACCTCCCTACCTCCCACTCCGTCATCAGCCTGCTCACCAGCTCACTTACCTTCTCCAGCACACCTCCCTCACTTTGCTAGCAGTACAGATTTGGCGCACGTCACCGCCATGTCTGTATCAGAGAACTTTGTTTCCAAAGCATGAAGCATTGCACATTAAATCTGCAAGTGCAGATGTGTGTGGCTGCAGTCTTAATTACCTACTTCCACCAATCACCCATTCCCCCCAAAATTTTTAATCAGAAGACATTAAGAGAAAAACTGGGAGGAGTTCCCATTGTAGCTCAACGGAAACAAACCCAGCTAGTATCCATGAGGGTGTAGATTCCCCAACTCACTGGCCCCACTCAGTGGGCTGGCGATCCAGCGTTGCCTCGAACTGTGGTGTAGGTTGCAGATACAGCTCAGATCTGGCATCGCTGTGGTGTAGGCCGACAGCTACAGCTCCGATTAGACCCTTAGCCTGGGACCTTCCATACGCCACGGGTGCGGCCCTAAAAAGACACACACACAAAAAAATAATGAACATAGAGAATCCTTTACCTATAAGGATGTCTGTTGTGGGATTGTATATAATTGAAAAATAATTAGAAACAAATTAAACATCCAACATTAGAGAACTAAATAACGTATTCAGTATCTGTAAAGTGGACTACTACTCAACCATTCAGAAATACTGGTAATGAAAATTTTCATAACATCGTCAAGTAAGGAAAAGGTAATTTATGAATAAGATATACCAAGGAGTCCCTTTTTTTAAAAAATGAGGTGTGTGTGTATGTATCATGGACAAATACTGAGATGTTAACGATAGTAATTAGCATTTTTTAAATGTATCCTCGGGTTAAAGGAAATTCTAAGGAAACTGGTGCTAGAATACTTTGAGCAAAGGGCGCATTCTGTAGAAAAACATCAGTTAAAAAAAAAAGGAATATGGCTTTCCGAGGTGGAAACACCATTTACTTTAGGAGACAGGTTCTGAAAGATGGATTCTGGTTACCTTAGTTTAGCAGTCTCAACATAAGCCAGGGAGCCGTTTTTTTTTCCTTCTCCCTCCACCCCACCCAAACAATGAATTTTTTTTTTTAGGGCCGCACCCACGGCATATGGCAAGTTCCCAGGCTAGGGTTCACATTGGAGCTGCAGGCATAATGACGCCAGGTCCGAGCTGTGTCGGTGGCCCCCACCACAGCTCAGAGCAATGCCTGATCCTTCAAACCCAGTGAGCGGGGCCAGGAATCAAACCTGCGTCCTCATGGATACTAGTCGGTTTCATTATCACTGAGCCACAGTGGGAACCACACAATTAATTTTTAATACCATGGGTATACTGTAGATTTCTTTATGTACTTTACATGTGCTTGTACTTTATATATAAAGGAGTACTTTCTTTTTCTCACCCCAGGAAGTAGTTTTCTTTCCCTTGGAGTATACTATGCGTATTGAGAATATGCATGTCTTAGCCGCCCTCTTGTATATTAGGTCTAAAGTGAGTAAAACCAGTGATTGTCAGCGTTCACTGATTTCTCAGGTCAGCTAGGCGGTTGATGAGATGGGTGGGCAGTTTATTTTAAGTAAAAATTCCAAGGAGTTCCCTTGTGGCAGCTCCCTGGGTTTGGAGTCTGGCATTGTCACGGAGGCGGCTCAGGTCCCTGCTGTGGCGTGGTTCAGTCCCTGGCCCAGGAACTTCTGTGTGCCGCATGTGCAGCCAGCACAATTAAACATCGAGATTCCAAGATTTCACATTGAATCTACTGTGTCAGTTTGGCTAACGGGCCCAGGACTGGGATACGGTGGGGAGACACTGAGAGTTTGTTTTTATTTTTTAAGCTTCCCCCAGATAGTTTTGTGGTCATCCGGGCTGGAAACCCTGGTACAGATAGTAACTTCAGAGCAAGAAAATCTTCAAAGATAGGCGCGAGGGGCGTGGCGATATGACTCCGCTAGCCCCACCGCACAGCATCAGTGACAGAGCTTTATTACTACCTGTATAAAGACACGGGAAACCTGTTGTACTGCTTAAATCATTATAATAAAAATCGTAAACTTGGTCCCATTTTTTCAAGTTCAAGTCAGTGTGTGCTCTAATTTTTAATTCCTTTTTTTTTATTAGCAGTTTCATTGAGATATATTCACATGGTAATGCACTTCACCCACTTAAGATACGCAATTCAGTGGTTTTTTACTATATTCACAGTTATATAGCCATCACCTTAAGACATTAAGTTCTAGTTCTTTTTTTTTCTTCTTTTTTCTTTTTTTTCTCTTTTTTTCTTCTTAGGGCCCCACAGTTGGCATGTGGAAGTTCCCAGGCTAGGGGTCAAATTGGAGCTGCAGCTACAGCTGCCAGCCTGCACCACAGCCACAGCAACACAGGATCCAACACCCGACTTGTGGCAATGCCAAATACTTACACCACTGAGCAAGCCCAGGGACTGAACCCGCATCCTCATGGATACTAGTTGGGTTCTTAACCCGCTGAGGCACAAAGGGAACTCCAAATTCTAGTTTGTGTGTGTGTGTGTGTGTGTTTTTGTTTTGTTTTGTTTTCCGTTTTTTGGATTTTTTTGCTTTTTAGGGCTGCGCCCGCGTCATATGGATATTCCCAGGCTAGGGGTCCAATTGGAGCCATAGCTGCCAGCCCACGCCACAGCAACATGAGATCCAAGCCCCGTCTGCAACCTGCATACACCACAGCTAACAGCAATGCCGGATCCTTAACCCTTTGAGCGAGGCCAGGAATCCAACCCGCAACCACATGGTTCCTAGTTGGGTTTGTTTCCACTGCGCCACAGCAGGAACTCCCTTTTTTCTTTTGGCAAATTCTAGTTCTTTTAAGCAGTGGTTTTTACATAATTTTTTTAAGCAGTGGTTTTGTGGGCGTTTTTGGTCATTTTAGGGCTGCACCCACAGCATGTGGAGGTTCCCAAGGCTGAGGTCCAATTAGAGCTGTAACCACTGGCCTACGCCACAGCCACAGCAACGCAGGATCCGAGCCGCATCTGCAGCCTATATACCACAGCTCACGGCAATGCCAGATCCTTAACCCACTGAGCGAGGCCAGGGATCGAACCACAACCTCATGGTTCCTAGTTGGATTTGTTTCCACTGCGCCACGACGAGAACTCCTTAAGCAGTCGTTTTTAAAATCTTAGTGTAATTCAACACAGGATAGTCCTTTATAGTTTGTTATAGTACCTTTTTAAGCCTGAGTATTTTCTGCTGAACTGCAGTTTTGTTTGTATAGCTTTCTATATTTATATAAATATAACCTAATAAACGTTTTTAACTTCCTCAGTTACATCACTACGTACAGAACCATTTCACAAGTGCAAGAATGGCCTTGATTGGACTTGGTAAGTTGGGGATTGCCTGCACATCAGTTTGTTTCTTTAAGAGGAGTCCTTTAGGAGTTCCCGTTGTGGCTCAGCGGAAACGAATCCGACTAGGAACCATGACGTTGCAGGTTCGATCTCTGGCCTCGCTCAGTGGGTTAAGGATCCGGCATTGCCGTGAGCTGTGGTGTAGGTTGCAGATGCAGTTCGGATCCTGCGTGGCTGTGGCTGTGGCGTAGGCTGGCAGCTGTAGCTCCGATTAGACCCCTAGCCTGGGAGTCTCCGCGTGCCGAGGGTGTGGCCCTAAAACGACAAAAGACAAAAAGAAAAAGAAAAGAGTTGTCCTTTAGCTCACAGAGAGAACAGACTTGTGGTTGCCGTGAGGGAAGTAAGGTAGGGGAAGGTTGGGTTGGAAGTTTGAGGCCAGCAGATGGAATCCATATAGAATTAATAAACCACAAGGTCCTGTTGTACTACACGGGGGGACTGTATTCAAATATCCTGTAATAAACCAAAACGGAAAAAGAATATATGTATGTGTATAACTGAATCACTTTGTGGTACACCTTGCAAATCGACTCTACTTCAGTTAAAAAAAAAAAAAACAAAAAAAAGTAGTAGTACGACTTGCTAGACGGTGAAACATATCAGTAACTTGATGAGAAGGCAGAGTTGTCCCTGCAGCACTGTAAACTCATACGGTCGTGTGTAACCGACTGTGTACATGGACATCTCTTACAGCGATATATAGATGGATGACTGGGTGGCTAGATAATTTACAGCTTCGGGGTCCCTGGCTCTCAGAGAAAGTGGTAGAAAATTCACCGAGGCTGCGGACTTTTTTAAATTGGTGGGGTGGAAGAGCAGACTCCTTTCCAGCACATTTGTAGTTCTTTGACTATATACGTTACCAACCTCCATGTATGATGTACTCATTTGGATATTTTTATAAATTCTAATCACAGACTTCGCCTTTTTGATGTTCTCATTCTAGAAGATGGTTGATTGAAAAAAGAGAAACTCTAAAATGTACTGCTGGTTAATGTTGAACTTAGAATTAGGAATAAAAATATTGTTTCACTGTTTGACGTGAGTCAAAAAGAAAAAAGTAGTCCTTTAAGCTATAATTATGTGAACACAGGATTGAGCAGAATTTGAGAACGTGTGTGTGTAGCCAATTCCTGTCAAAGATGTAATAACCCAAGGAATTTTTAATCTGTGAAATTGGCAAAAATTAAAAGATTGACACTGCCCAGTATTAACCAAGGTATGAAGAGATAGGCACTCTCAAAAATGATTAGTGGGAGTGTAAACTGATAGAAAATTTTTAGAAGTCTGTTTGAATACGTTAAAACTTTGGATGTGTAGTGTCTTAAACCCAGCAAGTCTGGTCAGGTTTACAAAGTAGTTGCAAGAGAATGTTATTCACAGTATTGGGGTTTATTGATCATTTGTTTTATAAGTAACAGCTTAATTGAGGTATAGTTCACATGCCACAGAAGTCACACTTTTAAAGTGTACAGTTTGTGGTTTTTAATTTATTGAGAGTGTAACTTTTTTTTTTTTTTTTTTGTCTTTTTGCCTTTATCTAGGGCCGCACCTGTGGCATATGGAGGTTCCCAGGCCAGGAGTCTGATCGGAGCTACAGCTGCCGGCCTATACCACAGCCACAGCAACATGGGATCCGAGCCACGTCTGCGACCTATACCAGAGCTCACGGCAATGCCGGATCCTTAACCCACAGAGCGAGGCCAGGGATCGAACCCACAACCTCATGGTTCCTAGTCGAATTCGTTAACCACTGAGCCACGACGGGAACTCCGAGAGTGTAACTATTGCCAGAACATTTTCACCATCCCAGAAGGAAACCCCATACTCATTAGCAGACACTCCTCATTCCACCTCTTCCTTGCCTCTGGTGACCGCTAACCTGCTTTCTGCTGCTTTCTGTCTGTATAGAACTGACATTTCTATAAATTCTGGCCTTTTCACATAAATGAATTATACAATATAGCCTTTGTAACTGGCTTCTTTCACTGAGTCACTAAGCATACTGTTTTCAAAGTCCGTCATACTGTAGCAGGTACCAATATTCCACTCCCTTTAACAGCCGAATAGTATTTCATTACATTTTGTTTATCCATTCATCACTTGGACATTTGGGTTGTTCCTGAATGTTTAGCTGTTACGAATATAAACATTTATATATAAGCTTTTTTTTTGTAGATAGTGCTACAACGAACATTGTAGCATGTATAAATGTGCATGTATAAATTTTTTAACAAAACATGTTTTTAATTCTTGGGTATGTACCTAAGAGGAGAATTGCTAGGTTAGGGTATCTCTCTTTTAACCATTTGAAGAACTGCCCCTGTTTCCCAAAGCAGGTGAACTGTTTTAGATTGCCATCAGCAGTGCGGGAACTCCTCATTCTTTTGAAAATGTCCTTAGTGCACATTGCAATATTGTCTTAATAGCCAACTATTAGAAACATGCTAATATGCATTAAGGAGGGACTGATTAGGAGTTCCCATCATGGCACAGCGGTTAACGAATCCGACTAGGAACCATGAGGTTGCAGGTTCAATCCCTGGCCTTGCTCAGTGTGTTAACAATCCAGCGTTGCCATGAGCTGTGGTGTAGGTCGCAGATGGGGCTCAGATCTGGCGTAACTGTGGTTGTGGTGTCGGCCGACAGCTGTAGCTTGGATTTAATCCCTAGCCTGGGAACCTCCGTATGCCGCGGGTGCAGCCCTCAAAAGACCAAAAAAAAAAAGAATATTTGCATAGAAGAAAGTTTTAGATAAATATATAGTAAAGCTGTAAATGGATATCTGGAGAAGCGGTGTTATGGGGAAGCTCTTATTTTCTTTACTTTTTATTTCGATAATATTTGAGTTGTGTAATTGTGTGTTTTTTTAAATGTTTTACAATTGTGTTTTAGAAATTCTGGTTCTAGCTTGTTTTTGTTTCTGTTGAAGGTGTGAGTCATCCTGTTCTAAAGCAAGTTGCTGAACGGTTTCTCAACATGAGGGGTGGGCTTGGCTTATCTGGTGCAAAGGCCAAGTACCGCGGAGGTAAAAGCATTTTGGTCCATGAGGGTTAGTTTATCAGGGTGTCAATGTGGAAAGAAAGAATTGGATTGCTCGGATGTTATGTATTAAACATGGTTGTGTATGTGTACGGGGAAGGGTGGGATGGCCTGAGGAGAGCATCAGGCCAGAGGAAAGCTTAGCCTTAATAGGTTAATACTGTGTCGTAGAGAATGCTGAAAAGTAAAACCAAAAGCCACTTTTCCTTTGCTCTTTTCTCACATGGCCCCAGGTGAAATTCGAGACCAGAACGGAGACAGCCTTGTCCACGCTGCTCTTGTCGCAGAAAGTGCTGCCACGGGAAGTGCAGAAGCAAATGCATTTAGCGTTCTCCAGCACGTCCTTGGCGCCGGCCCACATGTTAAGAGGGGCGGCAATGCCACCAGCTCTCTGTACCAGGCTGTCGCCAAGGGCGTTCACCAGCCGTTTGACGTGAGTCTAAACAGTGGATATCTCTCCTTTTGTTTTCAAAGGCTTAACATTAGTCTAATTTTAAAATTTAAGATGAGTTCCCATCGTGGGAACTCAACATAGTGTCCGTTGAGGGTGCAGGTTCGATCCCTGGCCTCACTCAGTGGGTTAAGGATCTGGTGTTGCCACAGGCTGCAGCATAGATGAAGATGCGGCTCGGGTCCAGTGTTTCCGCAGCTGTGGTGTAGGCCTGCAGCTGCAGCTCTGATTCAGCCCCTGGCCCGGGAACTTTCATATGCTGTGGTGCGGCTGTAAAAAGAAAAAAAAAAAAAACTAAAAGAAAACATTTAGATAAAAAATATTAACACAGAAAATCTTTGTAAAATTGAAGAGACAGCCAGACTTAATTTTAGTACCTTAGTGGGCCTATCAAAAACTTACTCTCTTTTTTAGTTATTCTAATATAAAAAGAATTGAATGCTTTATATAATCAGAAAATCATACTTCAATTTCCGTTAGAATAAAGTTTCAGATATTAAACATTCTCCTAAATTCTGATTAGTCTTTCTGAGTTCCTCGGTCCTCTTCCATTCTTGTGGCTTCTTCCTGATGTCACTGCTCTTCGTGTTTTCAGATAAGTGTACAAGGTCAACACCAAGAAGTTGCTTACAGACCTATTCCTCCAGCTTGAGATTAAGTAAAAAGAGAAAAGTGGCATATTTAATCATAACCAAAAGCCCACGTTTCCTTACCAGACACCTTTTTATGACAGGAAAGTGCTAAAGCTTTCAAAATAATGATACTCAAATCAAGAGAATATAAAATGTCAACCAGCAAGGTATTATTTAATAAGTGACTACTAAATTGTAGGATTAAGTATTGTTCGTAATTTCAGCAACAGAACATGGCACAGGTAGCTTTATGCTGCATTAGATCTTCGGCCATTTGACACTTCACAGTGGAAATTCACTTCTTATTGCTCCTACTTGAGTGGCAGTGTCAAACAGTTTTTTAGCAGAGGAGCCTGTTTTATCCAATACTATTTCCCAACTGCAATGCCAAATACAAAGTTTTTGCTTCTAAAGAAGTTTAAAGGGAGTTCCGTGTGGCTCAGTGGTTAATGAATCCGACTAGGAACCATGAGGTTGCGGGTTCAACCCCTGGCCTCACTCAGTGGGTTGAGGATCCGGCGTTGCCGTGAGCTATGGTGTAGGTCACAGACGCGGCTCGGATCCCGTATGGCTGTGGCTGTGGCGAAGGCCGGCAGCTACAGCTCCTGTCAGACCCCTAGCCTGGGAACCTCCATATGCCGCGGGTGCGGCCCTAGAAAAGACAAAAATAAATAAATAAATAATGTTCACAGGTGAGTGTTTCTGTTAACCTTTAGTCATCAAGGAGTTAGGGCGGAAAAATAAGGGGGAAAGTGAGCCATCTATTGTAGAAAGAGATGAAAGAAAAGTTAAAACTGACCGTTCTTAAAGAGGTAACCTGTGTAACTTCAGTCCCTGGCAGAACTGGTTACGTGGAATATTAATTCATCTCCTTTGCTTATACCGTGAAGGTATACAGAAAAGTCTAGGCAGCCTTAGGGAAACTGCCCTGTTTTACCTAGTAAAATGACGTAAAGTTTCGTTATATTTCAGGTTTCTGCTTTTAATGCCAGTTACTCAGACTCTGGACTCTTTGGGATTTACACTATCTCGCAGGCTGCATCTTCTGGAGATGTAAGTTGTACACTCATCAATTCTCACAAGACTTTTTTTCCCCCATTAACACTTTTTTAGTAAAACAGTATGGGAGTTCCCACTGTGGCTCAGCAGTGATATACCCGACTAGTATCCGTGAGGATGTGAGTTCGATCCCTGGCCTTGCTCAGTAGGTTAAGGATCCGGTGTTGCTGCGAGCTGTGGTGTAGGTTGCAGACACGGCTTGGATCTGGTGTGGCTGTGGCTGTGGCTGTGGCTGTGGGGTAGGCCAGAAGCTGCAGCTCCAATTCGACCTTGAGCCTGGGAACTTCCATATGCTGCAGTGAGGCCCTAAAAAGAAAATAGGCATTGAATTTTGAATGCCATGATTTATCAGAGCTCTGTATAGTGTAACATCGTTAAAGTGTCTGCTGTGAAGGAAACTTAAAAACGATGAACATACACGATTGCTTTCAGAAATGAGGAAGGAAATGCCTCCTTGCTGTTTTGGTTCTGTGCAGACATGTGGCATCGTCTCTGGAATATCTAACTGAAGAACTCAGACGAGGTCAAGGCCAAGACGTATACTGGGAGCCCTCAACATCAAGTGTGTGCTTTAGTCAGGGTTATGTGTGAAAGGTTGTAGGAGGAGAAAACTGAAGATCCAGTTGAGGAAAATGGCCAAGAAAACTGAAGGAAAAAGAAGATAAATTGTTACATTTGGAGGCCAGGAAAGAGAATGGCTAACACCATTTTCCTCTGTTCTGGATTAATATCCTTTTAGCTAACCACAGGGAGGTCTGGTAGTTTTAACAAACTAGGACATATTGGTGACGTGAATCAGTTCTTGCCAGAGTGTTGGAAGTGATCTAAAATGTATGATATTGAGGAATGAATGAGGAGAAAGAAACGCAAAGTTGGTGCAGGGGGGTGTACGGTGGAGCCCACTCGGAGATTAAGTAGGAAGAGGCATTGACACTGAAAGGAAAGAAAATCGGAGCAGATGTAGGAGATAGGGAATTACAGCTGGATCAGAACTGGAAAAGCAAGTGCAAACGGGGTCCACGGTACAAATGGACACGAAGGCTGATGTGGGAGAAGAGGATTTGGGGACAGCGAGGACGTGTGTCCCTGTAGGTGGGAGGCGGAGCCGTGTTTGGAGAGTAAGAGAAGGAAGGAGAGTTTTGGAAAAGTGGTGAGGTTTGGGACAGATGAGTGGCTGAGGCCCACAGAATGAGCATAGCAACAGCAGAGATGTCTCCATGAGGCCCCTGACCACAGGTTCATAGTACAGGCAGTTAGAGGTCTAGCCTAATGGCCGAAGGCTTGATCCCAGGCTGGGGTCCCGCAACGCAGACAGGTCGGAAGTCGACAACTAGAGGAGACGACTAGAAGTTGGGAACACTGGCAGGAATGATTGAAGGGCTGATTCATGGATCTAGGCAAGATAAAGAAGTGGCCCAGGAGATCCCATACTGGCTCAGCAGGTTAAGGACCCAGTGTAGTCTCTGTAAGGATGCAGGTTCGATCCCGGGCCTCGCTTAGTGGGTTAAGGATTGGGCGTTGCCGCGAGCTGTGGCATAAATCACAGATGTGGCTGGGATCTGGTGTTGCTTGCTGTGGCTGTGGTGTAGGCCGGCAGCTGCAGCTCCAATTCAGCCCCTAGCCTGGGAACTTCTATATGCTGCAGGTGCAGCCCTAGAATGGAAAAAAAGTGAAGCCAGAGGGGGGCCTGATAGATTGAAAGTGGGCAGATCAAGGAACTAGAGGTGTTGATAAAATGGTAGAGAAGGATTGCATGGTGAAGGACTTAGGCCGGAGGTGTGGACTTGAGGGCTTCTGAGGTAGGGCAGGTCAAGGTTGTATCCACGTCTGGGTGTAGCTGCCCTGGAAATAGGCAGCTCACGCGGAGGGAAAGTGAAGGTCCTAGAATTCAGGTGAGTAGGGAAACAGTAAGCAGCACGGGCCAGGTTTATTGTTCATTTATTCAACAAGTATTTACCAAGTACCCACCCACACCACTGGCAAGTGATTCCTCTTGACTCCAGCATTACAGGTATGGACAAGCTTTACAAATTGGTGGTTAGGAGTTCCTGTCATGGCGCAGTGGCAACCAGTCTGACCAGGAAACGTGAGGTCACGGGTTCGATCCCTGGCCTTGCTCAGTGGGTTAAGGATCTGGCGTGGTTGTGGCTGTGGCATAGGCCAGCAGCTATAGCTCCAATTAGATCCCCAGCCTGGGAACCTCCATATGCCTCGGGTGCGGCCCTAAAAACCAAAAAGAAAAAAGAAAAAGAAAAAATTGGCTGTGTATGAATTACCCCTTTCTTTCCTTGTAACTATAGTTGATTTTAAATGTTCAATTTCTGCTATACAGCAAAATGACCCAGTTATACATATATATACAGTCTTTTTCTCACATTATCTTCCATCACGTTCCATCAACAAGTGATTGGATATAGTTCCCTCTGCTATACAGCAAGATCTTACTGCTTATCCACTCCAAACACAGTAGTTTGCATCTGCTAACCCCAAACTCCCAGTCCATCCTCCTCCTCGCCAACCACAAGTCTGTTCCCCATGTCCATGAGTTTATTTCTTTTCTGTATTCATTTGTGCCATATATTAGATTCCAGATATAATGATACCATATGGTATTTGTCTTTCACTTTCTGGCTTAATTAGTATGAGAATCTCTAGTTCCGTGTTGCTGCAAATGGCATTATTTTGTTCTTTTTATGGCTGAGTAGTATTCCATTATGTATATGTGCCACATCGTCTTCATTCATCTATTGATGGACATTTAGGTTGTTGCCATGTCTTGGCTGCCATCAGTAGTGTTGCAGTGAACATAGGGGTGCCTGTATCTTTTTGAATGAAAGTTTTGTCTGGATAGATGCCCGGGAGTGGGATTGCTGGATCATATGGTAATTCTCTATTTGGTTTTCTGAGGAACCTCCATACTGTTTTCCATAGTGGTTGTACCAGTTTACGTTCCCACCAACAGTGCAGGAGGGCTCCCTTTTCTCCACACCCTCTCCAGCATTTGCTATTTGTAGCCTTACTAATGATGGCCATTCTGACTGGTGTACTCCTTTCTTTTTAGTGAGTTGTAGGAGATGGTGGGATTAATTGCATGACACTCTAAGAGCCTGAGGAAATTTTAGAGGTGTTTATTCTTCATAGTCACTTAAAAGTCCCTGTGTTTTCTTTTCCTAAACCCTAGCTCCATCTTCTGCCCTCCACCACTTAACATTTGTAAGCAGCCTGGCTCCTTAGATGTTGTGCACACAGCTGCTTTACGGACACTCTACTGTGTCTCTGGACCTAACCTTCCGTCATATGTTTTGGCCCTAGCAGAGGGGCATTTGAATGCTGCGGAGACCTGGCACTGAGCAAAGATGACCAGCTTTTACTTGTCTGTCCTAGGTTATCAAGGCTGCCTATGACCAAGTCAAAACAATTGCTCAAGGAAACCTTTCTAACACAGATGTCCAAACTGCCAAGTAAGTTTCAATATTAACTGTGTTTCAAGTTTCAGATATTTGAAAGTTGTTTTTTCTAGTTACAGCGCTATTGTAATAAATACACAAAAGGATTGAAAGGTACAGAAAAGTATTTAAAAGGAAAGGGAAATGCATTCCTACCACTTAGATCTAGTTATTAACATTTTGATTATTTTCTTGACCATTTTTATACATTTTTAAACATAGTTAATATTGCATATATACTTATTAATAAATAATATTTATTAGTGTTTATTTTAGGAATTTGGAAATTACAAACACAAAGAAAGATAAAAATTATCTTTCATTCCCTACCAGTGATTCTTCCCTTTAACATTATAATGTTTTTTGTTTTTGTTGTTGTTGTTGTTTTTGTTTTGTTTTGTTTTGTCATTTTAGGGCCGCACCCGCGGCATGCGGAGGTCCCCAGGCTAGGGGTCTAATCGGAGCTACAGCTGCCGGCCTACACCACAGCCACAGCAATGCCAGATCCGAGCCGCGTCTGCAGCCTACACCACAGCTCATGGCAATGCCAGATCGTTAACCCACTGAGCGATGCCAGGTATTGAACCCACAACCTCATGGTTCCTAGTTGGATTCGTTAACCGCTGTGCCACGACAGGAACTCCCTGTAATGTTTCCATTTATTCAGATCACTAAAAATTTGTCATAAACAATTTTAATTGGTGTGTCAGAATATACTTGTTGGACATTTTTAACAAGATGGCAGTTGGGAATTCTAAACAATAAATGATAAATTTGGCCTTAAAACATTTTTTAATTTCCTGTTCGTTTTCTTGGTATAGATTCACAACTGGGCCAAGAGTTATAAATATTATAATGAAAGGTTCTGCCATAAAATATATGTGTATGTTTATGTGATATTTTTATTTTTATATTTTGGAGTAAAATGTTGTACTAACTTAAAAATCATATTATCGTATATGAGTGCCTGTTCTACTGTAACCATTGGCAATGTTTTTTTAGTCCTCTTCACTGATTTGATAGACCATAGATATCTGATTAAAAGTTTGCAATATCCATCGCCTATTGGGTGATTTTCAAATTCCCATTGTCTTCACTGAATGTGCTAAGAAAGAACACCTTGGTAGTTGTGGGAATTTCTCTAAAAGAGACAGACTCTGGACAATTGGAAATCAGCTTGCATTTTTCATACAGGAGTTTAGAACATTTAAATTTCACTGCATCCATTTAAGTTCAAAATGTGAATTCTGAAACTGGCAGTCTTCATGATCGTTGATTTAGTACGGCCCACAAAGAAAGTAGGACAGAGTGAATTACCACCCAGGAGGGAACAGCCTTTTGCCATTTCTGTTCTTATTGGTATCATTACTTTTATAATGCCGAACACACTAAAAAATTGCATCTGTTGAGTGAGGACAGCACAGTTTATTAAATATTGCATACATGAAACCAAGGATTGATGAGGATGCAGCTCGACATGATTGCATCAGAAACAAACATAATTGAAACGCTGGATATGCTCATGGAAAATGTATTTTCTTTAAAATGTGGCACAGTTCTTAGCAAGTACAGCAATGTTTAGAAAATGGGATAGTGGTTATTAATGTTAAGGTATGTTTATTTCCTGCCGTTCTGATAGGGTTGATACTTTTTTTGTAAGGTTCTTATTAGTCTTCCTATAGTGAAAGAGAAAGTGAGCAATCACTGCTGAAGGGACAAACTTTACCAGTCCTTTGGTAAAGTTTTTTGTGGGTAAAATCTTTCTTCCGATAAGCCGGCCGTGTGGTAAAGTTGCTATATCAAATTATAATTATCGAATTCCCGTTGTGGCTCAGTGGCTAACAAATCCGACTAGGAACCATGAGGTTGTGGGTTCGATCCGTGGCCTCGCTCAGTGGGTTAAGGATCCGGTGTTGCCTTGAGCTGGGGTGTAGGTCGCAGACGTGCCTCGGATCCCGTGTTACTGTGGTTGTGGTGTAGGCCGGCGGCTCCAGCTCCTGTTAGACCCCTAGCCTAGGAACCTCCATATGCCGTGTGTGCGGCCCTTGATAAGGCAAAAAGACCAAAAAAAAAAAAAGTTATAATTATGCTTCAATGGAAGTCTGGCTACAGATTGCCAAGGAGGAGGTGAGTTGGAGAGTTAGATAACTCAGGTGCCTTACCGCACACACCAGTTTCTTTCTGGGATAACTGTTAATTAGATTTTGTTTGATTTCAAATTGGCGCTTTGGTGCCCAAATTTAAGCTCCAGGGACTTAAGACCTGCACTGACCTTCCCTGCTTGCCCTTCCCTCGGGGGTACAAGTCCCAGAACAGAAGTGGGCTGGGGGTGGGGGTGGGGGGAGTTATATTATCAGCACAACACAGCATTCTGAGAAGTGGCAGTAAGAAGAGCCCACGTAGGTATTTTTAATAGAGATGCCGAAAATTATCACCAAAAAAGTATCAGGAAGCAGTGTCACTTCAGTCATCAAAACTTCACATTAAAGCAGCTTTAATTAGATCTAAGTTCTAGTCTAAAATCAAAGGGCCGTCTGTGGTTTCAGTATAATCTCGTAGTGACAGCTTTCAAAGCGATAATATAAATAATAAAACAGTTCATGAACTGAAGAAACAGAATGGAGACATTTCGCACTGTAAAGCTGTTAAGTTTTGTATTCACCCAAACATGTTTCAGGGTTTGGGAAAGCACTGTAAAATTGCCTTGCTCTATAAAACTGGGTTCTGCGTTAGTTACACACCTTTTATTGGACAGGAACAAGCTGAAAGCTGGGTACCTAATGTCAGTGGAGTCTTCTGAGGGTTTCCTGGATGAAGTTGGGTCCCAGGCTCTGGTTGCTGGTTCGTATGTGCCGCCATCCACAGTCCTTCAGCAGATCGACTCCGTAGCTGACGCTGAGGTTATAAACGTAAGCAAATGACAATTTAGTTAACGCGAAGTAACGTGTCCTTTTGATCCAATTTCGGAAGGAATGTGCGAGCTTCCTTGGGCTGCGTAGGCTGTTTTCATGGTGTTTGCTGCCAGTCTCCCTGGTGTGGAGGCACAGAGGCTCACTCCCATCAGATCTGCAGACAGCGGCCCTGTCGACTCGGGGGTGTATGTCTCTTCCTCGTTCCTCTAAATTAGCATTAGGTTAAACCATGTGAAATTCTTCAATGTCCGGAAGGATCAGACATTGGCAGTTTCATAAGATTCTACCTGGTTATCAAGTTGGGTATTTTTCCTCCTCCCTCCTGAGGAGTAAACTCTGCCCTGCCCGTCCTGTACAGTCTACCATCTCAACATCGCCTTTTGTTTTCTCAGCCTAAGAGAGTACTCTGCCCTTGCTGTGGTCTTTTCTTTTCTTTTTTCTTTTTTTGGACATACATTGTTTCCTACAAAATTGAGTTGTTTTGAGGGCAAGGACTATGTCTGATACCTCTTTGCAGTCCCTGTGCTGTGCCTAACAAGTACATGAACTACAGAGTGAACCCCAAACCAGTCCTTTCTGTATTAACTGTATTAAATGCCAGCTCCCCTTCCATGGCAGAGGTCTCAAACATCTTCTCACCAGGGGGTCTACCCTTGGGGATGGAAAAAAGAAGCAGGCTTAAAAAAAATAAAACAGGCTATTTTAAGATAAGAACCCTGACTTGATTTCACTAGGCCCCTAAGTTCATCATTACATACTCTTGCAAATGGCTGGCTCTCCTCATCTTGTAGCGTGTACTATCATGTCAGTCCAGCCCAGCTGCCTCCAACACCACCTCCTTATTTAAAAAGCTGGCCTTGGGAGTTCAGCAGAAATGAATCTGACTAGCATCCATGAGGACGCAGGTTCGATCCCTGGCCTCGCTCAGTGGGTTAAGGATCCGGCGTTGCCGTGAGCTGTGGTGTAGGTCGCAGGCGCAGCTCGGATCTGGCGTTGCTGGGGCTGTGGTGCAGGCCGGCAGCTACAGCTCCCATTCGAGCCCTAGCCCGGGAACCTCCACATGCTACAGGTGCGGCCCTCAAAAGACAAACAAATTTAAAAATTAAAACACAAATAAAAAGCTGACTTGAGATACTGTGGGGACAGCTCCTTGTTGTATAACATTTAACCTAAACAGCCAGCCTTTGACCTCAAAGTAGTGTCATAAAGAATAGTACAATATAAAGTGTAACTTTTTAAGTTAACAATTAGTGTACTTGTATTGACTCAGACTATTTGCCGTCGTAACAGAAACAGGAAAGGACAGCCCTGCCCGAGGAGGCACTGCCCTATTTTGCAGGGTCAGAAAGGCTTTCCTTTTCCCTCTTTTTAAGTTACCCACTCATCTCTAGGGCACCACACTGCTCAGTTCAGAAATACGAATATTTTCATAGTGAATATGACATATTTGTTCAGAAATAGGAATATTTCTTACGATGAAGTATTCAAATGAACACAAGTTTATCTACTTGCTTATTTCTGTTAACTTTCTGTCTTTGTTTACTTAAAGGCTGCAAAGAAGTTTGTTTCTGGCCGGAAGTCAATGGCAGCAAGTGGAAATTTGGGTCATACACCTTTCGTTGATGAGTTGTAATACTGAAGCGTGTTGCAGGAAAGAGCTGAACATTTTCTCAACTCTGAGCAGCAGATACGTGAAAGTGAAAAGCCTTTAACGTAACATTTATTTTTTTTCCCAGCGAGAGTAAATATCGTAAAGCATAAGTGCAAGTAGTTGTTCCCAGCTGACCTAAAGTCAATAAAACATTATGTTTAAATGTTTTTCTTGGAGTTCCCTGTCACTGGCGTGGCTCTGGTTACTACTGTGGCAGGGGTTCGATCCCTGGCCTGGGAACTACATGTGCTGCAGGCATAGCCTAAGGAAATAAATAAAATTTTCTTACATTTCTCCTAACCATTTAATCAAGTTTTTGTTTTATATGCTTTAGAGGAGAACAAGAATATAATAATAAAGTATAGAAACCTGAGAAACTATTAAAATTAAGGCTCAATGTAGTTCCCTTGTGGTGCAGTGGGTTAAGGACCCAGTGTCACTGCAGTAGCTGAGGTCACTGCTGTGTCACCGCAGGTGTGGCCAAAAAGAAAAAAAAATTAAGGCGAAGTGGCTATCAGAGTTAACTATTTTCAGATTATTATGATGATGTATATTATAATAGCATATGTGTTCATAGTATTGGTATTTGAAACGATAAAAGCAGTTAAAAACTACTCTCAGGTAAGAACAATTAAATGGTCTGGGTTTTACCCGTTTTTTTGCGATAGTTATTTGTGGAAAACAAAATCACCGTTACTCATATCCTACATTCGCACTGCTTCATTTCATACGTTTGATTTATCTTCACTGTGTCAGAATTTTTTCTCTCATCATCTCCTCTCATCTGTTCATGTCTTTGTTGTCTCTTTCAAGTAATTAATTACCGGAAGTAAGCCTAAAAGTGGGGAGGAGTTCTAGTGTGAACAACTAGCCAAAAAATCTTTTTTTTTTTTTTTTGTCTTTTCAGGGCATATGGAGGTTCCCAGGCTAGGGGTCTAATAGGAACTGTAGCCACCGGCCTTCGCCACAGCAACACGGGATCCGAGCCGCATCTGCGACCTACCCCACAGCTCACGGCAACGCCGGATCCTTAACCCACTGAGCAAGGCCAGGGATCGAACCCACAAGCTCCTCGTTCCTAGTCGGATTTGTTAACCACTGTGCCATGATGGGAACTCCAAATCTCTCATTTTAAATAGGCTACTTGAAGTTTACAAAATGAGGGAAACTAAATACCTACTTTAAAATGTGGTACTTACCTTAAAAAGTAAAATTCTGTACTGTGTTCACACACTGATACTGGGTTCCTCTGCTGCATTTTCTAAAGGAGGCGACGTTCTTCTCAGCTGGGAGGGTCTTAGGATCTGAATGAGGTTTATGAGGCCGTGAGACCCCAGGGAAGTCTTTGGATATCACGTCTAACAAGGTCTATAAGGCTGTAGAGCACAGTCGGGAAAAGGAAGTAAGGCGGCACGTATTCCCGGGAGTGTAGCCAACCCGTGCAGTGCACAGAAATCGGGTGGTTTCAACCTAGGTGCTCCCGTGATCACAGGCGTGCCAACTGCTGCCTAACCATCGTTTGGTGCAGTCTGACACTTGCCCTCTTCGACGTGAGCGTAGTCTTCCAGCCAGAAGGCATCCGAGGTGGTGGAGCCCGAGGAGGAGGAGGTGTCGTGGTCTTGCTTCACCATGGTCCAGTACGGGGACGGGGCTCGCACTTCTTTCTTGTGGTCTCTGTGAATCATCACGTCACAGCTGAGGTCTTTGCCCACGCTGATGGTCTGGTTGTTCTTTTTATATCCGTGCCACTCTCGGGAGATGGACAGCGGCCTCCTCGCGGGGTAGTGTCCAGCAGGCTTATAGTACTTAAGTCTTTTATCTACAACTCCGTCCTCATCGTTACCACTGCTTACGGAGGAGTCATCTTTTGCCTGCTCAGTTTTCTTTGTGGTGCTGAAATGAAAAGAATAATACATGAGATGGGTTCTAAATGTCTGAACATTCATTATTGTCACCAAATGAGATGTCTTATAACCTACTTTGGTTCGTAAGAGGATACAGTTTAGTTTCAGCACTACCCTTCTGTGCTGAAATTTTTCTCTTTTTAAAAATTACCTTTTAAGGAGTTCCTGTCGTGGCGCAGTGGTTAACGAATCTGACTAGGAACCATGAGGTTGCGGGTTCGATCCCTGGCCTCACTCACTGGGTTAAGGATCTGGCGTTGCCATGAGCTGTGGCGTAGGTCGCAGACGCGGCTCGGATCCCGTGTTGCTGTGGCTGTGGCGTAGGCCAGCAGCTACAGCTTTCATTCCACCCCAGCCTGGGAACCTCCATATGCCGCAGGTGTGGCCCTGAAAAGCAAAAAAATAAAATAAAAATGAAAATGTTTGAAATATACAGAGATGCTAAAAAGTTCTGTGAAAAAAAACACCCTACTACCCACCACCCAGGTCAAAAAGTGGAGTATTACTGGCCCCTGAAAAGCCACTCCCTACATACCCTCCTTGCTCTCCACTGAAAACTGTTTCTCTGACTTCTTAAGACACTGTGGGAGAGATTTCTCTTGTAACACAGCAGGTTAAGGGTCGAGCGTTGTCACTGCAACAGCTTGGGTCACTGCTGTGGCACAGGTTTGATCCCTGGCCCAGGAGCTTCTGCATGCCACAGGCACAGACCCCTCCTACCCCCCCCCCCAAAAAAAAAAAGGCACTGAGAGATGAGCAAAGCGTATCTGTGGACCATAATAGTCCCTGGGACCACAAGCTGCACTCTTCTGAGATAATGTCTATGCAATATGGGCCCTCTTTTAGTAAAGTCCTCAACCATATTTCTTTGAGCCCATCCCAATAAGCAGAGGTGTACAGCTATAGCAACTACTGCTCAGGAATCTGGTCAGAATAAGAAGGACTCTTGCATGAGAGCACTGCATTTGTCACTATAAGAAAAGAGATGGGAATTCTTGGAGTTCGCGTCGTGGCTCAGTGGTTAACGAATCCGACTAAGAACCATGAGGTTGTGCATTCGATCCCTGGCCTTGCTCAGTGGGTTAAGGATCCAGCGTTGCTGTGAGCTGTGGTGTAGGTTGCAGATGCGGCTCGGATCCCACGTTGCTGTGGCTGTGGTGAAGGCCGGCAGCTACAGCTCCTGTTAGACCCCTAGCCTGGGAACCTCCATATGCCGCGGGTGCGGCCCTAGATAAGACAAAAAAAAAAAAGGGAAAGAGATAGGAGTTCTTGCCATGGTGCAGTGGGTTAAAAATCTGACTTCAGCAGCTCTAGTCACTGAAGAGATGCAGGATCGATCCCTGGCCCACGGCAGTGAGTTACAGATCTGGCGCTGCCGTAGCTGTAGCACAGGTTGCAGCTGTGACTCTGATTCAATCCCTGGCCCAGGAACTTCATAAGCTGCAGGTGCAGCCATAAAGTTTTTTATGAAAGGAAGGAAGGGAGACAGGAAATGGAGATGGAAAAATTAAGCACAACCTTTCAATTTCTGACAGTAGTGAGCTGGCTTTTGATTTTAGGTATAATGAATTTGAGAGCTTTATGATACATCTAAATGGAGATATCAAGTGGGTATTTAAATATACAAGCTTGGGAGTTCCCATCGTGGTTCAGTGGTTAACGAATCTGACTAGGAACCATGAGGTTGCAGGTTCGATCCCTGGTCTTGCTCCGTGGGTTAAGGGTCCAGCGTTGCCGTGAGCTGTGGTGTAGGCCGCAGAAGCGGCTTGGATCCCGCGTTGCTGTGGCTGTGGCGAAGGCCGGCAGCTACAGCTCCTGTTAGACCCCTAGCCTGGGAACCTCCATATGCAGCGGGTGCAGCCCTAAAAAGACAAAAATCAATCAACCAATCAATCAATAAATACACAAGCTTGGAGATAATAAAACTTGAAAATTATTAATATATGGATACTAATATAAACCACAGAAATCAATGGGTTTTAAGAGAAAAATGTTGAAGGCGTTCCCATTGTGGCGCAGTGGAAACAAATCCTGCTAGGAACCATGAAGTTGAGGGTTTGATCCCTGGCCTCGATCAGTGGGTTAAGAATCTGGCGTTGCCATGAGCTCTGGTGTAGTTCACAGATGCGGCTCAGATCCTGCGTGGCTGTGGCCAGCAGCTGTAGCTCTAATTCAGCCCCTAGCCTGGGAACCTCCATGTGCCGCAGGTGTGGCCCTAAAAAGCAAAATAAATAAATAAATAATAATAATAATAAATTGTGGCAATGTCATAATCATTCCTACATGGTCCAATTGATAATTTTCACATTAAACCAAGACTCTGTGCTTCATAGACTCTGGGAGGGTGTGTAGTAGCAAAGATTTCCTAAACTTAACAACTTACCGTGTTATTGGGAATTTGGTCTCAGGGATTAAATCATATATTTCTTGCCATTCTTTGGGTATGTCGATAAAATTTCGATAAACCTTGATTTGTAGCACTGTTCCTATGGTGATATGTTGCAAAAGCTTTAGAAATTCTCGAAGAGTGTATCCTAACACATTGGCATGGCCAACAGTAATCAGAACATCACCTGAAAAACGGAAAAAAAACAGTAAAATTAAGATAATGGTTTAAAAGCAACATACCATTTCTGGCTTTATTGTGCAATGTTTCTTTGTGTGTGCGTGAGCTGTTGTTTTCATGGGTTTATATCGTTGGTTTATTTTGAGCCAAAACTAGGCTTCAGCCTTTATTTAATAAAAATGACCATCTCAGTGACATGAGTGTCCTTTGCATAATGAAGAATATATGCAAGATGCTTCTTAATAGTCAGTGTAATGCTAATACTGTAGCATGTTTTTATAACATTAAGTCCTTGGTGAGACAGAGGCTAAAAACCATGTCTAATCTGAACCATCCTTTAGGATTCTAAAAATGTGTTTGTTTCAAATAACATGAATGGCTATTACTATTAAAGACAAAAACCACTTACACTAAGTGAATAAGTGACCTGCTTTCTATTATACCTGCCTAGCTGTTTCCAGTGCCTTCCACACAGTAAGCAGATCATATTAAACATCAAGCCTTTCCTTTTTTTTTGTCTTTTTGCCTTATCTAGGGCCGCACCCGCGGCATATGGAGGTTCCCAGGCTAGGGGTCTAACAGGAGCTGTAGCTGCCGGCCTTCGCCACAGCCACAGCAACGCGGAATCCGAGCCGCGTCTGCGACCTACACCACAGCTCACGGCATCGCTGGATCCTGAACCCACTGAGCGAGGCCGAGGATCGAACCCACAACCTCACAGTTCTTAGTCGGATTCGTTAATCACTGAGCCACGAAGGGAACTCCAATTAGCATGTCGTATTTAAGCTTAAGATGTGTATACAGAGAGCATGCCGGTTCAAAGGGATTTGACAGGTAGATCCGCTACTAGAGGGACAGGGCTGAAGAGGAAGAGAAGGGAGGTGGCCAACTATGAAGATTCTGAGCCCAGAACAGATGGGGAGAGAACCACATCTTGACAGCAAGCCCCCGGACCTCCAACCTGCATGTTTAAAAGGCCAGTTATTCACTTGTACCCAGCAGCTAAGGTTTGGATGTGGAAACTAGGTCCAGCTATTGGCAAGTCCCTGGGGTCACTGAGCCTGGAGCCGGAGATGCAGAGAGGTGACAGGGGCACCCGGTTTCCATGGCCCTTTGTTGTCTCACCATTTTCCAAACCTGGCTGTCCAGCCTTTCCGGCGATTCTGTCGGACTCCACGTTCTAAATCCAGCGCCTTAACAGAACTTTTCTGTTGCTTGCAGTGAAGACCCCTGACTGCTTCAAGGGTATTCAGCAAGTGAGGAAGGAACACAGAGAAGTGGCTTTTCAAGTAGAGACTCACATTAGGTAAAATGTTAGGCATCAGCTTTTTTTTTGTCTTTTTTTTTTTGCCTTTATGTAGAGCCGCACCGGTGACACATGGAGGTTCCCAAGCTAGGGGTCTAAACAGGAGCTGTAGCTGCCAGCTTTCGCCACGCTCACGGCAACACCGGGTCCTTAACCCACTGAGCGAGACCAGGGATCGAACCCGCAACCTCACGGTTCTTAGTCGGGTTCATTAACCACTGAGCCACAAAGGGAACTCCTAGGCATCAGCTTTTATTAGTTCTAACATCTTGCAGGATGGGCATGGAGTCTGCAGCTGACATTGACAGAGTGACCCCAAAGAGTCCCAAAGGAACTTCCATGCATGGGAAGCTGGGGACCCTCAATCACCTTCATTCCAAGGCAGAGCCTAACCTCAGAGGAGAAAGGAGTCAAGACGAAATACCTCCTCCGACACTACCCCCCACTGTGCTATAACGGGATTACGCCAGTGCCAGAGGAAGCCTCCACGGAAGGCCAAGGACACAGATTTCCGTACTGCCAGATCCTATCAGAAACAGAAGTTCACGGTATGAAAGAACGTGAATACTTTGAAAGGTGGAGAAAATCTGCTGTGGTCTTAAAAAAAAAATGGTAGCTGGGGCTCACTTCAGAATGAAACGACTTGGAGTTCCTGTCGTGGCTCAGTGGTTAACAAATCCGACAAAGAACCATGAGGTTGTGGGTTCAATCCCTGGCCTCACAGTGGGTTAAGGATCCGGCGTTGCCGTGAGCTGTGGTGTAGGTCGCAGACGCGGCTCGGATCTCACGTTGCTGTGGCTGTGGTGAAGGCCGGCAGCTACAGCTCCTGTTAGACACCTAGCCTGGGAACCTCCATATGCTGCAGGTGCGGCCCTAAAAGGATAAAAGACAAAAAGATAAAATGGGGGAAAAAAAAAAAAAAACACCTCACCGGATGAGCTTTCCTGCCCAATGTTAAAAGGAGTGTTTTATAGCTGGAGCTATGGCTTGGCATTCTGCTTAATTATATTGTTAAAGGGCAACTTTTATCAAAAGGGCAGAAAATAAAAGGCTGAATTCCCTGACCATCCTGGCTGTAAACCAAACGTGTCATTGTATGAATGTAATTATTCTGGCAACATTGCCCTTCCAGAAAGAAGCACCAATTTTATGTTTATGAATATCAGCCCCATTACATGTTTTTTTTCTGTTTTAATGGGCTGTAGGAACCACATTACATAACCTATCTTGATTACCTATATTTAATCAACTTTGCAGCAGCCAAGCCACTCCTAAAAAGTAGATTCTACTTTTCTTTTTTTTTTTTTGTCTTTTTAGAGCCGCACCCACAGCATATGGAGGTTCCCGGGCTAGGGGTCTAATCGGAGCTACAGCTGCCAGCCTACACCACACTCACAGCAATGCGGGATCTGAGCCACGTCTGCAACCTACACCACAGCTCACAGCAACACCGGATCCTTAACCCACTGAGTGAGGCCAGGGATTGAACCTGCAACCTCATGGTTCCCAGTCGGATTCATTTCCGCTGCGCCACAACGGGAACTCCAGATTCTACTTTTCTCCCAACTGGGCTTAAGTTCCCTAGGCTCTGCATGGTTAGAGACCACGTATGCTTGGCCCATCGATACAGTACCCCAGTGCCTCGCAAGATGCTGGCATTCAGAAAACACTTATTGAATGAATGTGGCCAAGTAGTGGTGGTGGTCAATACATGTATTCACCTTCAAAGAGATACTAATTTCTTAAGATCTGGATATCAGAGTTTGCTAAAGGCATACTGGCTAAAAGGAATTTAAAGTGTAGCCAGAAGAAATCAACACTAAACTAGGAAATCAAGAGGAAGCCCCATTATGAAACACCAAAGGAGAGAAATTCAAAGCACATGAGTGAGAAATACTGAAGCTTGGAGGTAATAGGCTCAAAAAAATAGCAGGTTTCTGGAGCTCCCATCGTGGTGCAGCAGAAACAAATCCAACTAGTCAACCATAAGGTTGCAGGTTGGATCCCTGGCCCTGCTCAGAGGGTTAAGGATCCGGCATTGCTGTGAGCCGTGGTGTAGGTGGGAGACGAGGCTCAAATCTGGCGTGGCTGTGGCTGTGGTGTAGACCGGCAGCTACAGCTCCGATTTGACCCCTAGCCCAGGAACCTCCATATGCTGCAGGTGCAGCCCTAAAAAAACAAACAAAAAAAATTTTTTTAAAGACCAGGTTTCTAAGACCATCGCCTCTGAAAATCTCATAATCATTGTTAAAACCACTAAGTCACAGAGTCTTTGAAACCTAGACCTTGAAGAGACGGCTGACTTGTCATGAAAAGATTTGGGGCCCTAGACTTACCCTATATTAAAATCTCTTTTCTAGTCAAAAGTTACGTGTTGGACTTCCAAGGCCTCTTCAAGAAGACAGGACACAAAGCCTCTGGCCAAGACAAGAATTACCAGACCCTGGAGTTCCCATCGTGGCTCAGTGGTTAACGAATCCAACTAGGAACCATGAGGTTGCGGGTTCGATCCCTGGCCTGGCTCAATGGGTTAAGGTTCCAGCGTGGCCATGAGCTGTGGTGTAGGTGGCAGACGCCGCTCGGATCCCGTGTGGCTGTGGCTGTGGCAAAGGCCGGCGGCTACAGCTCCTGTTAGACCCCTAGCCTGGGAACCTCCACGTGCCGCGGGTGCAGCCCAAATGAGGCAAAAAGACAAAAAAAAAAAAAAAGAATTATCAGACCGTTATCACCCCACCCATCTCACTGTAATGTCCAACGCCCCTCTGCCCTTGAGCAATCTGGCTACTTCCTCCTACCCCCGACTAGGAGAGCGCTGTGGCTCACTCGTCACCCTGACCCCAATATGCCCCCAACCAACCAACCAGCAAATGTGGCCTAAGACCCCTCTTTTCCCAGCCAATCAGCAGGTCAGCAGGTGTATCGCGAGACTTCTCCTCTCCCTGGCGGTCAGGAAGTCCTTCCGTTGGGCCAGCAGTGCTCCCAGCGCAAATGCTTCTTTCTCTCCAGGGCCGGCTCTCCCCGGATGGTCAGGGAGTCATCCCGCTGCACGACAGAAAACGCTTCTTTCTTTTCACCTTGCTATGCTGGCAGACTTTTTCCGCCCCAAGGGCAGAGACCTGACATTAGGGGCTCAAGACATGGGTTCAAGTCTCAGCTGTAACCACCCATAGCTCTGTATTAAACAAGTTACTTCATCGCTCTAGGCCTCTCTGTTTTGCCATTGACCTCCCAACAGTGATGCAAAGATTAAATCCGCTAATAGATAACGCAAACGCCTTGCACAAAGCCTGAGACAAATACCCATTTACTGTTCATTTATCGGGCACAGACACATAAATGGGTTTAAAAGATGAATTCAGTACTGCCTCTGACCCCCAGGAGCGCAATACCTGTAGCTGCCCCCCCAGAAGATTCTGTTTCATGTGCATGAAGGTGCACTCCTGTCCCACTCGGGCAAGGGTGCACTCTGGTTATCACCCAGCATCTGGCCCCTGACCCCAAAGAAGCAGAAAAAGGCCGTGGAGCCTGGCTGGAGTTCTTCTGGTCTGGAAAGTCCAAAACTCTCCAGCAGTTTGTTCTCAGCACCAAGTAATGATATGTGGGGAGAGTGCTTTGCATTTTAAGGTGAGCTAAACTTTCCTAATAGCATCATTTATCTGCTTGTTTCTGTAAACCATTGCTTCTGATTCTAGCTGCACGGATAATCACCTGAGGAGTTTTTAAGCCATGCTCTGCCCTGTCCCCAAACCCAAACAATTGAATCAGAACCTCTGGGGAGATGGGGCCTTGGACCGCTGTTTGAAAAGGTCTTCAGGTGATTCTAATAAGTAACCAGAGTGGCAAAACCACTGGTTTAATCCACTGGAGGCCTCCTGTACCACAATCATTTTTGGTTAATAAAAAATCAAATAAAAAAGCTGTGTCTAGAGAATCTCTAAGAACAGCCTAAGAGAAGTGATTGTCAGTATTTCTATCATACTGTCGCTCTCAAAGCACTTTCATAAAAATTACCAAATCCTTGCAACTTCTGACAAAGGTGTTATTATCCCATTTTAGAGGTGAGGTGAATGAGGCCAGGAAGGTTACATAACTTTATCCAAGGTCACAGAACCAGAGAGTGGCAGAGGCTGGGCCTGAATTCAGGCCAGCTCACACTGAATGGCCTTCCCTTCTCACCGCCGACCATCCCACGGTGCGTCCCTGACTCCTGAGCCCAGCGCTAGGCCCAGAACAGGCACTAGGAAAACACGGCTTCAACTGGATGGAAAACCCATCCACCCAAAGACAGAAAAGCGGGGCAATATTGACAAAGACTGTAAGAGAGAGGGTTCAAATGCCCCTGCTAAATATCTGATCCGGAGTTCCCGTCGTGGCTCAGTGGTTAATGAATCCGACTAGGAACCATGAGGTTGCGGGTTCAATCCCTGGCCTTGCTCAGTGGGTTAAGGATCCAGTGTTGCCATGAGCTGTAGTGTAGGTTGCAGACGCGGCTCGGATCCCGCGTTGCTGTGGCTGTGGGGAAGGCCGGCTGCTACAGCTCCGATTAGACCCCTAGCCTGGGACCCTCCACGTGCTGCGGGTGCGGGCCTAGATAAGGCAAAAAGACAAAGCAATAAAAAAATAAATATCTGATTCCTTATCTGTAAGGGGCATTCATGTAGAATCTACCGCAGAGATTGTCAGGAGTATGAAACGAGATCATGCATCTATATGTTAATGATGTCTAATGCTGCCTATAGGAGTTTCTGCTGTGGCACAATGGGATCAGCAGTCTCTGCAGCACTGGGATGCAGGTTCAGTCCCTGGCCCAGCACAGTGGGTTAAGGATCTGGCGTTGCCGTGAGCTGTGGTGTAGGTTACAGACACGGCTTGGATCCCGAGTTGCTGTGGCTGTGGTGTAGGCTGGCGGCTACAGCTCCTGTTAGACCCCTAGCCTGGGAACCTCCATATGCCGCGGGTACGGCCCTAAAAAAGCAAAAAAAAAAAAAAAGTAAGTATTGGAGATCCCATCGTGACTCAGCGGAAATGAATCTGACTAGCATCCACAGGACGCAGGTACAATCTCTGGCCTTGCTCCGTGGGTTAAAGGATCCAGCATTGCAGTGAGCTGTAGTGTAGGTGGCAGACATGGCTCCGATCCTGCCTTGCTGTGGCTGTGGTGTAGACCGGAAGCTACAGCTCTGATTCGACCCCTAGCCTGGGAGACTCCCTATGCCACGGGTGTGGCCCTAAAAACATAAAAAAATAAAATAAGAAATCTTTATCCACAGAGAGTCTTAAATACTAGAGTGACGCTGTGCCTGTGTATGAATCCCACCTACTACATTGGGGGAAACCTGGACAAGGAACCCAGCCTCACTGAGCCTGTTTCCACCTGTAAAAGGAACTGATAATAACAGTCCCTGCCTAGAGGGTTACTGTAGGAATTCAGTGAATAAATATGCACAGCAGTGAGCAGCTGGCTGACCCATTGAAAACTTTCAAACAATGTGTAGTTACACTTGAAACCTAATCACCCAGGTCTCCCTGAAGGCAGGCGGCAGGGAGGCCGAGGCAGAGGGTGTTGGGAGGGTGGGAAACCACAGTTACCTGGCTGGAGTTTTCCATCCCTGGCTGCAGCCCCCTTCTTAATCAGGTGGGTGATCTGGAGGTAGGGCCCGTGCTGGATGATGATCAGGCCTAATCCCAGGCTGCCCACGGTGAGTTTGGTCTCCTGGGTTTCGCTCAAGTTATGTACAGATGACTTGACCTTGCGACTCATTTGTTTTTCTAAAAAAAGGGAGAAATTCGTTTTAGTCTTTCACCTAGCCTTCGGAGGGACAGTCCTCACCGGGGTTCTAAAGCCAGGCCCTTGGGGCAGTTACTTAACCTCCCTCTTCCTTAGTTTCCTCATCAGTAAAATGACGGTAATAAAAATGCCTCCTCAGAGGAGCATTATGAGAATTAAAGGAGACAGTTAAACAGCTTGTGCACAGTGCCTAGCACGTTTTGCATACCTAATTTTTTTTTTTTAATTTTTTGCCTTTTCTAGGGCCGCCCTCGTGGCATATGGAGGTTCCCAGGCTAGGGGTCTAACAGGAGCTGTAGCCGCCAGCCTTCCCCACAGCCACAGAAATGCGGGATCCGAGCCGCGTCTGCAACCTTCACCACAGCTCACGGCATCGCTGGATCCTTAACCCACTGAGCAAGGCCAGGGATCGAACCGGCAACCTCATGGTTCCTAGTCGGATTTGTTAACCACTGATCCATGACGGGAACTCCTGAACACCTAAATTTTTTTTGCTTTTTTTAGGACCACACCCCCGGCATGTGGAGGTTCCCAGGTGAGGGGCCCAATTGGAGCTACAGCTGCCGGCCTACACCACAGCCACAATAATGCATGATCTGAGCCACATCTGCAAGCTACACCACAGCTCACGGCAACACCAGATCCCCAACCCACTGAGAGAGGCCAGGGATCGAACCCGCATCCTCATAGATCCTAGTCGGGTTCGTTAACCCCTGAGCCACAACGGGAACTCCCTGAATACTTAATTAATGTCAGTTATTACTATCTATTCACTTTACAAATATTTATTTGGCCTTTTGTTTTTTTGTTTTTGTTTTTTTGTCTTTTTAGGGCTGCACTCACGGCATACGGAGGTTCCCAGGCTAGGGGTCTAATCAGAGCTGTGGCCGCCAGCTGACACCACAGCCACAGCAATGCGGGATCCGAGCCGCGTCTGTGACCTACACCACAGCTCACGGCAATGCCGGATCCTTAACCCACTGAGCAAGGCCAGGGATGGAACCTGCAACCTCATGGTTCCTAGGCAGATTCATTAACCACTGAGCCACGATGGGAACTCCCACAAATATTTATTGATGCAGGCAGTGTGCTGGGAAACAGAAGTGTTTCTTGCCCTCGTGAATCTTCCAGCCTAGCGGAGGAGATAAATATCAAGGAATGATGTAAATATGTGCTGAACGCCAAACTGTAACACATGCTATGAAGTTAAAAAACAGCGCTCTGATGGTGCCCAACAGGAGGCCACTGTCTCCTGGGCAGAGAGCAGGTCAAGGCTTCACAGAGGAGGTAAAATTTGAAATGAGGTCAAAAGGACCAGTAGGAAAGCTTGACTCAAAGTAGGATGGAAGGAAGCAAACCGGATCAAGATTCTGGGACAGGAAAGAACAAAAAGGTCCGCAGGGCGCAGGCGGGGGAGCAAAGGCAGAGCAGACAGGCTGTTTCCCAGGCTTCTCTGACTGGAAGAGCTTAGAAGCCGTTTCAGCAAGACAAGCGAAAAGCTGCATCCAGACAAACAAAAGACTTTGGCTGCTGTATGGATTGTGGGGTCTGGAATGGACATGAAAAATGAAAGGGTTACTGGAGTTCCCACCGTGACTCAGCAATTAGCGAATCCGACTAGGAACCATGAGGTTGCAGGTTCGATCCCTGGCCTCGCTAAGTGGGTTAAGGATCCGGTGTTGCCATGAGCTGTGGAGTAAGTCACAGACGCGGCTCGGATCCTGCGTTGCTGTTGCTGCGGTGTAGGCAGGCAGCTTCAGCTCCAACTGGGGCCCTGGCCTGGGAACCTCCATATGCTGTGGGTGCAGCCCTAAAAAGAAAAAAGATGAAAAAAAAAGGGGTTACTGCATTTACTCCAGCATGCCATGGCAATGTCAGTGGAAACAGGCAACAGGAAAAACAAGCATTTGGAAGGAAATGCCAGGGCCACGGGCAGGGAGGGGCGTTTTCTCCAGAACTGAATCACAGGAGCACAGTTTTGAAGACTGAGGAGTAACTTAACACAAGTTATTTTCCCAAGAGGAAGCTTCTAGAGAGACTCATTTTTGGTTCACAGGAGGCTTCTGGGGCCCCTCTCACAGCATTTCATACACACGTACTTAAGAAGTGGCAAGTTACTGCTTGCCAAACCTTTGCCAAATCTCTGCTCCTGTGGCATCTGGGGGCCCAGGAGTCCTCCTCACTGCTGAAGGAGGGGCTCCCCCTGTCTCCACGCCTCCAGCTGGGGGGAGCTAGCTGGCTTCACCGCCCTTTCCACTCCAAGCAAGCATCCTTGCTTGTCTCCAGCCTCAGCCTCTCGGAGCCCACAGATGCTCTCTGTCCAGAAAATAAGGCGGCCTAGGATGAAAAGGTACCATCTTCAGAGAATTTTCAGCATTGCAGGAGCGATTTGGAACAGGTTATCCTCTCCTTGAGTCTCCGGTTTTCCTGAGCAACCAGAGAACCGGCGTCACGGGGCGGGAGAGGGGTGGGGTCTGAGTTCCAACCTCGGTTTGCAGATTAAATGTGTTTGTGTGTGTGTGTGTGTGTGTGTGTGTGATTTTTTTTGTCTTTTGCCTTATCTAGGGCCGCACCCGCGGCATATGGAGGTTCCCAGGCTAGGGGTCTAAAAGGAGCTGTAGCTGCCGGCCTTCACCACAGCCACAGCAACGTGGGATCCGAGCCGCGTCTGTAACCTACACCACAGCTCACGGCAACGCCGGATCCTTAACCTACTGAGCGAGGCCAGGGATCAAACCCGCAACCTCAAGGTTCCTAGTCAGATTCGTTAACCACAGAGCCACGACGGGAACTCCGAATTAAATGTGCTTGTGATATAATCTACTGTGAAGCCCAGTCCCCCATAGACAGCAGGTTAAGTGGAAGAAGCCAGACTCAAAAAGACTCCGTATGACATGATTCGGGTGTCCCAACAGTCTCCGTGGAAAGGGCAAAACCGTAGAAAACAGATCCGGACCTGGGGTGGCGAGAGGCATTGGCAGCAAATTGGGCATCACGAGGTAATTTTGAGGTTGGTGGAACACCCCCGTCTTGTTTGTGGCGGCGGTTAAACACGGGGATATGACTGTCAGAACTCACAGCGCTGTACCCTAAAAGGCGGGAGGCTCTCACTGTGTGTAAATTACAGTTTGGTGAACAAATGATGATGAGAGGCTGTGTCCCAGGCCCGGGGTGACATGCCCGTTTTACGGGGAGGCGGGGTGGGGGGGAAGGTTACCTTTAAACCTTTCGCGAATGGCCTTCCTCATAGCCCCGGGAGGGCAGGCCGCTCGGGAGGGCAGGCCGCTCGGGAGGGCCCCCCGGAGCCAAAGCTGGAGCCGGAATGGGACTCGGTCCAACTCCCAACTGTTTTCGAACCTTGCAGAAGCGGCGAGATCACGGGCCGGCCCCCAGGGGGCGCTGCGCCGCCGCTGCCCAGCAGCGCTGCGCTCCGCCTGCACTGGGGGGGCCCTGGAAAATGCAGGGTGGGAACGCCTCGGTGGAGAAAAATCAAAACTTTCGCGGGAGTGGCGCGGCGCTTTGGCTCCCGGGGGGTCCGTCACCCACTCTTGCTGAAATGGAGAGGGTGGAGGAAGCCCCTAACAGGGTGTCTCAAAGACGTGACGTTGTCTGCAGAGCCAGCTCTTAGAAGCGCGCAGAATCTCCCGCTGCGCTCCCATAAAGGTATTTTTAAGTGTTGTCACATCGACTGCGCCGACTGCTTTTATGTTTTGCATGAGAAAAGGCCAAGGGTGGCCTGAAAAAAAAAATGAGTCACGATTAGCTGAGGAATTATTTCTTCCTTCTTTTTTCCAAAATAATCCTTCCTCCCCCACACACAGCATTCACTCATCCTGCAAGTATTTACTGGAAGCCTGCTCTGTGGTTTGTGCTGATGCTGGGGATACAACAGTAGGCAAAACAAAACAAGGGCTCTAGCCTCTTGGAACTTCGATTTTAAAAAACACAGGGAGTTCCCTGATGGCACAGCAGTTAAGGATAAGGCATTTTCATTGCTGTGGCTTGGGTTTGAGGCTTGGGTTTGAGGTCTTGCCCAGGGAACTTCTGAGTGCCATGGGCTTGCCCCACCCCACCCCACCCCACCCCACCCCGCCAAAAAAAATAATCTGATGTCTTTTGTTTTTGTTTTTTTTTTTAGGAGGCATATTGAGGTTCCCAGGCTAGAAGTCCAGTCGGAGCTGTAACTGCTGGCCTACGCCACAGCCACTGCCACGCTGGACCCAAGCTGCATCTGTGACCTACGCCACAGCTCACAGCAACACCCCGATCCTTAACCCACTGAGCGAGGCCAGGGATCAAACCTGAGTCCTAATGGATACTAATCGGGTTCGTTAACTACTGAGCCATGACAGGAACACCAAAAAAATCAGACGAAGTGGACAATTTTAGGAAGTATAAATTATCAAAAATAAATTCTAGAAGAAACAGAAAACATTGTACAAAGGTGAGTCCTATTGTCATCCCTGCTCTGATGAAACTGAAAGGCCAGGCCTCTCGTGTTTATGTCTTCAGCAAAGAGGAATCAAGCACCTATCAGGTGACAGGCCCTGTGCAAAGATCTCCATGGCAAGCTGGACAGGTCCCAGCTTCCTCGGCGGTTTCTATGGCTCTACCCAGACAATCAGGCAGGGAAGATTTCCTGTTGGAAAAATCTGGGTTGTAGTGGCTGATACAGAATGAAGTGGAATAAAAAGAGTCACCCTGGAGTGCCCATCGTGGCTCAGCGGAAACGAATCCGACTAGGAGTCATGAGGTTGTGGGGTTCGAGCCCTGGGCTCGCTCAGTGGGTTAAGGATCAGGCGTTGCCGTGAGCTGGGGTGTAGGTTGCAGACGCGGCTCAGGATCCCGCAATGCTGTGGCTGTGGCGAAAGCCGGCAGCTGTAGCTCTGATTCGACCCCTAGCCTGGAAACCTCACACATACCGCGGGTGCGGCCTAAAACGACAGAAGCAAAAAAAAAAACAGAAAAGAAAAGAGTCACCGTGCTTCCCGTTACTCACAACACGTCCTTCCCTACGAGTGTCCCTTTGTGATGGATTTTGCCTCTTCCCTCCTCCAGAAAGTCTGCAAAGGCATCTGTCCAGACACCAAATTAATGCTACCATACAGTGCATCCTCTTCCTCCATCTTCCTGTCAGGAAAGGAAGGGTGAGAGTTTGCAGGAATAAAGAGCAGCAGCATTCAGGGCCCTGTGAGGGGAGCGTTAGCAGTGCCTGGCACACAGGGTCCATCCACCTTGCCTCCATCCCAGGCAGAAGATGCCCTTTTTTTTTTTTCTTAAAGCATAGCTGATTTCCGTTGTTGTGTCAATTTCTGCTGTACAGCATAGTAACCGAGCCATATACGTGTGTGTGTGTGTGTGTGTACGCATTCTTTTTCTCATACTATCTTCCATCATGCTCTGCCCCACGAGATGAGAATACCGTTCCCTGTGCTGCACGGCAGGACCTCATTGCTTATCCATTCTACATGTAATAATTGGCATCTACCAACCCTAAAATCCCAGTCCGCCCCACTCCCCCCCCACCCCCCGGGGAACCACAAGTCTATTCTCTACGTCTGTGGGTCTGTTACTGTTTCACAGGTAGGTTCATTTGCGCCAAGCAGAAAACTCTTTATTGTGAATGCCAAGATCACACTGATGGGTGGAACGGAAGGATGCTGTGCTGTGCTGCCCAGATCCCCCTTCGGACTAAAGAACCTATGCCTCCCCCTCCCCCAACCCTGCCACTAGCTGAAGAGAGTCCCTCGCCCAAGATCACACCTCCCCCAGGGCAGCCAGCCTCCAGGGACTGATCCCTGCAAAGGAAAAAAACCTGGCTCCCTCGGCCCAGCTTGAGCAACTGGAGGGCCATCCCAGCTTCAGAGCTCCCGAAGGGGTCTGCTGGGGTCCCTCCTGTGGCTGCATGGCAACCCGAATTCTCCGTCTGAGAGGTCCTGCTTCCTCCCATCCCGCCACAGAGGTGGGCCCCGAGAGTGCACCCCAACAGACTTTCTGCAAATAAGAGTATTTCCTAGAGAACACAAAGCACACCACCTCGTGCCAGGGGACAGCATGAGAGAGTAGATGCTAAGGAGGGATTTGGGAGCTGGCTGACCGGCTGCCCAGGTAATGTGGACCCTGTGCCCGGCAGAGGAGGATCATATGTAGCCTCGGGCACAGGAAAGCACGGCAATTGTTCAGTTTTTCACTGGCAGTAAAATGGAATGGTTGGACACGCACATGATTCGCCTGGGTGTCTCTTAGTTTCTCCAGTGCCCCATTTTATAGTAAATGGACAAGGACGGCAGCCACAGCCAGAGAATGGCCACCAGGGGCTTGGCCCCCTCAGGGATGGAGATCTGCCCCCCACACCCACCATGTAAGCACCTAGAGGTGCTAGCAGAGGGTGAGCGGAATCCAGGATGGAAAGGAGAGGAGGGAAATGAGTATGTCGCGGTTATACTGCAAGGTGAGCAACAGCAGCACCAAGTACTTTGTCCCACGAACCTTCCTCTTAACGGGTTTCCCACAGAGAAAGATGCCCACCAGGGTCCTGAAAGTGCTGCTCTCAAAACTGAAAAGGAGCAGGTGGGTCTGTGCAGCCCAATGGGTGCACTGTTGCAAATGCTGCACCTAGTCCTTGCTTCTTCCCCTTCAGGACTGGAGGACCCAAGGCTCCAGTTGCTGGGGAGCTCTCAGCTGTCCTTAGCTGAAAAGGACACCTTATCCAAGGTCGTGCCCCATTCCTGAGGTAGCTGGTCTCCAGTGACTGGCCCCTGCAGGGACACAAACGCTCGGTCCCTTTACTCCAACTCAGAACAACTTAGAACAGCCATCCCAGCTTCACACCACCCTGAAGGGCCTGCCAAAGCCTCCTGTGATTGCACCACAGCCCGACCGCCCCCTCTGCCCAGTTCTGCTTCCTTCCCTTGCCCGCAGGAGCGGATCCTAAAAACACTCCCTAATAAACTTCCCGCACAGTCATCAATAATCTCCTGTCTCCAAGTCAGCTCTGACACCACCCAATCCATGAGACTAAATGAGAACTGAGCCCAAGGCACAAACTATTAACCTCTGGATTTAGCTCTTTTGTCTTATCTAATCCCAGAAACCCCAGGTGACCACGTGCGGTGCACCCAACAAGCGCTTAGCCGGCATGGTGAACGTGACCCCAGGGAGGCAGTGTGTTCTTTACCCTGCCAGGCCAAAGAGCATCCTTAAAGAGAAGAGTGATTGCACAGGCCCCTGAGGTCCCCGTTTGCATTCAGCCCCTGCTGGGCCGAGGCCTACCATCCATCACGATAAAGCAGGCTGTGTACGCAGCCCTTGAACAACCGCAGAATGGCTATTTATGACTTCGGCTGCCAGCATAGCTCCCTCTTGGGGGCCTTCTGTGTTCTTCTGGGTCCCCAAGGACTTTCTGCCTTAAGGAGCCTCATGGCTCATCCTGTCTCTGAATAGAAGAGTCCCAGCTGCTTTGCTGAGGGGGTGAGAGGATGAGGGTTCTATGGTTGAAGCAGAGTGCCTGACTCTGGGAGTCTGCTGTCCAGAGAGGTGACGGGACTTTCCCAAGTTCAAGTCAGAGACAGGGGTGGGGCTGGAAGAGGGTTCTGGGTTCTTTATACTCCATCACACCACCTCTCCCTAAACCCTAGGGCTTGCCTCGCTAAAGTCTAGACTGAGACGTAGAGGAGAAGGGAACTGATCTGTCCTGTCCTGAAAGTCTTGAAACACTAGGCAGCCTGGCAAGCAAGAATGAGATCTGGGGCCAAAAACAGGGATTACTGGGAAATCTGTAGCACGTTTGGCTCCTGCCACCCCACATCCCAGTTGGTAAGGGATGGGATGCGCGATTACTGTCTGTTGTGACACAGTTATTACTCTGGTAAAAAAAAAAAAAAATGCTTGAAATCCTTTTAACTCTGTAGTGGTTGTTTTTATGCTTTTAATCTTAGATCCAGAACCTTTCGTTCTGGAGGGACTGGGAAATGATATCTGGGGAGAAGGAGGAATTTATGCTCCTACTTTTTTTTTTTAAGCCCCCCCGGGGGGGCATATGGAGGTTCCCAAGCCAGGGGTCAAATTGGAGCTACAGCTGCTGGCCGACGCCACAGCCACAGCAACGCAGGATCCGAGCCACATCTGCGACCTACACCACAGCTCATGGCAATGCCTGATTGTTAACCCACTGAGCGAGGCCAGGGATCGAACCCACAACCTCATGGTTCCTAGTCAGATTCATTAACCGCTGCACCACGACGGGAACGCCTATGCTTATATTTTTTAAACATAAGAATCAAGTCAGACAACAACCAGCAGTCTGAGCGAACAGAACGCATCGCAATCACTGGGTCGCCAGACTCCCAGAGACAGCCACAAAAGACCAATTTTTTAAAAAGAAGGTAAAATTTACAATTTTTAAAAAAGAAGAATCAAGTCATCGCCCCACTCAGCTAGCGGTTCCAGCATCTCACCCCTCGGTTCTCATCGGCTGTGCAGTAGTGAACACTGGTGGACATTATTTGAGAATTCAGAATTTTTTTTTTTTGTCTTTTTGCCTTTATCTAGAGCCGCACACGCGGCATGTGGAGGTTCCCAGGCTATGGGTCTAACAGGAGCTGCAGCTGCTGGCCTACACCACAGCCACAGAAACGTGGGATCTGAGCCGCTTCTGCGACCTACACCCCAGCTCACGGCAACACCAGATCCTTAACCCACTGAGAGAGGCCAGGGATCGAACCTGCAACCTCATCGTTCTTAGTCGGATTCGTTAACCACTGAGCCACGAAGGGAACTCCGAGAATTCGGAATTGTGTAGTTGGGGGTCTCTTCTATTACTTGGCAACTCCGATGCTTAAACAACAACACACAATCAAGACCTCCTGCAGTAATGGACTATGTCTGAATCCCTGGAATATATAAAGCGCATGGTGTCACTTTCTGTGGCAGAGGAGAAATAAATGAGTTGATAATAATAATAATACAAAAAAATCCTTCCCCCTGCCCCCCCAAGAGACCAGTGTTTGGAAAGGAAAGTCTATACGCTAGCCATCAATTTCTCCTTACCCCCTCTCGGTGGTGACACTGACAACTCTGCATTTCTGCAGGGCTGTTGGATTGCTGGAATTTGAAACTTGCTGAGTTTTGTGGATATGTAAGCGTTCCAAAAATAGAGACAGATGTCACTCTGCTAGGCCTTTCAAGAGACAACCTAGGTGGCATTTATGGAGAAAATGAGTGTCTCGTTGCCTGTTTGGTACACAGGGAACTATTTGGGAAAGAGCTGGATTCAAAGTCAGGGTTAATGGTGACTTCGTCTATGAGCCATGAACGAAACCTCCACTGGATAGCAAAATTGGATGTGGGAGGCAATCTGCATTGCTAATAAATTATGCCAACATCTTGCCTTTTTTTTTTCTCTCTCTCTTCCAACCTAAGCCCCTTCCCACACCTCACCGAATAGTATCATCCAACACCTAGTTACTCAGGCCAGAAATTTAGGAGTCATTCCTAAGTCCTCTCTTTCTTTTATCCCTTCCCCTATTCATCAACAAACCCCTCCCTCTGCCTACAAAACATCCAAGACTGCCAATTTCCCCCAATCTTCACTCTTCTCATCCTAGTTAAGGCTCGATTTCTCTCCCGGACCACTCTACCTCTTAACTGGTATCCCTGCTTTCATTCACGCCCCTTCCTCCTACAGTCTACACTCTCTTTACAGATTAAATAAGACCTTGTCAATCCCCAGCTTTAAACCTCCCAGGGCCTCCCCGCTGCGTTTAGAACAACAACAACAAAAAATCCAAACTCTTTCTCCTGGCTCTCAAAGTCCTACATCTGATCTCTGCCTGTCTCTGTCTTTTCATACCACTCGCCAGTCCCACGGGCCGTTTCGCGGTTCCTTGAACAGGCCAGCCTCTTCCTGGCCCACTTCTCTAATGTTCTTGGCACTTCCTTTCCCCTCGGTGGGGAATAGTCTTGCCCAGATCTTCTTACATCAAGTCTTTATGAACTTGGCGTTCTCAGCGTTAAATCTTCCCTGAGCATCCTCAAGGAGCACCGCAGCCCCTCAAGTCCCCCCATCAGATGAGTCCCCAGTTTAACTCATAGATCAACACCTGATATTACCTTTATTTTAAAGATCAGTATATTAGTTTCTTTCTCTTGCCCACCAGGAGGCTCCTGGCTTTCTGCGAGCAGGAACCTTGTCTCCCACGTTCTCTCCGCTCCAGCATTCCCGGCACCTACAGCACTGCCCACAGTCACTTCCTAAATGGGCCAATCCCAGGTCGGACAGACACGGACGAGGCAATGATAACACAAGGTGACAGGGGCTTGTCACCGACTCACTCGGCGGCCGGCAGAGTCAGGGCCGCCTTCTGCTGTGAGCCCAGCGGCCACCTCCGACCCACATTCCTGCCTTTTAAAGAGCTAAGGATTAAAGGCCTTTCTGGGACCAAACGGCCATCGTCAACAACAATATCACTATTACTAGTCAGAGGGCCGCAGGGAGCGCGGCCGGACGGAAAGGGCTGGGCGCAGGGCAGGGGCCCGGGTCGGGTCCGCGTCCGGGGCAGCGTTACGGGCGGCGGAGCAGAGGCCGCCAGAACAGGGCCCGAAGCGGGCGGGAGGGTCGAGGCTGTGGACCCCGGGCAGCGAGAGCGCGGGAACAGCGCGGGGCCGGCAGCGGGGCCGGCAGCGGGGCCGGCAGCGGGGCCGGCCTCGCCGGCGCGGCGACTTCACTTCCGGGTGAGGGGGCGGGCGGGCGGAGCACTTCCGGGGCGGGCGGCGGTTCCGGCTGCGAGGGCCGCGCCGCGGCTGCTGGTCCCTGGCGCGCGGAGGGCGCGAGCGGCGCACGGGGGCTGAGGGGGCGCGAGGCGGCGGCGCGGGGGTCTCCGGGCCCCGGCGGCGGCCCATGGGGCGGGAGGCGTGAGGCCGCGGCCTGCCCGGGGCTCGGGGGGTGGGGGGAGCGGGGCGGGGAGATGGATAAACTGACCATCATCTCAGGATGTCTCTTTCTGGCCGCCGATATCTTCGCCATCGCCAGCATCGCCAACCCGGACTGGATCAACACCGGGGAGTCCGCGGGTGAGCGGCCAACGCGCGGGGACGGGCGCGGTGATCGGCTGAGGGCGAAGGGAAGGGAGCGGAGACCCGGCGGAGGAGGAGACGGGTCCGGAGGGTGCGAGGCGGGCTGCCGGCCCGAGGAGCAGAGGGCGGAGGCGACCGGGCGGCCCGAGGGCCAGAGGGGATGGAGGGGAGACGCGTCGGGCGGGAGCCGGACCCCCGGGCGGAGGGCCTCGGCGCCCCGGGCTGAGTGCGGAGTGGCGAGGAGCCCTAGGCTGGGCTGGCGGCCCCGCAGCCGGGAATAGGGGTCGGGGGAAATAGGCGGCGTCCTGAGGGACCGCGGAGGGACAAGCTTAGTCCTGGATTTAAAAAAAAAAAAAAGTCAAGATGGGAGGAAGCCGATTTGGAGGGAAACTGAGGCGCTCGTGATGGAATTAGAAACCAGGCGGGGAGGCTGGGGCCGGGGGCGAGGCAGCCTGTGGGCTGTGAGAGGCCAAGAGGAGTCGGTTCCGACCCCGAACACCAGCCTCCTCTAACCTCCCAGGAAGCGGCGGCCGGGTGAGAGGCCCTGGCGGTGCAGGGTTAATGGTACTGGGAGAGCCGGTGGCCGTCTGGGGGCCCTTCCCCGCGCCCCCACCGAGCCCCTGCCCGCATGGCAGCGTTTGAGATGCAAGTGGCTTCCGATTTTCCCGTTGAAGCCTGCGTGGTTATAAATTTTGCTTTATTTTAGGCCCGCGAGCTGTAATAATCCTAATAATAAACTTCGTTTTATGGAGCATCTTTCATTCCAGCGCTAATAGTAGTTCCAAAATTAAATAGCACATTAGAGTCGCAGGCTACCCCGTAGGAGTGCCTGCCGTAACACCACAGAGCTCTTTAGGCAGAAGCACCCTCAGGAGAGGGTGACATCTTTTTGAAGGGTATCCCAGGTGAATGTCCTTGCAGGATTTTTCTCAGCTTGGACCACCCCAACCGCACACGCACACGCACTCACTCACTCACATTCAGACCTATGAGACCAAACCTTTAATTAATGTAACAGCTGCCAGGAGAGCTGATGGGAGTAAAGGCATGAGCTTGTTTTCTAACTGCTTGTTCAGTGCAGGTGGAATAATGGGGAATAATGGGGGGTTGGGAATGTCAGGCTCCCTCCATGAATAATTTGGTGTAAGAATGTATCCCCGTGCTGTCAAACTTCTGAAGTATTACTTATGGGTCTGTATTTATCCTGCAATATTTTTAGCTCTTGAAAAAAAGCTGTGGCTGGGACATTTGTTGTTTCCTCCTCCGTCTCTCCCCCATCTAGACCTAGTAACACAAAATCATACTGTCAGATTTGCTGGTTATTAAAATAACACTCTAAAAAATTCTCCTTTTCTTGCCCGTATAGTCTTAGCAGAGCTCTTAATTGGAAGGTGTATGTGATTATTAGGTAGCCCTGTAGAGGTGTTAGCTAATGCTAGAGTGGTGATAATGCGATATATAAATGTGTCAAATAAACACTTCGTACACCTTAAACACAGTGTCGTGTGTGTCAGTTACATCTCAACTTCTTTAAATTGTAAAACATGAAATACCAGAATGGTTTAGAATTTCGTGAAACTTTGGGCTTTGTTTCTGAAAATGTTGGTGATGTCACTCTTGCTACTAGTTGGCGGTTGCAGGTATGATGTCCAGTTCATGACCCGTTGTTTTCATCCTGATTATATGTGCGGTGACTCCTTTTATAAGACTTTCTCTGGGACTTTACATTTTTAGGGATAGAGAGATTTCACTGTTCTAGCAGATCCTTTTATAAGGAGGTTTCGCGAGGAATCCCAACTTATGAACTAGATGAAATCCCGTGAGAGATACAGTTGAGAGAGGGAGGAGAGAGTTAATAGCATAACATTCCTGAGAAGATAGCATGTGCTATTGTATTTGAAAGAAAGCAAACAGGATGAATACAGCTCCTTCAAATTAGGCGAAGTCATCAGCCCTGAGTTTGCCCCAGAGATGAGAAGGACAGAAGTTCAGGGTTTCAGAGAAGTAGAAAATGTTTGAAATAAGTAAATAGTTGCAAGAGAGTGCATGCCAGCCAGAGATGTAGGATTATCTAGCAGCATGGAAACCTCTTTGAAGTCGGCTGTCAACGTGCAGTGTGACAACCCATCTGTTTTGTTGACCCTCTCTGGCGGTGCTCAGCTCCTTTGGCACCAGTGTGTTTTGAAAGCCAAGAGAAGGCTTTATTCAGAGTTGGGGTTTGCTAGATACACGCAGCAAAATGATAGAGGAACAGAGGTGTTTAGGGTGTTGGTCAAAACATTGTAATGATAGCTTATGAACTCAGCTGGGTAAGGAGTAAAAGCGAAAAAGGAAGGAGCTGATGTATACCGGTCATTGAATAACAGGTGGTATATGGTCAGTGGAATAGTGAACCTGGACCCAGCAGAGTTGAAGACCTTGACTGGGAGTGATTGACAGAGCAAAGTGGAAGGACAGGGGATTATGGGCCAAAATCCAGAGTGTGACAGTGGTGGTGTGTGACAGAAGTGGGGTAGAGGAGGGGATTCTTTTTTTTTTTTCTTAACAGTTTCCTTTGCCATCTCAAAAAGAGGAAGAAGAAGAGATAGTAAGAGAGTTCCCTCTGTGGCACAGCAGGTTAAGGATCCAGTGTTGCCACAGCTGTGGCATAGGTTGCAGCTGTAGCTCAGATTCAGTCCCTAGCCTAGGAACTTCCATATGCCACAGGTGCAGTCAAAAAAAAAAGAAAGAAAATAAAGAGTATGTGTCATAGTAAGAACAGTAGGACATTTTTCAAAATCATATCTAACCTCTATTTCTTATGGTTAAATATGTCAGACATTAGCCCCCAAAACTTAAAATAAGTGAGATAGTATGCTCTTTTGTTCACTCTTGCACTTTTTTGCACTGTGATAAGATGCACGTGAATTTTGCCTAGTGTTAGAGGTTGTCAGCTAACTATACACTTTTACCTGAGCACACAGATCTGGTCTTGAGTTAAAAAAAAAAAAAGTATGGAGTTTCACCTTCTAAATCAATGAACCGTTTACAGGAAGTAAGATCTCAGAGGTGACAGGACTATCTTTTTGCTAAGATCTGCATAAAAGTGACTTAACCTATGCGGGTTCGATTCCTGGCCTCGCTCAGTGGGTTCAGGATCCGGTGTTGCCTTGAGCTGTGGTGTAGGTCACACACGTAGCTCGGATCCTGCGTTGTTGTGGCTGTGGCATAGGCCGGCGGCTACAGTTCTGACTGGACCCCTAGCCTGGGAACCTCCATATGCCACAAGTGCGGCCCTTAAAAAAAAAAAAAAAGGCCAAAAGTGACTTAACCTGGCAGCACAAAGTCAGTGTGTTGGTTCCCACACATTGACTTTTGTGCTTTATACGAGTCTTGATTTGATGTTTTTACTGCAGTTCTTTAAACGGACAAAATATATTTTGAAAGTAGAACTCCTGAGGCTGAAAGGTTCCACCAATGTCATTTGAAAACCACTTAAGTAAACTAGTAAGGGAAAGTTTAAGGATTCAAATCTAAACGTTACCACTTAACCAACTCTGTGACTTTAGGTAAGTTCCCAAGTGGTCTTTGTGATGATTGAGTTAATCCATGTAAGACATTTAGAATAGTGCCTGATACTAGTAAGTGCTCAATAAAAGCTAGATAACATTGTATTTCTCTTCTGGTTTATAACAGGTCTCAGGATCCCAGTTTTTAGAAGCTCAGGACCTATTACTGTGAAAACCGACCTGTTTTCTTTATTAGATGTTCTTGGAAATAAGGAAACATCAAGAATAATATCGCCAGGTTTAGCACAAGTCAAATAAATTTGTCTTCCCTCTTGGCTTTGGACTTCTCCATCATTGTCCCTCCTCTTTCAGGCCCTCATGTGCATATTCTAGTCTCTCTGCTCCTCAGCTTCAACTTGAACTACCATGAAGGGAAGTAAATATCCACAAACAAAAAACTGAGTAAAATAACTTCCTAAAATCTTCAGTGATAAACCATATTACCATGGGATTATGGACCATGCTTCATACTGGCAGTTCTTAGTTATTATATAGTATCAGCCCAAATACCGAGAACGTATGTTCCTTTGATTTTCAGCTATATGTGATAGCTTTTTCTGACTTTGTTCTAATACCTTGTGGATTATGCACAAACTTTAAAGATATAATGAAACAGAAATAGACATCCTATGTTTGGGGAAAATATATGGAGAATAGTTACCATAGTAAGGAACCTTTTTGTTTCTGTTACTAGCGTTAACATTCTGTTAATGGTGAGCGAATATAATGGCAAAATTACATTAATCATGCTATGCTGGGGTCAAATTTCTGCTAGTTATTGGAACTCAACCCCAAAACAATATCTTTCATTTGATGTCATGCAAGACTTTGGCACCCCTGACTTGATTTGATTCCTTAGGCTTTTTATATTTAGCCAATGTAAAATAGTCATTTCTTCATTTTCCCCCCACAGGTCAATGCTTTGTACATAAGATTTGTCTCTTTTTTTTTTTTTAAGGGCCGCACCTGCAGCATATGGAAGTTCCCGGACTAGTTGCTGCAGCTGCCGATCACAGCAACACTGGGATCCCAGCCATATCTGAGACCTATACTACAGCTCACTGCAACGCTGGATCCTTAACCCACTGGGTGAGGCTAGGTATCCAGCCCGCATCTTCGTGGATACTGGTCGGGTTCATTATTGCTGAGGCACAAAGGGCCGAGTCCTTAACCTACTGAGTAAGGATAGGGATCCAATCCATATCTTTAAGGCTTTGCAGGTTAAGGACTTGATGTTGCCTCTGTGAGGATGCAGGTTCGACTCTTGGCCTGGCTCTTTGGGTTAAGGATCAGGTGTTGCTGTAAGCTGCGGAGCAGGTCGCAGGTGCAGCGTCTTCATGGATACTGTTGGGTTCGTTACCACTGAGCCACAACAGGAACTGCCTGGATCCCTTTATTGAGGCATCATCTTCTTTACAGCAAGGATTTAGTGACCTTTTAGGATTATTATACCATCCTAAATCACCCTGGATGGATTTACTTAATGTTCTTTTTGAAGACTTCTCAATGTTTCCCTAGAAATCTGTTCTAGCACATGAAGGAATTTAAACTTTTTCCTTATATCTAATCAAAATTTTTCTCTCTGGGAGTTCCCATCGGGGCGCAGCAGAAACGAATCCGACTAGGAACCATAGGTTGCGGGTTCGATCCCTGGCCTCGCTCAGTGGGTTAAGGATCTGGCATTGCCGTGAGCTTTGGTGTAGGTCACAGACGTGGCTCGGATCCCGCGTTGCTGTGGCTGTGGTGTAGGCCGGCGGCTACAGCTCCAGTTAGACCCTTAGCCTGGGAATCTCCATATGCTTCAGGTGCAGCCCTAAAAAGGACAAAAAAAAAAGAGATTTTTTTTTCTCTTTAAAATTGGATCTTATATTCACCTAGTAGTCTGTCATTGTGTATTCCTGAAAATATTTTCATTCTTGTTTTTTTGAAAATTTTTTAGATGGAATGTTAGAGTGTTTAAGGAGTCTCAGTAACAGCTGCTTCCCTACTTTGAACTAATTGAGAAGAATAAGATAATTAGAAGCCAAATATTATTTATTACTGATAAGGAAGATATTGGCGAATGTGTCTTATACCCTTGGACAGGCCTCATCCTGGGCCTCAAAACTGAACAGACTTAACTGTCCAGTCCCAGACTTAACTGCATGAAAGAGCAGAAGAAATGAGTGCTCCCTTTAGGCAGCTTGCTCCCCAGGGCAAAATGTTGGACCATTTATGCCCAGGTTTTTCTCCTAAATTAACCAGTCAAATGAAGGCATTCCTCCTGGCCTGGGAAGGAGTGAGTGAGGGGACAGAAGTAAACTAAGATGTTCTTACGGCTGTCCCTCCACCTCACACCCCAGGAGCGAAAGCATCAGAAATGGGGAAAAAGCCTTACCACCTGGTTGAAGCCCAGGAGATGGTTGACATTTTGTGAGAAAGAGTTTTCTTTTTCCTCAGCTACAAAGACTGGCAGGCAGATGCTTGGGGAAATGAAAGGCAGTGAGGCTCATTTCCCATTCTGTTACCCGCTAGTCTCCCCACAGGAAATCCTGGTAAACCTCAGATAGGGGACTGTGGGTTTGACATCAGCCACGTAAGAAAGAGTTCAAGGTCTTCAGGCAGATCCTGGCCTACAAGTCAGGAGTCTTTGGTTTCAGACATTAAAATTATAAGCTTCCAATAAATAAGCTATCGTGTGTATAGCAAAGGGAACTATGTTCAGTTTCCTGTGATAAACCATAATCGAAAAGAATATAAAAAAGAATGCATGTGTGTGTATATATACATATATGGGTCATTTTGCTATACCGCAGAAATTGACATTGTAAATCAACTATATTTCAATTAAAAATAAAATTACAAGCTTCCCAGGCAGACCTGCTTATAAAGTACTGTAAAATTATTAAATAATAAGTCCCTTCTCCTGAACTGTGACAACTTCAGAAATCACGAAGTTGGCTTGTTGTGAAGCAGCTCTCTGATATCAGTTGTTAGACAGACTTAATCTAGAACTTTGTTGATCATTTTGGACATGGCTTGTTAGAGAAAGACAGGATTGGGTTACCTAAGAGGGCAAAAATCTCGAGGTTGTGCTCTCCTTTAAAAAGTATTAATAAAATGTCTTCAGGGCCCTTTTGAGTCTTTTTCCAGTAAATTTCTTTCTAAAACAGCTTTATTGAGATATAATTCACATAACCATAAAGTTCACCCACTTAAAATGTACAGCGCAGTGGCTCTTAGTGTATTCATAAAGTTGTGCCGCCGTCACTACAGTCATTTCTAGAACATTCTCAGTACTCCAGAAGGAGACTCCAGACCCCTTAGCCTTCACCCCCACCTTCCTGGTCTTAGGCAGTCTGCTTTCCGTCTTTGAAGATTTGCCTATTCCAGTCATTTCGTACAAATGGAATCGTATAATATGTGGTCTCCTGTGATGGGTTTCTTTCACTTAGCATAATGTTTTCAAGGTTCATCCATATTACAGCAAGTGTCAGCACCTGTTTCTTCTTCTCTCTGAATAATGTGGTATAGTGTATTTATTTATCTATCCACTCAGTTGGTAGACAGTTGGGCCAGTACATTTCGTTTCCTTCTGAGAATAACACTTCTTCATGATGGTGAAGTGATACAAAATTTTCTTCCCTGTTTTTTAAAAAAGTAACATTATCTGTATTATTTATTTCAGCATATCAAATAAGGACTTGGAATAAAAATTCAAAGACCGGTCTTTTTATAGTGTTCACAGTTGATACTTGACGCTTGAGATAATTTATGATACTGTGGATTTCCCAGCATAGGTGAGGTTTTCCATTATGAGGTTAGATTTGCTTAACAAAGCATTTATTTCCTTTACAACCTTAGTTCCAGAAGGCTTCTCTTTTTACCTTTATCAGTGGAGACGTAGCCGCTTCAGGATGAGGGGTGTAAGCTAGTTGGCCTAAAAGTTTTGGACAAGGGGAATTGAGGCCCAAGAACATGACAGAAGCCATGAGAAATGGGAAAAAGCTAAAAGGAAGGATTTTGAAAAAGGTATTACAGAGTGATGACTGCCATTGCATTTATTAGGCTTACCAGACTTGTGGAATTCTTTTTTTTTGTCTTTTTGCCTTTATCTAGAGCTGCACCCACGGCATATGGAGGTTCCCAGGCTAGGGGTCTAACAGGAGCTGTAGCCGCCGGCCTTTGCCACAGCCACAGCCACGTGGGATCCGAGCCGCGTCTGCAACCTACACCCCAGCTCACGGCAACGCCGGATCCTTAACCCACTGAGCAAGGCCAGGGATTGAACCCGCAACCTCATGGTTCTTAGTCGAATTCGTTAACCACTGAGCCACGACGGGAACTCCAAGACTCGTGGAATTCTTCATAGCTTGGCTACCTGAGCCCCTTTCAAAGCTGGCATAGTAACAGTCATATCTGTCAGCCCTCCACTGTTCCCTTCCTGATAAGTACTGAGTTTGTATTGGAGTTGCAGGGTGGTAAAATGGTCCTATAGGGTTGGAATTGGACATCTAGATTTGACTCTTAGATTCCCTTTTTGAGAGCTGTATGATTTGGGATATGTAATTTGATTTCTCAGCTGTAAAATGGGCATGATGTATTTATCTCAAAGGATGGTCGTGAGGAAAGAAAATATAGCACGTGGTCTAATACATAGCCAATGCTCAATTGTTATTATTATATGAAAGATCAAAACATCCGAATTTAAAAATATTTCCCTTTCATATTGTTTTGTTTGTGTCTTGCTTGTTCTAAAAAGATTTAAGGCAACATGGTGTGTCTGCATTGAATATTTCTGAAACCCAGCTTGGGGTCTCTGGGAAGAAAGACTGTGAAGTCAGTTTTAGTGGTAATAATAAACTTAATGGCATACACAGAAGTACCCAAACTAAGGAATGCATTGCGTTTATATGTTTCTGGAACAGATTGAAGAGATTTTCTAAGTGAAGAGCAGTCTGGGGAGTTCCCGTCGTGGTGCAGTGGTTAACGAATCTGACTAGGAACCATGAGGTTGTGGGTTTGATCTCTGGTCTTGCTCAGTGGGTTAAGGATCCGGCGTTGCCATGAGCTGTGGTGTAGGTCGCAGATGCGGCTCAGATCTAGTGTGGCTGTGGCATAGGCCAGTGGCTACAATTCCGTTTCGACCCCTAGCCTGGGAACCTCCATATGCCGTGTTTGCGGCCCTAAAAATAAAAAAAAAGCAGCCTGGCATAGTGGAAAGGGCACATGGGTTTTGGAGTCAAACCAACATGTAGTCAGATCCCAGTCCCACTATTTGCTAGCCATGTAATCTGAGACAAGTTGTAGCTGAGGGTGTTTTAATTAATAAAAATTACATTATTCAGACTTGGTTAATACCTCTTGCAGCACTTCCAGTTGGTATGCAAATTCAGACCCAAACTTTCTGTTCTCCTCTAGGTTAAAGAGTAATAATCTGCAGTGAATTGCGAAAATCACTTAGATCAGAAGTTATTCTTAAAAGAATATGGTGGGCTGTAAAACCTTAAAGGTAGAGTATGGAGAGTCAGCTAGTCTCACTTCAAAGACTGAAAATAACTTTGAACTGCATGAGATAGTGGGTTCTTATTAGAAACCTGGCAAATAGTGTAACTGAAAATTTAGATTTTTGTTTATGGAATAAAATTTCTTCAAGCTGTCATTAGCTTCTAGCAGTGCAGCTGTGAGTGTTTTTTTTTTTTTTTCCATTTCCCATTTCAATGCATACTTAAGCAGTAGGCCATGTTACATAATTTTATAGGAGAAATTTAGATATGTACTAAAGTATTGCTGTTGAAGAAAGTGTTATTGTTGAATTATAAATGAATTTAATCGTGCACCTTGAATGGATAATGGTTTATGTAGTAACCTCGTTTTATATCCTTTAAATAACCCAAGAAATTAAGTTTTACAGTAACAGCAATGACATATGTAGGTATAAATTTCATATTTATAGCTTTATTTGTGATGATTTGTGTAAACATGACATTCTATTTTTTGGTTATTAAAATGTTTTATTTTCAAGCTCTGAAGTTACAGGTGTTTTCCCATGTATTTTTTAGAATTCTTTGCCCAACCAGCAGATAGCTGCTAGAAAGTGTAATTCTTGCAAAAGCTGGTCCATTGATAACAACAGATTGGGTGTAGTGGTTACATTATTTTATTCTTTATTAACTGTAGACTGGTGGAAGAGTAATATTCAGCAAAGCTATAGTTAAAACACAGAGAGGTTAGATAAAAGCCATGAGGAATTCTAAGGATCTTTCAAAATCAGGGTCCCTGAAGTAAAGAGGTGAATCAGAATCCCTTTTCAGTAGTAGAGCTCTGTAAACTTTATTGTAGATTCTCATTAGCTCTTAGATGCTGAGAGGAAAATCCTTACCGAATATGCTGTCAGCAAGTAGAACACAGTAGTCCTTTGGCATTTATTGCTTTGGAGTTGACAAAATAAAGAAGCATGTGGATTTGGGTGTTGCTGTCAATGATACATGTGTTTATGAATATATACCAACCAGTGTGTGACGTTTGCTTAAATGAAGTGTCTGTCTATGACTGAATTCAGCTTTGAAGCAAACTGACGTTTCTCTGAACGGCTGCTTTTTTTTTTTTTTTTTTTAATTAGGAAAAGACTACACTTGCTATAAATAAAAGGTCACATTTGGCGTTTTGACACTTGGTATTGTATATATTGAGCAAACAGGCAGCTGTTGACTTTTAATATAGATCTTTTCAACCAGTGACCATATACTGCTATCGTTCAAGATTTTAAAAGAGTAAAGAAAATGCAGTTGGTGGGGTCGAATAAAAAAGTAGGAGAGAAGAATTTCACTAGGTCTCCCCATTTGTGGTGGATTCACACTAAGCTGTGGAACATTATTGGGTCTGCTTTCAGGTGTAATAATAGAGATTTTTTTCAAAAATATATAGGAAATGTCCAAGTTAAGACAGAGCTTTCCAAAGGCCATTTCATTTATAAAGTACCATCTATTTTAATAAAATAAATCATTTATTATGAGTAGTCCTTAAATCTATCCATAAGTATTTCCTATAGCACTGTACTTTATTCTATATAGTCTTACAACAAGTGCTTATTAGGTCTGTGATTTATCAGGAACTATACTAAATATTCTAAGGAATTGCATCAAAGCACATGAGAAACCTATACTGTGTTTGGAAGATAAAATTCTATGCATATGGAATAAGTATCATATATGTGATAAAATGACTTTCTGCCCAGGCGGTTAAGGGAGGAGATGGAATTTGAACTTAACACATAATACAGTTAATGGTGAGTATTTATGTGGTTAAGAAGGCTTGGGCAGTGTTTGGAAATGGAATGGCATGGCAGGGGAATTTGCACTTCAGTCCATTTCTACACATCACTGCTGAATTTATCTTGCTAAAGGAGAAGGATAGTAATAGTAGTAAATACTTACACAACATTTACTTTATAATAGATATTTTTCTAGGGCTTTACATGTATGAGCTCATTTAAACCTCACAACAGCCCTGTCTAATCTCTATTATTAGCCCCACAGAGCTACTGAGAAACCGGAGTAACTTGCCCTGGGTTACACTGCTGGTAAGTGGGAAAGCTGAAATTTGAATTCAGGAACTCTAGCTCCAGAGTCCTGGCCCTTAGCGGCTGCATGTACTTGAACCAGGAACCTTCAGGGAACCTTCAGTAACTCTTCATCTTCCTTAACACTACAGGCACTCAAGGGTCTTCACAGTATGGATCTCGCTTACCTCTCCAACCTTAGATACTACTTTCCTTCAGTGCATCTACACTCCACCCCCTCTGCGTTATTTTGTTTGTTTCTGCCATTTGTGTGTGTGTGTGTCTTTTTGTCTTTTTGCCTTTTCTAGGGCTGCACCCGTGGCATATGGAGGTTCCCAGGCTAGCGGTCTAACAGGAGCTGTATCCGCCGGCCTACACCACAGGCACAGCAACGTGGAATCCGAGCCGCATCTGCGACCTACACCACAGCTCACGGCAGCGCCCGATCCCTAACCCGCTGAGCGAGGCCAGGGATCGAACTCATAACCTCATGGTCCCTAGTTGGATTCGTTAACCACTGAGCCACGACAGGAACTCCTACTTTGTTTCCTAAATACAAAATCATATTCTCATCTCTAAATCGTTCCTTATGTTTAGTCTCGGCCGGAAATGCCCTGTCAACCTTTTCAGTTCCTGTCTTACCAGTGTCCTACCCGTCTTCCAAGTGTATTTCAACTGCTGTCTTCATGAAAACCTTTATTTAGTTTTCAGGGCCGCACCTGCGGCATATGGAGGTTCCCAGGCTAGGGGTCGAATTGGAGCTGTAGCTGCCGGCCTACACCACAGCCACGGAAACGCCAGATCCGAGCCGTATTTGCGACCTACACCACAGCTCACGGCAACGCTGGCTCCTTAACCCACTGAGCAAGGCCAGGAATCGAACCTGGGTCCTCATGGATACTAGTCAGACTCATTTCTGCTGAGCCATGACAGGAACTCCATGAAAACCTTTATTAATCCCCTACCTTCGGTGACTTTTCCCTCCTTGGTAAAACCGTGCTTTTTTTTTTTTTTGGTCTTTTGTCTTTTTAGGGCCGCACTCACGGCATGTGGAGGTTCCCAGGCTAGGGCTCTAACAGGAGCTGTAGCTGCCGGCCTTCGCCAGAGCCACAGCAACGCGGGATCCGAGCCGTGTCTGCAGCCTACACCACAGCTCACGGCAACACCGGATCCTTAACCTACTGAGCAAGGCCAGGGATTGAACCCACAATCTCATGGTTCCTAGTCAGATTCGTTAACCACCGAGCCACAACGGAAACTCCTATGCATGTTTTTATTGGTAGCATATCTGCATCATAGTTTGCCCTGCTTCGTAGTGTAGATTTTTGAAGTTCCTTAAGATCTGGGCATAAAGTTTATTGATCTACATACCGGAGCTAGCACTCACTCCAGGCTTGCACATGGCAGGAAAGAGAAAGTAATGACACTAAGATTTTGAACCTGGAGTAGGGAATAGAATTGGCAACTATGGGGAGAGAGCTGACTCGTGGGCCAAAGTGACGAGTTTGGTTCAGATGTTATGTTTGAAGTGAGAGTAGAATATCCAAGCAGAAAGGGACGAGAGCTGAGAAGAAAGGACTATTTGGCATTCCTAGCCATCATATCTCATTTCCACAAGTATGACAGTTACATTGTTAAATATATCGAATTATTGTTCAGTAGCTGCGTATCCATAGAATTTGTCCTACATTTTTTTGACAGGTTATCAGATGGTTTTTATTTTGAAAAGTAAGGTTCAGCTTCCATCTAGTTATTCCCAACTTCGAAAAAATATTATTAGATGAAAATTAATTTCTAGGTTGACCGGTTGATTTTTCTGGGTCAATACAGAAATTAGATTCCTCAGCTAGCCTGTAAGACCATGTTGTAACAGAAACCTTTAATTGTGCATCTAAAAAATAGTAGAAGGCACTACGGTTGCATTACTAATAAGTAGCTTTTTAAAAGTTTAAAAGTAATAAGAATGGTGGCGTAGTTCTTTGATCCTTTAATTTGTCAGTTTGACTTCAAAGCTTATGATGTTTCTTCTGGGTGCTTCACTGAGATTCTTCTTAAATTTTTCAACAGTACTTTGGGTCACTTTTTTATTTACAAATTGCCCTGTCAGAGGAAGAAAAAGAGGATTTGCAGAAAATGTATTGTTTAAAAGATTTCCTGAGGTGGAGTTCCCGTCATGACTCAGTGGCTAACGAATCTGAGCAGCATCCATGGGGACGCAGGTTCAATCCCTGGCCTCACTCAGTGGGTTCTGGCTCCGGCGTTGCCATGAGCTGTGGTGTAGGTTGCAGAGACGCGGCTCGGATCTGGAGTTGCTTGGCTCCAGCTCCGATTCGACCCCTAGCCTGGGAACCTCCATATGCTGCAGGTGCGGCCCTAAAAAGCAAGAAGAAAAAAAAAAAAGATTTCCTGAGGTGGAATAACCTGAAATAGAGTTGGCTCAGTGGAGATGGGGAAATATGAATGTGCGTGAGTCTGGATGGCGTGCGATGGGGAGGCTGGACGTGGGGGAGTTGAGGAGCTTGTCAGGCATAAAGGGTCTCTCCCTAAGGAAGCAGTGACAGGGAACGGGCTGGCTCCAGTGTTCCTCAGTCAGCCCCATGTGAGGGGCTGTTGGTTCTGGTGAGTAGGGTTATTCTTTTTTGAGGATGGATCTTTGGATGGATGCAGTAAGCAGGAAGACAGTGTTTTATGTACCAGTTGGGGTATGAAATGGTACACATCAAGGACTTTTAACTTGAAGAGTACCTTCATTGAAACTCAGCTTTCTGGAGTTCCCGTTGTGGCTCAGTGGTTAACAAATCCGACTAGAACCATGAGGTTGCGGGTTCGATCCCTGGCCTTGCTCAGTGGGTTAAGGATCCAGCGTTGTCGTGAGCTGTGGTGTAGGTTGTAGATGTCGCTCGGATCCCGTGTTGCTGTGGCTGTGGTGTAGGCCGGCGGCTACAGCTCCTGTTAGACCCCTAGCCTGGGAACCTCCATATGCCGCGGGTGCGGCCCTAGATAAGGTAAAAAGACAAAAAAAACCCCAAAAAACAAAAAACAAAAAGAAACTCAGCTTTCTGATTTAGGCCTTGCTGTAGCTATTTCGTTTGTGTTTGGAAAATTACCTAAATGTTTATTCTTTATTTCCACCAGCTGAAAAATAGTTCCGTGTTCCTCCCTCACCCTCATGAATCTCATCTCTGGATTTAAAATAAAAGTTGGGTACATATGATATGTCGAAGTCTTAGAAAATTGCTTAATTAAGAAAGCTATAGTGAAAGGAATGTGGGGTTGCACAGAGCTCAGTTCAAGTTTTGACTCTGCCACGGGGCTTTGGAGTGTTGCTTGGCCTCTGAGGTTTCGTTTCCTCATCTGTACATGAGGACGATGCCTTTACCTTACAAGGTGGCTGTAAGAATCAAATATACCTGAACATAGAGCAGCTACCTATGATAATTCTTGTTGTTGTTAAGCAACTAAATGGATTGATCTCTTATCACACTGGGATATATAAAATAGAGTATTGCAATTGACTCATATAGTCACCAAAAGCAATCTTTTTTTTTTTTTTTTTTGGTCTTTTTGCCTATTCGCGGCATATGGAAGTTCCCAGGCTAGGGGTCTAATCGGAGCTGTAGCCACCAGCCTACATCACAGCCATACAACCTGCACCACAGCTCATGGCAATGACAGATCCTTAACCCACTGAGCGAGGCCAGGGATCGAACCCGCAACCTCATGGTTCCTAGTCAGATTGGTAACCACTGAGCCATGATGGGAACTCCCAATCTGATTTTTTTTTTTTTTTAACCAGACTGTATCACTCTGTTGAACCTAGTTGCCTCTGTCATTTTTCACAGACACACTGCACCGTGCCTCTGATACTTAACCTGGATTGCTGCCTTCTTCCTTCTAGCTGAATGCACTAGGAGAAAAAAGTACCAGGCAGCCTATTCAAATGTTTATATGCAAGTTCTGTTCTCCATATAAAAGGTAGCATGCATTTGGGGATTTTCTAGTAATGACAGATGATTCTAAACCAGTGACATTCTGTCAGCCCTCTTACTGTCGCTGACATTTGCTATGTAGGTTATGGTTGTAGTCAGTGGTCCTAGAATAGATTTCCTCCAACTGGCTAAGTCTGTAAACCATGATCCTGACCTCACTAGTTGACATCAGTAACCAAGTGTAAAGGGTTCTGAAAGTAAGGATGATTAATAATCACTGGTAGCCTATAAAAGATAGTTTGTTGCAGTCCTATTCACTTGCTTATTATGAAACATAAAATGAGAGACTTTATCTTTGTTATGTTGTAGATAAAATAATTAGGAGCTAAAATTTTTAAAATCATTAATCACTGAAAGAACTGTAGCAATGAGTCTTAAAACAGATAAAGACAGTTATATTAGTGAGTTCCCTGGTGGTCTGGTGGTTAGGATTCGTTGCTTTCACCACTGCAGCCCAGGTTCAATCCCTGGTCAGGGCATTGAGATCCTACATCAGGCCGCTGCATACCATGGCCAATATTAAAAAAAAAAAAAAGGACAATCATGTTAGATTACTTTTAGGACTCCCATTCGAAGTAAGATTGAGTGGGTTAGGATCATACAAGCTCTAGTATGTTAGAGTGTAGCTGATATAGAACCAATCCCCAGAGCTTTAGAGGACTATTTCTAGTAACTGCTTACTAACCATCCAGTAGGTAGCTGTCATCCACTATCCATCTTGGAATCACACCAGTAGCTGCTAAGATGTTTGCTTTAAGTGAATCACCCTGCATTTAAGGTTTAATTAATGTTGTTGGGAATGTCTTCATAGTGTTCACAGAGGTTGCATACGTTATGGATTTTTCCCTGCTGTGCTATTTCTTTGGGTTTTTTTTTTTTTGCCTCTGGAAGTTGTTGGCCAGTGCATCAGCCTAGAGTTAACTAAAATGTGTCTCTTACACATCACCTCCTACTGCCTTCTGTCCTCCCTCTTTAGGAGCCTGTCGTGACAAATCCCCAACTTGACTGTTCAAGCAGATCATACTCAGGTGAAAAAGTCATCAGCCATCCTAAATGGTCAGGACATTGTTGCAGTTCTCACTGACTTTTCCTTATTTTTGTTTTTGTCTTTTGTCATTTTAGGGCCACACCCGTGGCATATGGAGGTTCCCAGGCTAGGGGTCTAACAGGAGCTGTAGCTGCTGGCCTTCCCCACAGCCACAGCCACGCGGGGTCCGAGCCGCATCTGCAACCTACACCACAGCTCACGGCAACACCGGATCCTTAACCCACTGAGCAAGGCCAGGGATCGAACCCGCAACCTCATGGTTCTTAGTCGGATTCGTTAACCACTGAGCCACACGGGAACTCCCCACTGACTTTTCTTGTATCTCGTAGACACACTCCCAGCACTCTCCTATGGCTGAGGTCACCTGCATCTCTGAGCTTGGAGTTTTACTGAGTTTTTTTAGGATAATCCATCCATTTCTCCAATGAGAAAGAGGTCTTGTGACTGTATTATTATAGGCTACGGAGGCACTTACTCCTTTTCTGTGAACTTGTCCTCTTATCTATTCCAGAAATTCTTTCGTGATTTTGCTTTGTTGTTGACATTTTCCCATGCTATTATAGAATTTTCAAAACTATATATTGCTTAGGTAATTTCAGTGGGATTTGGAGAGGGAAGGAGAACAAATTGACTCATGTTATCTCCCAGAAGTGTTTAATAAACATTAATTCAGTGAGAGAAATCAAGAGATTTAGTCCATATTTGCTTATTATCTTTTAAATTTTTTTAAACAGTGGGAAAGTTCACAGGGAACTGTGTGTGACTGGGTCACTGCTATACAACAGAAATTGCAGAAGCATTGTAAATCAACTATAATATAAAAAACAGTGAAAAAAATAATGGGAAAGTTGTGACACGGTAATTTTACTTAGTCACACTTTTTTTTTAGGTGAGCCAGAAATGGTTTAAATTTTGTCCCCCTATGGCAAGAACACGTGTGTTTGGTTGGAATGCAGAAGAGATTGTAGATAAGTGGCTAATAACACAGACTCTGGAGTCTGGATTTAAATTCTACCTATGCCAGAGTTCCCATCGTGGCTCAGTGGAAACGAATCTGATTAGTATCCATGGGGACACAGGTTCAATCCCTGGCCTCACTTAGTGGGTTAAGGATCCGGTATTGCCGTGAGCTGTGGTGCAGGTCGCAGACGCAGCTCAGATCCTGCGTTGCTGTGGGTGTGGTGTAAGCTGGTGGCTACAGCTCCAATTCAGCCCCTAGCCTGGGAACCTCCATCTGTCACAGGTGCAGCCCTAAAAAGACCAAAAAAAAAAAAAAAAAAAAAAAAAAAAAAAAAAAAAAAAAATGGAAGGAAAGAAAAAAATTCTAGAAAGAAAGACAAAATTCTCCCTGTATCACTTGCTTACAGCATAATCTTGGCCAGCATACTTCAGAGGTCTGTTTGAAGATTTAAGCACTTACATGTATAAAACACTTAAAGTGCTTGGCACATAGCACTGTGTAAGTGTCAACTAAAATTAATGGGCCTAACTTTTGAAGATTCCTTGCTATAATCTCTTCATTAGCCATAAGCAGTTATCTTAACATTGATCATAAATGTGTAGTTTTAGGTTGTAGATGTAGCTGTCACCATATTGGAATATAGAGTCTGGCCATGGACAGATGATCAAAATTTTTACCTCGTGTAAAGAATAGTACCACTACTGTAATGAAGTGAGAAGAGTAGGCTTTGCTTGAACCATGGATATTTTGAATATTTTATTTCACATATTCAAAGAAATAAATTGAAAACAATGGCAAGAAAGCAGATCCCCAAATGTCATATGATATCAATTATGTGTGGAATCTAAAAACAAAAGGGGGAGTTCTCTTTGTGGCTCAGTGGTTAACAAATCCGACTAGGAACCATGAGGTTGCGGGTTCGATCCCTGGCCTTGCTCAGTGGGTTAAGGATCCGGCGTTGCCATGAGCTGTGGTGTAGGTCGCAAATACGGCTCGGATCCAGCGTGGCTGTGGCTGTGGGGAAGGCCGGCGGCTACAGCTCCTGTTAGATCCCTTGCCTGGGAACCTCCATATGCTGCGGGTGCGGCCCAAATAAGGGGGAAAAAAGAAAGTGTGTTTAGAGAGGGCAGTGATTTGCCTGGCATTTAATTAGATGATCGAGCTGTTGCTCTGTTCATTATAACACACTGCTTTTTTATTTTTATTTTTTTGTAGTGTGCTGTTCAGATGAGTTCCTGGTTTCTTCAGTATCTTCTTCTTTTTTTTTCTGTTTTCTTTTCTTTCTTTCTTTCTTTTTCCCTTTTGGGCCACATCCAGGGCATGCAGAGATCCCAGCCTAGGAATCGAGCCTGCACCACAGCCGTGACCTGAGCCATAGCACTGACAATGCTGGATCCTTAACCCACTGGCCATCAGAGAACTCCTACCTCCTTTTCTTTTCTTGGCATCATCTGTAATATTAGTCAGAACCTCATTTTTAAGAGCTTCATAACCTGGAAGTTGTAAATGAAAGATACTCATCTATTTGTAATTTAAGATATCTTATGGGGATTTTGTAGTGAGAAAGTGATAAAGAATGCAATTGTTGGACCTGCATTTTTTTCCATGAGAGAGTAAAAACAAGTATTGCTTTATAAACTGTGATTTTGGAAATGATTCATTCATTAAAGAAAGCAAATAAAAATAGCAGGGAAACAAAGACATAATAACTAGTTGTTAAATGAACTCTGTGTCTTTTGGAAAGGGGATGATTAAGGGAGAAAATATGTAAATAACTTGAAAACACAAGCTACTATTTGCAGTTTTGCAGAATAAAAATGATGGGAAGAATCAAACCATACAAGAATTTAGTTGGACCTTGCTTAAAGTACTTTGCATCATAAATCTCCAGACTTATTTTTTAAATTACAGCTTTAATTAAAAGAACCTCTTTTTTTTTTTTTTTTCGGCCGCCCCTCAGCATGTGGAGTCCTGGGCCAGGGATCAGATCGGAGCCATAGTTGCGACCTGTGCTATAGCAGCGGCAGTGATGGATTCTTTCACCCAGTGCCAGGCCGGGAATCAAGCCTGCATCCTTGGTGCTGCAAAGACACCACTGATCCCGTTACAACACAGCGGGAGCTCCTAAAGAACTTCTTTTTTTCCTTTTGAAGTCAGTTGTTAGAGCCTCTTCTTGAATTAGCAGAATTAAAATATAATTCTGTTTTTTTCATCACTCCTGAATTATCTTTTTTTCCCCTTTTACCAAGAGTTTGTTGATACAGAAATGCTAATGATATAAAAAGGGAAGAAAAACAGGACATGCATGATATGAATAAGATGATTCCAGACTTATTTTTAAAAAGAAAAGGAAAGAAGAATATATATATATATAAACATATAGCAAACAGAATAAATTATATCTTAACAGCAGTTTATCTCTGGGTAGCAGGACTATAAGTCATTTTTATTTTCTTTCTTCTTTTTTTTTTTGTCTTTTTGCCTTATCTAGGGCTGCACCCGCAGCATATGGAGGTTACCAGGCTAGGGGTCTAACAGGAGCTGCAGCCGCTGGCCTTCGCCACAGCCCCAGCAACGTGGGATCCGAGCCGCATCTACGACCTACACCACAGCTCACGGCAACGCCGGATCTTAACCCACTGAGCAAGGCCAGGGATCGAACCCGCAACCTCATGGTTCCTGGTCGGATTCGTTAACCACTGAGCAACGACGGGAATTTCCATTTTTATTTTCTTATATTTCTTTATATTTTAGTTTCTTTTATTTCTTTCTTTATATTTCTCTGCAAGTTTTCTGCACGTTACACCTGAATTATCTTTAAAGTGCATGGCTTTTAAGATGTTATTTTTATGATAATGCTAGAGAAACTATCCGGAAGATCTAGGCCCAGAATTTCAGTACAATATAAGTTTAAAAAGTAAGGTTGGCAGTCAGATTATTTTTTTTTTAAATTGCTTATCAGGATTAAGAATGTAATATTGTGTTATAGGCTCTTATTAGATTAACCAAGTTTCTAAGCACTTGGAGAAAATTATTTTATTATTTCCTGTTCACATTTGTTTGTGGAGAATGTGCCATTGTCTGTGGAAGCTGGGTTTTATGGGACCTATTTGTTGTTCCTAAGGTTTTAACTCGCTGGAAAAAACATGCAAGAAAAATTGAATTGTTCTACCAAAGTATTCCTAAATAGTAAACTGAGCATAGTGTCCAATCAGACATGGTTCATATCCTAACTCCAGCTTTTTCTGGCTGGTACTTTAGTTGTCATTCAGTTCCTTCATTTAGATTGTTTTGAGGATTAAATGAGGTTATGCAAAGCACTGATACCATAACTAGAACTCGTAAATGACCAGACTACAGTGGCGGCTATTATTTGTCTTTCAGTCTTTTCCAGGTTTGTGAGTGATAGGCAAAAAAATTTATCATGAGCGCCTTTATCCTGATGTCAAGGATTTGAAGTAGAGGTTGGGACAAAACTAGGTTTTTCTGAACCCCAAACTTGAGATTCTGTTTGGGAAGAAAGAAAGAGAGCTGCCAAATATCTACACTACAAGAAGTTCAAGTTTCTTGTAGTGGCAAGAAAATTGACTTTCTAATTTGTTTCCTGCCCTAAGCCCTTGCCTTCACTTCCTCTGTCTCAATATGAAAATTTCTGTTTTCCTTTGGAGATTCTTGCCTGACTGAAACAACAGAGAAAAATCTCCAGGAATTTTAGCGTGGCTAGCCAGTCATAACTTTCTGGAAGAACATCTGGATGTGGTTTTTTGTTGTTTTTTTTTTTAATTTTTATTTATTTATTTTTTCCATTATACTCAGCTGCACAGCGTGGTGACCTGGTTACACATACATATATGGATTCGTCACAAGTGGTTAGACATAGCTCCCAGTGCTATACAGTAGGATCTCCTTGCTTTTCCGTCCCAGAGGCCACAGTCTACAACTGTTAACCCCAGAAGCCCCTACCATCCCATTCCCTCCCCCACTCTCTTGGCAACTACAAGTTTGTTCTCCAAGTCCTTGATTTTCTTTTCTGTAGAAAGGTTCATTTGTGCAGTATATTAGATTCCAGATATAAGTGATATCATATGGTATCTGTCTTTCTCCTTCTGACTTACTTCACTCAGTATGAGTGAGGGTCTCTAATTCCATCCATGTTGCTGCAAATGACATTATTTTATTCTTTTTTATGGCTGAGTAGTATTCCATTGTGTATATATACCACAAATTCCTAATCCAATCATCTGTTGATGGACGTTTGGGTTGTTTCCATGTCTTGGCTAGTGTAAATAGTGAGCTGGTACAACCACTATGGAAAACAGTATGAAGGTACCTTAGAAAACTATACATAGAACTACCATTTGGATGTGGGTTTTTGTTTTTTGTTTTTTTTTTTGTCTTTTTGCCTTTTTATGTAGAGGTGCACCCACGGCATATGGAGGTTCCCAGGCTAGGGGTCTAACAGGAGCTGTAGCCCCCGGCCTTCTCCCCAGCCACAGCCACGCGGGATCCGAGCCGCATCTGCAACCTTCACCACAGCTCACAGCAACGCCGGATCCTTAACCTACTGAGCAAGGCCAGGGATCGAACCTGCAACCTCACGGTTCTTAGTCAGATTCATTAACCACTGAGCCATGAAAGGAACTCCGATGCGGGTTTTTTTAAAGTCTGTCGTATTTTACGTCTAAATTATTGATTTCACTTCTTTTCCTAGGTTGTGCCCAACCATTTTTCAGAACTGTATATCTTTCGTGAAGCAAATATATATAAGTATGTAGTGACTATCAGTAAGAATTATTATCAATTAAGCTACCAGAATTTTCCCTTATCTCAAGTTTTCTGAATATATAATCATTTTGCCAAAATCATACATGCACATACATACACGTAGTTTTCCTTTATTGTGACTACTATGTTGCTTTAAATAGTAGAAGTTAAGATACTGGTTAGGTATAATTATTTTGGCAATATCATGGATAGGCTGCTGGACCCTGGGACTTTAAAGAGAGAATCCGAACATCAGAAGCACATAATGAATTCTCTATAAATATCAGAAGGGCTTTTAAACTTATTTCTAAAACAACTTTTTCTTTAAGTTGAAGTTTTTTTTTTCAGGTGTGTGGCATAGTGATTCAGTATTTTTAAAGGTTATACTTCATAAAAGTTATTGCAAGATTATGGCTATGATTCTCTGTGCTATATATATAGTATATCCTTGTTGCTTGTCTTTTTTTTTTTTTTGTCTTTTTGCCTTTTCTAGGGCAGCACTCGCAGCATTGGAGGTTCCCAGGCTAGGGGTCTAACAGGAGCTGTAGCCGCCGGCCTTCGCCACAGCAACGCAGGATCCGAGCCGTGTCTGCAGCCTACACCTCAGCTCACGGCAATGCCAGATCCTTAGCCCACTGAGCAAGGTCAGGGATCGAACCCGCAACCTCGTGGTTCCTAGTCAGATTCGTTAACCACTGAGCCACGACAGGAACGCCTGCTTGTCTATTTTATACATAGCAGTTTATATCTGTTAATCCCATACCCCTAATTTGTCCCTCCCCTCATTCCTCTCCAGTTTGGTAACCAGTAGCCTGTTTTCTATATTTGTGACTCTTTTCCTTTTTTAACTTTTACATACTGAAGCTTTTTCTTTAAGAAATCGTTATATATAATCTACTCAGTAATATTTCCTTTAATTTTTCTTTTTCTAAAATCTCATTTTTCCAAAGGTGATATAATGTTTTATGTTCAACATTCACACTCCACTTGGCATTCCCTCACTACTGTGTATGTAAACAAGTACATATGAACAGGGCGTTGTTTCCTTTACACTTTCTCCGATGTTCGTAGTTTTCAAAGCTATAAAAGACATTGTTTAATGTACATTCCCATCATGTCAAATACTTCCTAGTTCAAAAGGACTCTTTCTCCAAACTGTTAGATCCATGTGTGATTCATAACATGAAACAGGGTTGCCTGTGTTCTTTCTTAATTGAGTTGACATTTATAGTTTTCCAGCCTTAGATCTGTCTAGGGGAAAAATATCTAGTACTTTAATGTCATGTAATTTATCACAGACGTTATGATTTGAGAAAATTCTTCGTTCTCCCTTCCAGTTTTAAAGCTTTTGCCTCCACTTTTATTGTGTCCCCAAAATGTAGGTTGGCAGTCAGTTGACTTGGAACTTCAGACGCTTAAATCTTCTGGACAGAAAGTGCTGTTGCATTCTAAAAGACTTTTAAGAAATTGTTTGGATCTCTCATCGAAGTTTCTAAATTACTGGATTGTTCAACAGCTTCTTACAAATAATGTTAGGCTAAAAAGACCATTTTCTCAGTTTCCTTCCCCATAAATCCATTGTTTTCTCTACCCAACCCCGCAGAGTGTGAAAACTTCCTAGCAAAATTGCTTATGAAGTCCATTCTTTTTTTGTTTTGTTTTGTTATTTTGCATTTTAGGGCTGCACCCGCGGCATATGGAGGTTCCCAGGCTAGGGGTCCAGTCAGAGCTGTAGCCGCTGGCCTACACCACAGCCACAGCAACACGGGATCCGAGCCAAGTCTGCGACCTACACCGCAGCTCATGGCAATGCCAGATCCTTAACCCACTGAGCGAGGCCAGGGATCAAACCCGCATCCTCATGATTCCTAGTCGGGTTTGTTAACTGCTGAGCCATGACGGGAGCTCCTGTTTCTCCAGTTGTGGAGACAGTGATTTGACCTGAGCCCTTAGTTCCCTTATGCATCTAAGAAGAGTTTTTGATGTTCAGATTGTCACTTTGCTTGTTCTGTTAGCGAAAATGACACCTTCCCAACTCCTACATACTGGTCCAGAAATCAGAAGTTACCACTTATTTTGTTAAATTTTGTTAAGTTTATTCCTGGATATTTTATTCTTTTTGCTCTTATTGTAAATGCTTTCGTTACCTTCTTAATTTGCAGATTGTTCCTTCCTAGTATATGGAAATACAGTTACTTTTATGTATTGATTCATATCCTGCACTTTTAAAACTCATTTATTCTAATAGTGTTTCAGTGAATTTCTTTTTCTTATCCAGTTGCCTTAGCTAGAACTTTTAGAACATTGCTGAATAGAAGCAGCAAGAATAGATATCCTTGGAGTTCCCGTCGTGGCTCAGTGGTTAACGAATCTGACTAAGAACCATGAGGTTGCGGGTTCAATCCCTGGCCTCGCTCAGTGGCTTAAGGATCCGGCGTTGCCGTGAGTTGTGATGTAGGTCGCAGACGCGGCTCGGATCCCGGGTTGCTGTGGCAGTGGTGTAGGCTGGCGGCTACTGCTCCTGTTAGACCCCTAGCCTGGGAACCTCCACATGCTGCGGGTGCGGCCCTAAAATGACAAAAAAAAAAAGGTTGTGAGGAATGAATGGATAACCAGATACTTCTCTCCAGCAGCTTAAGGGAGAGAGGCAGTGTGGTGATCTGAGACGGGCATTTGCAGGAAGTATGTTCTGTTTTCTTGTGTAAAGATAGAAGCATATCTTGTAGAGAGAGAAGAAAGATCCGTGGTCTAAGACAGTTGTCACATTTTAGTGTGCACGAGAATAACGATTTTGTTTAAAACGCAGGTGGTTGGTACCACTTACAGGGTGTTTGATTCATTAGGTCTGGGGTCTAGATATCGGCATTTTAAAACAAGTAACTCCTCCTGAGACACACACACATGCCCGTGTTCGAGATGTTCTAGTATGGTTTGAGACCACACTCTGACTGAACAGTGGTCCAGGAAGTAATTGAAGTCAATAGAAAGGGGAGGGCGTTGCTGACGTGGTGGAATGGGATTGGTGGCCTCTTGGGAGTGCTGAGATGTAGGTTTGATCCCTGGCCTGGCATAGTGGGTTAGAGATCTGACAATTGCCTCAGCTTCAGCTTGGGCCACAACTGCTGCTCAGATCTGATCCCTCACCCGGGAACTCCATGTGCCTTGGAATGGCCAAAAAAAAAAAAAAAAAAAAAAAACGGGGGAGGGGAGAAGAAACAGTGGAAGGGAATTAGATAAGGGCTAAGCTTTGGAAAGGAGGAATTTATCTTCTTTAATAATTTTAGCAACTATAGTTCAGTTTTTCAAAAAAAAAGGGTAGTTCCCTGGTGGCTTAGCAGGCTAAAGATCCGGCATCGTCACTGCTGCAGTTCAGGTCACTGCTGCGGCACAGGTTTGATCCCTGGCCCCGGAACGCCCACATGCCTCAGGCACAGCCAAAAGCAACAAAAAATTACAGTGTGAAAGTTATTATCAAGCTCTCAAAAGGAAAAACAAAACAGGAATATATGGTACAGTGGGGTTTTGAAATTATACACTGAGCTTCAGAGAGGTTTTCAGGTCAAGAGGAAGGGCGAGTGAGGGCGCGTCATCTGATGACCTTGATTTTCCTTTAAGTGGGAAGTGCAGTTATCTCTCTGGGCGGGCGTGAGAGAGCCCGAGGAGTGTGGAAAAGTCCAGAGCAGCTGCTGGGAGAGGTGCAAGAGAATCGCCAAAGAGGAACTGAAGCCACACTGAGCAGCATTGGGCTTACACTCTGTTAAGTCAGGTGACGTGACTGGTGGACGCAGTCAGCCGTTTCCTGACAGTTTTCAAAGTAATAATCCTAAAAATACATTTTTTTCTATTGATAATCCATCATGACTCTGTCTTCTGTAGGTTACTAACACCCTTTTTTTGCTTTTTTTTTTTGCTTTTTAGGGCCGCACCCGCAGCACATGGAGGTTTCCAGGCTAGGGGTCGAATCGGAGCTACAACTGCCCGTCTTCGCCACAGCCACAGCAATGCCAGATCCGAGCCGCATCTGCAACCTACACCACAACTGACAGCAACGCCGGATGATTAACCCACTAAGCGAGGCCAGGGATCGAACCCGCAACCTCATGGTTCCTAGTCGGATTCATTAACCGCTGCGCCTTGACAGGATCTCCAACTTAAACCTTTTTTGATGCTTTTAGCATGTCCCACTTCATGGAATAATGAACCTCAGATATTTACTATACAGGGTAGTTGATAAGTATTCGAAATTTACCTGACTCTTAACTCAAAAGATAATTCCTTTGATTTGCTAGGATATACTTACATTCATTTTCTCTATACTCTTTGAGTTCTTAACAGATTTGGATCACAATTCATTTGATGCTTGCCATCACTTTACAGATGGCTGTTTCCAAGGCCAGCTCCACGGAGGGTGTTTATTTTCACCTGAGCACCAGAAGTTACCCAAGTGAATGTAGGACCTTGGCTCGGGGACGAGGAAACGAGTCTGCGTAGCTTTCTCTAGGTTTGGATAAGGAGGAGTCACTTGGAACTAAGTGGGAAGGAACACCTAGGCCTGGTGCTGTTTATCCTATACATATCTTTTTTTTTTTTTTTTTGTCTTTTTAGGGCTACACTCATGGCATATGGAAGTTCCCAAGCTAGGGGTCTAATCCGAGCTGTAGCTGCCGGCCTACACCACAACTCATGGCGACGCAGGATCCAAGCCACATCTGGGACCTACACCACAGCTCATGGCAAAACTGGATCCTTAACCCACTGAGCGAGGCCCAGGTTCAAACCCACATCCTCGTGGATACTAGCTGGGTTCATTACCTCTGAGCCATGATGGGAACTCCCTATACATATCTTAATAAATACTTTGAACAGCTCTGTAAGATAGGTGATAGAAGGTCTCCATTTATAAATCAGAAACTGAGGCTGAGATGCCTAGATGCCTGGGTTTGAGCAATTCTGAAATGTCAGTTGTCTAAAAATGGTGCAGAAAATAGTTACTTAGAATACAGTCCATTGAAAGAATACGTGCTTGTTTAGTTACTTCTTCCCCAAGTTAGATGGCCGGGGTGGTTTTTTTGTTAGTTTTGTTTTGTTTTTTGTATTGCTGAAACACCTTCTCAGTAATAATTACTAATTTATTAAGTATTTCTGTATGCCAAACAGTGTTCTAAGTTTCTTACAAGATTAAACTCAGTTAACCTTCAGTAACCCTACAAGGTCAGTACTGTTTGTTTTCTGCGTTTTACAGATGAGGCACAGAGAGAATAACCTGCCGAAAGCTACAGAGCAACGTAGTGATAGGCCCCAAGGCAGGCTTGCACTATAGCTCACTGTGCTCTTAGCCAGGATTGTTTTGATGCCTTTCACTGGCCCTGGCGTTCAAGTGAGGGTACCTTTTCAAACTGCGTGGCAGGTTATTCTGCATTATCTGATGACATCATGTTTGATAGCAGTAATATCCCTAAGTGAAGGGGAAAGAATCAGCTCTTTCCTAGTCTCCCGTAGTAGCAGGCAAGATTCTAGCCGTCGCTCGTTAATTCCCAGTGTGAGGTTTAAGCAGGAGAGAAAAATGAAACATGTTTTCTCGTGCCACTTTACCAGAGTGGAAAAGGCGTTAGGAAGAGCAATATTTGGACTAAATCTGCATGATCCTTGAAAATAAAGTGTATCGAGTTTTCTGATGTTGGCAGTGGGTATTGGTGGGTGGTAAAATGTTTGGAAACTTAGGAAAGTAAGCAGTTTCTGGAGCCTGAAAATAAAAAATTTGTCTACTCTTTGCATTTCTTAGAAGGATTTTAATTAGTGTCAAAATAATTGTTTTATGATAAACATAAACGTATTTCAGGTACTCGATAACCGTATGTGGCTGTCATATTTGTTCAGGTCTAAGCTGACCAACAGATTATTTATGTGGTGAAATCTTTTTTTTTTCTTTTTTTTTTTTTTTTTTTTGCCTTATCTAGGGCCACATCCGCGGCATACGGAGGTTCCCAGGCTAGGGGTCTAACAGGAGCTGTAGCCGCCAGCCTTCGCCACAGCCACAGCAACGCGGGATCCAAGCCGCGTCTGCAACCTACACCACAGCTCACGGCAACGCCGGATCCTTAACCCACTGAGCGAGGCCAGGGATTGAACCCACAACATGGTTCCTAGTCGGATTCGTTAACCACTGAGCCACGACGGGAACTCCTATGTGGTGAAATCTTAAGTCTTTTCTGGATGAACCCAGCGTATCAATAGTTTCCTCTGATTTCTTTAATTCTTTTGGGAGGTCACGTGAAGAAAAATTTGAGTTAAGAAAAGTTCAAACAGCTGTGTCATCACTATGTGAAAAGAGGCAGCTGAAGGATGTGGAATTTGAGCGTACGGGAGAGCTAAAAGGACACTTGACCCCTGTTGATGACTTTATTGCTCTATTTTTAAAGGACTGGCTAATATAGCTCTTGCTTTTTTAAATTTAACCTTAATAACACACTTGATTCTCATGCGATAGTTGTGTTCTGTAAAGTCACTGTGAACTTTGGCTAAGTGGATTGTTATCTCCAGGTGATAACAGTGTGCCTGTAGTAACGTTTCATCAGCCAGTCAGTGCGTAACCTAGTTTTATGTGCGTTTCTGTTTAAAGACACCTTAAGGATTCAGTGAATCAACAACATGTATTAGTGTTACATGTTACGTTACATACTGCTAGTGTATATAGTAATATAGTGCCAATAGCCCTATAACTCATTTCTGAATGAAGCTTATCTAACACATGTAGTTTCTCTGAAAGGCACAACACAGCCTTCTTGCACTTAGGAATCCTAGACAGAACTTCAGCATTAAACTTGGGCCAAATTGGAGTTCCCATTGTGGCTCAGTGGTTAATGAATTCGACTAAGAACCATGAGGTTGCGGGTTCAATCCCTTGGCCTTGCTCAGTGGGTTAAGGATCCGGCATTGCTGTGAGCTGCGGTGTAGGTCCAGACGCGGCTCGGATCCCGCGTGGCTGTGGCTGTGGCGAAGGCCGGCAGCTACAGCTCCTGTTAGACCCCTAGCCTGGGAACCTCCATATGCCGCAGGTGCAGCCCTAGAAAAGGCAAAAAGACAAAAAAAAAAAAAAAAAACTTGGGCCAATTTTATTTATTGTTAGGTTTTTATTTTTTCTATTATACTTGATTGACATTGTTCTGTCAGTTTCTGCTGTACAGCAAAGTGACCCAGTCATACACACGCACACACGCTTTTCCTCACATTATCCTCCATAGTGCATATGGAAGTTCCCAGGCTAGGGGTCAAATCGGAACTGTAGCTGCCAGCCTACACCACAACAATTCAGGACCCAAGCCACATCTGCGACCTACACCACAGCTCACGGCAATACCGGATCCCTGACCCACTGAGCGAGGCCAGGGATCAAACCGCATCCTCATGGATACTAATCAGATTCGTTTCTGCTGCACCGCAGCAGGAACTCCCACACTTGGGCCATTTTATTTATTTATTTATTTGCTTTTTAGGGCCGCACCCGCGGCATGTGGAGGTTCCCAGGCTAGGGATCTAATTGGAGCTACATCTGCCAGCCTATACCAGAGCCACAGCAACACCAGATCCGAGCCGCATCTGCGACCCACACCACAGCTCATGGCAACGCTGGATCGTTAAACCTACCGAGCAAGGCCAGGGATCGAACCCACAACCTCATGGTTCCTAGTAGGATTCGTTAACCACTGCGCCACGACGGGAACTCCGCTTGGGCCATTTTAAACAGCAATATCACCAACAAAAAGCATAAAGACGTACAATGCATGATGTAAAAAGACCACAGAAGGACACTTATTTTCTGTGTGAGAGCTGAAACAAACCTGGTTTGACTTCAGCTGGAAATGTGTGTGTCTGGTGACTCAGATTTTTTGCCATCCTGCATATGCATTTGTCTTCAGTGACCACAGCTATTGTTTTGAGGACTACAAATATATTTTAGCTGAGTGGGCGTATTTGCAAGTATGAAAACTGCAAATAATGAAGATCAACTATATGTGAATGCATGCTACATTTTAAAATGAAAAGTGGAAACATAGGACTTTCTTGCCCATCTCTAACTTTCCTACCCTCCTGCTCCATCTGTCCTTTCCAGAAGGTACCACTCACTTTCCTATACATCTGTGTATACGGGTAGTTACTATTTTTAAATCACTGGATCTCAAGATACATACTGTTCTGCAGTTTGCTTTTTTTCTCATGATGTCTTAGAAGTCTTTCCACATCGGTATGCACAGAGTTCTCGTATCCTGTGGCGTGTATATATGCCGTGATTTATTTAGCCATTCATCTATCCATACGCATGTCGTTTTTTTTCACTATTACAGATAATACTGTAGTGACCATCTGTGTACCTGTTTCTTTATCTGTATGTGCAGGGTTTCCTCTGGGCTACATACATAAAAATGAAAATGCTGGGTAGAAGAATATATGCAGTTTACGGAGTTCCCGTTGTGGCTCAGTGTTTAACGAATCCGACTAGGAACCACGAGGTTGCGGGTTCAATCCTTGGCCTCGCTCAGTGGGTTAAGGATCCGGCGTTGCCATGAGCTGTGGTGTGGGTTGCAGACGCGGCTCGGATCCCACATTGCTGTGGCTGTGGCGAAGGCCGGCAGCTACAGCTCCTGTTAGACCCCTAACCTGGGAACCTCCATATGCCGCGGGTGCGGCCCTAGATAAGGCAAAAAAAAAGAATATATGCAGTTTAAATGTTGTTAGGCAGTTATGGACCCTCTGGGAAGCTGACACTGAGCCTCTGGGGTTAAAACTGCGGATAGCATTCGAGTGTTAGTACTTGTGAAAGATAGGGGACAGAAGCTAAAGGAGAGGAAGAAGGATCAGATAACAGATCTGTGGGAGTCTCAGCACTCTGAAGTAAGGATTGCCTCCTGGAGGAGTAGTCTGGTGATGGGCGGAAATAGCCATGGCCTAGAACTCCCTCATGCTCAGTTATTGACCAGAGGCTGTCTGAGCAAAAAGTGGCTCGATCTTGAAAAATGAGGTAACACTCAAAGGTGCTCACAGCTGTAGGCTAACTGCATGTTTGAGTTTAACTGCAAGTTGTCTTCGAAGGAGATCTGAGCAGGGCGTTTGCAAAGCACCATGTCCAGTACAGAGTAGCGTATGGAGAACAGCAGTGTCTAGAGCCAGGCTTTCCAGGTTCAGCATCTTTGTTATGATTTTACTCAACCTCTCCGTGTCTCCGTTTTTCATCTATAAACTGGGGGAATAAGTATTGTAAAGAGATGAAATGAGCTAGTTTATCTTAAGCACTTAGAATAGTATCTGCGACATGTTAGCACTACATACATAAGCGTTAACTGACGTTAATGTTATTATTTCATTTTGCTCTCCCAAAAGGCTGCACCGTTTTCCTTCACACTATGCCAACAAAGTGTAAAATTCCTTTTCCATTACTGGATAATAAAAATCATCTTAGTTTTTGCCAACTTAACGACCAAACATAGTATTTTGTCTTAATTCTTGTTTCTTTTTTATTAAGTTGAACATCTTTTCATATTATTGGCCACTTATACTTCATCTTCTGTTTACCTACTTGAGGTTTTTTATTTTTCCTCATTGATTTCTAGTACCTACTCATATATTCCAGATATTAGACTGAGTTACAAATATTTTCTCCCAGCCTCCATTGGTTTTCAAATTTATTTTCCAACATTGTTTGTGGTTTCTTTTATCATAAAGAATATTTTCCTTGTATGATTTTAATTTTTATGTTCATCTGCCATCTTATTTTGGTGAATGGTTTTAAGTAGGAATCTATCTTAATTCCTTTCTAAATGGTAAACCAATTGTCCAAAACAGATGACTAAATAATTCATTATTTCCATTGATTTCTAATGCCAAGTTGTATATATTTGGCCTGTTGAGGTGTGTTTGATTCTATTTTATTGATTGATTATTTTGTGGCTGAGAGTTTGTTTACCTTGGAAAGAAAGCACTCTGGAAGTATTTTCAAACATTTTAATTTTGGAAGTTAAAAGGAAAACCCCTCTTAAGGTCAAGTAAGTGAAACGAATTGATTTGGGTTCTGCTTGGGTGCTTCTGTCAACATTCTTACCTCTTAGTCTTTAAACAGCACACTTGATTAGTTCTCTAGCAGAAGAAACTTTACTTGGTGAATTAAAATATGAAGCTCCAAAAGAAAATAGTTTCAGTGTTTTAGAAACTTCTTTCGTTGTTGTTTTTTTTTTTTTTTTTTGTATTTTTGCCTTATCTAGGGCCGCACCTGCGGCATATGGAGGTTCCCAAGCTAAGGGGTCTAACAGGAGCTGAAGCCGCCGGCCTTTACCACAGCCAAAGCCACGCGGGATCCGAGCCACGTCTGCAACCTACACCACAGCTCACGGCAACACGGGATCCTTAACCCACTGAGCAAGGCCAGGGATCGAGTCCGCGACCTAATGGTTCCTAGTCGGATTCGTTAACCACCGAGCCACGACGGGAACTCCCAGAAACCTCTTTCTTAGAGTTCCCGTTGTGGCTCAGTGGGTTGTAAACCTGTCTAGTATCCATGGGGATGCGGGTTCAATCCCTGGCCTCACTCAGTGGGTTAAGGATCGACATTGCCATGAACTGTGGCATAGGTGGCGGACATGGCTCAGATCTGGCCTTGCTGTGACTGCGGTGTAGGCTGGCGGCTGCAGCTCCACTTCAACACCTGGCCCGGGAACTTTCCATGTGCCGCAGGTGTGGCCCTAAAAAGACAAAAAAGAATAAAAAAACACCTTTCTTTCAAAAGCAATTGGATGTTACTCTTTTAGCTCTGATCATCTCTCTGACTAGAAGCAGGTATTGAAGGTAAACCTATGTCTAGAGCAGAAGTTCTCAAAATATCTGGGATAAAATATCTGTAGCTCAAATCACAGACAAATAGCTACTTTGTTTATATTTAAAAGCTCTTATATTTCAGTAAGGGAAATGCAGTGTTACCCGCCTTCCCCCCCCCCCCCCCCGTGAGAGATATGTTCCAAGACCCCCAGTGGGTGCCTGAACCTGCGGACAATACCCACCCCTATATACATACATACCTGTAATACATACGTACCTATAAAAAGGTTTAATTTATAAATTAGGCGTAAGATACTAAAAAACAATATCGAAAATAAAGAGAACAATTATAACAATATATTGAATAAAAGTTATGTGAATGGTAAAGTTCCCATCGTGGCTCACTGATTAACGAATCCGACTAGGAACCATGAGGTTGAGGGTTCGATCCCTGGCCTTGCTCAGTGGGTTAAGGATCCGGCGTTGCCGTGAGCTGTGATGCAGATCGCAGACGCGGCTCGGATCCCGCGTTGCTGTGGCTGTGGCGCAGCGGCTACAGCTCCGATTAGACCCCTAGCCTGGGAACGTCCATACGCCATGAGTGCGTCCCTAGAAAAGGCAAAAAAACAAAACAAAACAAAAGCTATATGAATGGAATGTGATCTCTTCCTCTTTATTTTCTTATTTTTATGTTTTTTTAGGGCCGCAGGTCTGACATACGGAAGTTCCCAGGCTAGTGGTCAAATCAGAACTACAGCTGCCAGCCTATACCACAGCCACAGCAACGCGGGATCTGAGCCGCGTCTGCAGCCTATGCCACAGCTCACAGCAACGCCGGATCCTTAATCCACTGAGCAAGGTCAGGGCTCAAACCCACATCCTCATTGGATACTAGTCGGGTTCGTTTCCGCTGAACCACAGTGGGAATTCCATCTCTCTATTTTTCTGTCCAATCCTATTCCTAAAAGTGTGTGATCATCCTTTACTGGTAGTAAACTGCTTGGTGTCATTCATTTCAGGAGATCCTTTGCTGAAGTTTTCATGTAGGCCCAATGCTTTCTGGTGCAACACACTGCTATCAATTGGCATGTCTTCCACACACGAATTTAATGCCTTTTCCACATTAAGCAAATACTTATCACACAATGGCCATAACTTTTGCCATTTGAGGTACAACAGCAAAACTAGCACTAGTTTCTTTTTCCATGTTCACAGTTTCACGGATAGAAGAGTCATTCTTACTGTAGATCTTAGCAACCTCAGCATACGATTTCTTTTCTTTCCTTATTAAGTTGAGAATTTTCATCTTTCATTCAAAAGAAGCACTTTACAGTTTCTCTTTGGCATATCTGAATTGTCAGCATTACTACTCTTAATAATGGCTTAGGGGCCATCGTTAAGTAAAATAAGGGTTCCTGAAGCCAAGCAAGCAGTGTAATACTGAGACAATCCATTGGATAAACTGAGAAGACCAATAAGTGCCTAACAGACAGTATCCCTTACAGAGCGGATTCACTGGACAATGGGGTGATTCATGTCCTAGGCAGGCCAGAGCCAGATGGCACAAGATTTCATTTCTGGAATTTTCCATTTAATATTTTTGGATCATGGTTCACTGTGGGTAACAAACTGCAGAAAGCAAAACTGTGGATAAAGGGGGGAGTGCTGTACTTTGTCCCAGAAGAGGAAGAGAGAAAGGGACATAAAGAATATTTGCCATTTGCAGCAATGTGGATGGACCTAGAGATTATCATACTAAGCCAGACTATATTTAATATCCTGCGATAAACCATAATGGAAAAGAATATGAAAAAGTGTGTGTGTGTGTATATATATATACGTATATACACATATGCACACACACATATGTATATAAATGAGTCACTTTGCTGTATAACAGAAATTAACACTATGTTGTAAATCATTTATACTTCAATAAATTTTTTAAAACATTTGAGGAATAGCCAAAACCTCTCCAAATTTGGTGAAAAACTTTCATCTACTAATTGAATAATTTCAACCAGTTCCAAATAGGATAGACTCAAAGCAGTCTACACCTAGACACGTTATAGTCAGTGAAAAGCAAAGACATAAAGAGCATCTTGAAAACAGCAGGAAAAAAGTGAATCCTCACCTACAGGGATCCTTAACACCATTAGCAACCGACTTCTCCTCGGAAACCATGAGACCAGAAAACTCTGAGATGATATATTCAAAATGCTGCAAGAAACAGGCCAGAATTCTGCAAAACTGTCCTTCGAAAACCAAGAAATAAGACATTCTAAGATAAACAGAAACAGAAAATCCATCACTAGCAGACCTGTCCTATAAGAAATATTGAAAGGAGTCGTCAAACTGAATTAAAAGGGCAGTAGGCAGTGTTTTGAATCCACATGAAGAAACAGAGCACCAGTAAACTTAACTGCAGAGGTGAATATAAAAGTCATTATAGGAGTTCCCGTCGTGGCTCAGTGGTTAACGAATCCGGCTAGGAATCATGAGGTTGCGGGTTCGATCCCTGGCCTCGCTCAGTGGGTTAAGGATCCGGCATTGCCGTGAGCTGTGGTGTAGGTTGCAGATGCGGCTCAGATCTGGCGTTGCTGTGGCTGTGTTGCAGGCCAGCAGCTGTAGCTCCGATTAGATCCCTAGCCTGGGAATCTCCATATGCCGCACGTGAAAAAAAAGAAAAAAAATACAAAAATAAAGTGCACAGTTCAGTGACTTTTTAGTATATTGACCATGTTGTGCAGCCATCACCGATATCTAGTTCTAGAGAATTTGCATTAGCCCAAGAAAAACCCCAGATTTCCCCAGCATTCTGGCATTCACTAATCTTTCTGCCCCCTGGCATTCACTAATCTTTCTGCCTCTTTGGAGTTACCTGTTCTTTATGTTTGATATAAACGGGAATAAGGCAGTAGGTTGCCTTTCATGTCTGATTTCTTTCACTTAACAAAGGGTTCATCCATATTATAGTTTGTATCAGTACTTCTTTTTTAAAGTGTCCTGAATAACATTCTATCGTATGAATTTTGTTTATCAGGTGATGTACATTTGGGTTGTTGAGCGATGCTGCTGTGAACATTCATGTACAATTTTTTGTGTAAACGTGTTCTGACTCCAACCGAGTAACTTCAGTTCGGATAGTAACTTCCTAGTGGTAGCACAGATCCCACAGCTAAGGGCTCTCTCCTCCACCGGACTGCCCCCACTTCAGACACTGCCCCAAGCCTGAGGCAGGTGGGGGGCCGCTTCTGACCTACTGGCTGCAAATTTGGGATTTCTGATGACCGCCTCAGGTTCAGTAAAGAGACAGTTATAGTGCTCTGGTAGCAGCCATGAGAGCATCGAGGAGCAGTCAGCCTAGAAAGAGAAGGCAAGAGGAGTTCCCGTCGTGGCTCAGTGGTTAACGAATTGGACTAAGAACCGTGAGTTTGCGGGTTTGATCCCTGGCCTCGCTCAGTGGGTTAAGGATCCGGCATTGCCATGAGCTCTTGTGTAGGTTGCAGACGCGGCTCAGATCCCGCGTGGCTGTGGCTGTGGCGAAGGTCAGCAGCTACAGCTCCTGTTAGACCCCTAGCCTGGGAACCTCCGTATGCCGCGAGTGCGGCCCTAGATAAGGCAGAAAGACAAAAAAAAAAAAAAAAGAAAAGAAAGGGAAGGTAAGAGCTTGTCAAGGAAGACTTCCCAGAGGCGACTTACAAGCTGTGACTGGGATTTTAGAGTCATAGGTAATAGCCGGGAAAAGAAGTTTGGAAGAGTTAGTTTAGGCAGAGGAAACAGTGTTTTTGAAGGCCTGCATTGTGTGTATATGTGTTAGAGATTATTTAAGAATTAATTTAAGGAGTTCCCGTGTGGCTCAGGAGTAGCGAACCCGACTAGCATCCATGAGGATGCAGGTTCGATCCCTGGCCTCACTCAGTGGGTTAAGGATCCAGTGTTGCTGTGAGCTGTGGTGTTGGTCGTAGACGCAGCTTGGATCTGGTGTTGCTATGGCTATGGCTATGGCCAGCAGCTACAGCTCTGATTTGACCTTTAGCTTGGGAACTTCCATGTGCTGCGAGCGCAACCCTAAAAAGACCAAAAAAAATTTTTTTTAAGAATTTGAGCATCAAGCTGTTACATTTAGAGAGGATAGACAATGAGGTCCTACTGTGTAGGAGCAGGGAACTATATCCAATCTCCTGGGATAAACATGAATGGAATGGAATGAAATATTTTTTTAAAAAGAATGGGGGTTCCTGCTGTAGTGCAGCAGGTTAAAGATCCAGCGCTGTCTCTGCAGTGGCTCAGGTTGCTGCTGAGGCACAGGTTCGATCCCTAGTCCAGGAATTTTGTCCTGGGTGGGGCCAAAAAAAATAAGGAATGTATATATAACTAAGTCACTTTGCTGTACAGCAGAAATTAGCACAACATTGTAAATCAACTATACCTTAATTTAAAAAATAAAGAATTTGAGGAGTTCCTTTCGTGGCTCCGTGGTTAACGAATCCAACTAAGAACCATGAGGTTGCGGGTTCGATCCCTGGCCTTGCTCAGTGGGTTAAGGATCCAGCGTTGCCGTGAGCTGTGGTGTAGGTTGCAGATGTGGCTCGGATCCCGCGTTGCTGTGGCTGTGGCGAAGGCCGGCAGCTACAGCTCCTGTTAGACCCCTAGCCTGGGAACCTCCAGATGCCACAGGTGCGGCTCTACATAAAGGCAAAAAGAAAAAAAAAAAAAAGAATTTGAGCATCAAGTATGAAAAGAAAAGAAAAAGTAATTTCATCCAGACTTTTGTAGGCTCTTTAGACTTACAGGAAAGAGAGGGTGTAGAAGAAAAACCAGATTCCACAAAGATCCCTAAAGAATACCAGATTTTAATGCATAGCAGGAAAAAAAGTGTCTGTGGGGAAAAGAAAACAGAAGGAAAAACTAAAGAGGCATGAGGAAAATAAACAGAGCATAGTCACCAAAACCAAAGGAAATGTACTTGAAGACGCTATATCAGATGTTGCTAAAATATTAAGAAAGGGACTTGGAAATTTCCATAGGGGTCAGCAGTGCGGGATGAATGAGCTCGGCAAGAGCCGTGTCAGTGGAGTGTTTGGGGCAGAAGCCAAACTGCAGTAGATTAAGGAGCGAGCGAGGCTCTGGGAAGCAGAGGCAGGGACAGAAACCAGACAAGGTCAGGGGACGAAGGCCGCTGGGCAGAGCAGAGAGAAACACGAGCATGTCGATACCCGAGGGGGGCCTGGCACGGTGGGAGAGTTTTGTTTTATGATAGAGGAGACTTCAGCGCATTCCAGTAATTTTGCATTCCAGGAGAGAAAGAAAGTAAGTTGGGCGAGCTCCCAAAGAAAGTGAAAGAGGGTGGGATCCAAAACAAAGGGAGAAAGATCAGTAGGGTGAAAGAATAAATGTGTGCAGATAAATGCATAAGTTTTGATGGTGAACAGTTGAGCTGCGGTCGGATGGTCTTTATCTTTTCTGCAAAGTAGTAGACACGTGCACCTGCGCAAGTGATCAAGGCCGTGGTTGGTCCTCATACTGAGGGGTAGAGTGGCAGACCTGGAGTGGCCACAGCAGAGAACGGGGGAGGGAAATCGAGTTTCTGGGTAGCAGGGATGGTCCTGAGACTGAAACTTAGGGGTTTATAGTGGCCCCCCCCCGTGCTCTGAGATATGATTGTCTTCATCAGCATTCAGCATCCTAGAGGTACGGGCAAGAAGGACAAAACACACTGAATCAGGGTTAGGATTTTTTGCCAGGTGGATGCAGTGAAAGGATAGAAGTTAGGTGGTAACATGATGGATCAGGGACTCTAGGCCAAAAAAGGAAAGACGTAAAGACATTAGAAAAATGATATAGGGTCTGGTAACAGGAAGTGCCAGGGAGGTTTAAGAACAGGGAGAAGTTGGAGTCCCTGTCGTGGCTCAGTGGTTAACGAATCCGACTAGGAACCATGAGGTTGCGGGTTCGATCCCTGGCCTCGCTCAGTGGGTTAAGGATCCGGCATTGCCGTGAGCTGTGGTGTAGGCCGCAGACGCGGCTCGGATCCCACGTTGCTGTGGCTGTGGTGAAGGCCCGCAGCTACAGCTCCTGTTAGACCCCTCGCCTGGGAACCTCCATATGCCGCGGGTGTGGCCCTAGATAAGGCAAAAAGACAAAAAAAAAACAGGGAGAAGTAACAGGAAGGGATGCTGTTACTATAGTGGACACTAGTGACTGGCCTGATACATCTGTAATGTTACTCAGGTTTTCAGACACTGCCTGTGTATGGTTTATTAAGATTCCTTGTTTTACTCTTCCACTCTTTTTGGCCAGTTCACTTTTTTTTTTTTTTTTTTTTTTTTAGCTTTTTAGGGCCACACATGCAGCGTATGGAAGTTGCCAGGCTAGAGGTTGAATCGGAGCTGTGGCTTCTGGCCTACACCACAGCCACAGCGATGCCAGATCCAAGCCACATCTGGGACCTGCAGCACAGCTCGCAGCAACATGGGATCCTTAACCCACTGAGCAAGGCCAGGGATCGAACCCGTGTCCTCATGGATACTAGTTGGATTCGTTACCGCTGAGCCACAACGGGAACTCTAGTTCATCACAGCTCATGAAAGTAATCATCATTAGCGGTGCTTCTGGAGGAAAAATTAAGTGTGTGAAATTTTAAAGTTAACCATAGTTTTTTTTTCTTTTTTTTTTGGTCTTTTTGCCTTTTCTAGGGCCGCACCCATGGCATATAGAGGTTCCCAGGCTAGGGGTCTAACAGGAGCTGTAGCTGCCGGCCTTCACCACAGCCACAGCAACGCGGGATCCGAGGTGCGTCTGCGACCTACACCACAGCTCACGGCAAAGCCGGATCCTTAACTCACTGAGCAAGGCCAGGTATCGAACCCGCAACCTCATGGTTCCTAGTTGGATTCGTTAACCATTGAGCCACGACGGGAACTCCAAACCATAGACTCTTATTTTCTGTGCTTGCGTTTCTACTCACTTAAGGTATGAGCTGCTAACGGTATGACTTCAGTAGGAAAGTGTGTGTCCCTGCCTGCACCGGGGCCCTTTACCAGGCCCCTCTCACCTGCCTCCACATTCTCCTAAATTTCCTCAGCCACCTTGTCACTAAAATATGAAACACCCTAATCTCAGTTAATTTGGAATATTGCCCCTTTTCTTAACTACAGGTGTTCTTGGGAAGGGTAGCATGTTAAGACTTTTTTTTTTTTGTCTTTCTGACCTTTTCTAGGGCCGCGCTCACAGCATATGGAGGTTCCCAGGCTAGGGGTCTAACAGGAGCTGCAGCTGCTGGCCTACATCGCAGCCACAGCAACGTGGGATCCGAGCCGCGTCTGCCACGTGCAACCTACACCCCAGCTCACGGCAACGCCGGATCCTTAACCCACTGAGCAAGGCCAGGGATCGAACCTGCAACCTCACGGTTCTTAGTCGGATTCGTTAAGCACTGAGCCATGAAGGGAACTCCCTCTCTGTGGCCAGTTTAGCGAGCACTTAACTGCACGTGATTTGCTCTGACAGACTGGTGGGTACGTATACCTTTCTGCTTTACAGTCCCTGTGTTTCAGATTTTCAGCTTTTACATGTAGTGGTGACGTGCCCTGTAATCACTGTCATTGTGGCAGCAGACATGCTCAGACGGGCTGTGTTGAAGCATTTCAGCTGTGTCTGGATCTGTAGATGATGGGTGTCAAAAGCCTCTTTAGTGAAGGTACCCCGCTTAACAGTGTAAGACTCGTCATGACTTCCTTTTGTGTGTTATACCAAGAGGCATGTGAGACGCTCTAGTTCCAAGTTTGGTTTCCTTTTTCTTATTGTGTGCGGGTCTTTTATTTGACTGGATTGGTTACCTTGGAAACAGCTGCAGGGTAAAGATGGATTGGCTGTTTGGGGAATGGAATCACAGGCCCCTTCAAGAAGCAAAAGACCTGTTGGATAAAACAAAAATTTGTGAATGGCTGAGTTTATGCTTAATTTAGTATGCTTCAAGAAAACACACAGACAGTTCTATAGGAGAACCTAGTTAATGCAGTGTGATTTTTAAATTTAGCTTGTTTTTAATTCAGTTGTGTTTGCAAAATGTTTATTAATCCCTGCCTTGTGCTCATTGCTGCAGGCCGTTCTGGGGGTTTCCATTGAAGGAGAGCGTTCAGTGCCCTCCTGAAAAGCTCATTTTCTGTTTGGAGTTAAAAGAGGCTACCTTAAAGTCAAGTGCAGATTGTGTGATTCATTCTAAATGTGTTCAGAGAATTTGGAGGATGTAAAAATAAAAGATCTTGGCTGGTGAGTGATGGATTTGAATCTGCAGTCAGGAGCTAATTCTCTGAGTCAAAAGATGAAATGTAAAGACCTGTAGAAAGTTTGGTTATTAACAGTTATCTGAATTTACAAGATTCGATAGTAGCAGCACAGGAGTTCTCATTGTGGCTCAGGGGTTAAGGGCTCAACATTGTCTCTGTGAGGATTCGGGTTCAGTCCCTGGCCTCGCTTAGTGGGTTAAGGATGTAGCATTGCCACAAGCTGTGGTGTAAGTTGCAGATGCAGGAGTTCCCATCATGGCTCAGTGGTTAACGAATCCGACTAGGAACCATGAGTTTGCAGGTTTGATCCCTGGCCTTGCTCAGTGGGTTAAGGATCCGGCGTTGCCCTGAGCTGTGGTGTAGGTTGCAGATGTGGCTCAGATCCCGCGTTGCTGTGGCTGTGGTGTAGGCCGGCGGCTACAGCTCCTGTTAGACCCCTAGCCTGAGAACCTCCATATGCCACGGGTGTGGCCCTAGATAAGGCAAAAAGACAAATAAATAAATAAGTTGCAGGTGCAGCTCTAATTCGACCCCTAGCCTGGGAACTTCCATATGCTGCAGGTGTGGCTGGAAAAAGAAAAAGAAAAAAAATAACAATAGCAGCACCATTAACCCCTGCAGATCTTTACACTCAGGCAACTTGTGGGAAATATGTAATTCTGATATAAATTATATTGCCCTAGTATCTTACTCAAGAAAATGAATTTTAGCAACAATGTGACCAACCACTGTTTTCACTAGCCCTTGCATAGTTTATTTAAGAAAAGTCTATTTTCACTGAAAATGTGACAGAGTGTTAGTCTTGGAATCTCAGACCACTACAAAAATGTGAGCCCATAAGAGACACTCAATAAAATATTTGTGAATTGATTTTTTTATATATGGTATATATATAAAATTGTTAGCATTAGCTTTCCTCTCTTCCAGAATTTAGCTCTTGGTCTTGATTTGTAGCAATATGGACCTTAGTAAATACAGGAGCATAGCTCTTCTTTTAAAGCTGAACATATGCCAGGTTATTTCCATTTGGTTTGTAAAAAGTGTATTTATAATTTTTATTTTCTTACTTGTTCTCTTTGTGTTCACTTGGTGCGGTATGCCGGTCAGGAGAGGAGGAAAAAATAATCCTGTTCAGAAAGCATAACAGTCTACAGGCACAGGAAGTTAAATTTGAGCCCCAATTCTCCCTGCCGTGTCCATAAATGGATAGTAAAGAGGCGATATAAGGATATTCAAATATTTAGAAGGAGAGATGTTTTAGTTATGACTTACTGAACCTACAGCTTCAAATATTTGCCAAGAAAAAAAAAATAGTTCTTAAATGTTAATCTCAGTCCACTACCTGTATAGAGAGTTACCAATGAAACTTTCTTTGTATTTTAAATTAAGTTGTCAAGAAAGATTGCTATAATCAGAATCCGCACCATTGAATTGCGCTGGCAGGTCTTTCATTGCCTGTTGTCTATTCTTACAGTAAATATAGCATTTATAACTGGGTAGTGGCTATGGAGGGTAATTTGTTAGAGGTTTTAGCTGAGTGAGAGGTTTTTGCTGAGTGATCGATCAGGAGTGGTTTCCTGCTAGGGGTTCTTGAGCACCGCTGTGAGGGTCTTCTTTATTTCTAAAATTACAATGAAATGTCTTGGAGTTCCCGTTGTGGCTCAGTGGTTAACGAATTCGACTAGGAACCATGAGGTTGCTGGTTCGATCCCTGGCCTCGCTCAGTGGGTTAAGGATCCGGCGTTGCTATGAGCTGTGGTGTAGGTCGCAGACACGGCTCAGGTCCGCGTTGCTGTGGCTGTGGCGAAGGCCGGCGGCTACAGCTCCTGTTAGACCCCTAGCCTGGGAACCTCCACATGCCGCGGCTGCGGCCCTAGATAAGGCAAAAAGAAAAAAAAATACAATGAAATGTCTTACCATAATAAGGCACACCCTCTCCCCCAACTGTCAGCGTTTCCTTTGAAGAACAAGTGTGCAAACTCCTGGGTACCTACTTACTCCCTTCCATCCACGCCCTTTTCTGATTTCAGGTAGTCACCACGATGCTTTAAAAAGTTAGCGATTGTCCGTGTTTGGACTGCTTTACTTCTCGTTGGCCTGCAGAGTCACCCACTCCAACAGCAGCTGGGAGGAGGGACAAGGCAGTGTTATTGCTGGGAAGGCTTGCTCCCTTTGCCTCTCTCTCCCTCGTCTACCCGCATCCTGCTGCAGATGATCGCGTAATTATAATACTATTTGCACCTAAGTGTCGGTGACAAGACGGGCCTAATTCTTAGGTGATTTGAGAGAAGGGGGTACAGCTTGTTTATCTTCTGTCACTCTTTTGAAAGTGTTATAGAGTTAGCACTAGAGAGAAAAAGGCACCTCAGTTTTGAGAAAATAACTGATTTTTCTCTTTGTTTTCTTTGAACACCTCATTTCTTTCTTCTTTTTTTTTTAATCTTTTTGCCTTATCTAGGCATATGGAGGTTCCCAGGCTAGGGGTCTAACAGGAGCTGTAGCCACCAGCCTACACCACAGCCACAGCAACGCGGGATCCGAGCCACATCTACGACCTACACCCCAGCTCACAGCAACGCCGGATCCTTAAGCCACTGAACAAGGCCAGGGATTGAGCCCGCAACCTCATGGTTCCTAGTCAGATTCGTTAACCACTGAGCCACGATGGGAACTCCTGAACACCTCATTTCTAAAACTGTGCTGATGGCAAAGGCAAGTTACAGGAAAAGCCCCTCCCTCCAACAGCCCCGCCTACCCACATATGTCTGTCCCACCCAGCCCTCATCTGTCTTCTCCCACCCCGGGCAACTTCACAGAATGCCTTGGGAATTTTATTGATGGTCCTCAAAACAGGCACTTGTTCATGGTAGGGGTTTGATTTTGAGGTTAATGTCTTTTTGTTGTAGTTGTTGTTGTTCAAATGAGAAGATAAGACCGAAAAAGATACGGAAATCCGAGTTCCCATGGTGCAGTAGAAACGAATCCGACTAGGAACCATGAGGTGGCGGTTCAGTCCCTGGCATCGCTGGGTTAAGGACCCTGCATTGCCGTGAGCTGTGGTATAGGTCGCAGATGCGGCTTGGATCCCGCGTTCCTGTGGCTGTGGCGAAGGCTGGCGGCTACAGCTCCTGTTAGACCCCTAGCCTGGGAACCTCCATATGCTGCACGTGTGGCCCTAAAAAGACAAAAAAAAAAAAAGATACAGAAATCTATTATGTTTTCCGTGGCTCCAGAAATTTGTTTTCTTATACTTGAGGCAGCTGTTTTCCCATTTGCAGTTGCTCTTAAGGGGGGGGAAACAAGCAACTTTTACTCAAAAGTAACATTTTAATTGTTCTTCTAGTGGGGAACAGGATAAAATACTCTTCCATTTTCCTTATCTAGGTTTCTATAAATTAATTCACTCCAAATTTGATAGAAGATTTCCTTCGGCTTGAGATGAGAACATGTTTGAGTAAAAATAGCTCTCGACGTTTAACAAAAACCCCTTTCATATTATTTAAATGGAAAATGGGAGAGGGGGCACTTGAAAAATTAGCACTAATGCTTTTATGCTTTTCTCCCGAAGCATGCTAGTGTTGATTTGGCAATGTGAACACTTGTACATTGTACAAAAATCATTGAACTTACCAAATGGGGTGAACCTACTAGTTTCTCCAGCATTTTCTTGAATTTAATGGAAAAGTACTTCTATTGTAATATTCTTAAGACCTTTTAAGTTCAATAAAATCTAGTGGTTCTAATATTTAATTTGCTTAATTTTATTTATACATTACACTTAGACATATTTCAAGTTTGCCTTCAATTATTTAAAATCTGTGTTTTGGAGTTCCTGTCGTAGCTCAGTGGAAATGAATCTGACTAGCATCCATGAGGACCCAGGTTCCATCCCTGGCCTTGCTCAGTGGGTTAAGGATCTGGCGTAGCCTTGAGCTGTGGTGTAGGTCGCAGATGGGGCTCGGATGCTGTGTGGCTGTGGCTGTGGCGAAGGCCGGCAGCCACAGCAGTGATTCGACCCTTAGCCTGGGAACCTCCATATGCCGCTGGTGCGGCCCTAAAAAAGCCCCCAGAAAAGGGGGTGTGTGTTTCTCAGCCAAAATAAAATAACATACATTGAGTCTTGGATCTGGGAATAGAGAAGTTTCGGTTCTTTCTGCCTGTATGGTAAGCAAGAGCAGGAACTCTTGTTCACCATGATTTCCATGGAGACTAGAACAGTGCCTGACAGGTACTCAGAAAGGTATTCGATGAATGACTGAATGAATTGCTTTCTGTGACTTTGTGAGGTTTTGTGTTTTTTTTTTTTTTAAGTTCGCTTTGTCTGTTTAGCCAAGCATTACGCTACAGCAGAATGCTGAAGAGTAAGACTCAGCAGCCTTAAGTGCTTGAATGACCCACCCTACCCTCCCAGGGAGAAATAAGCTTAAAGGACTAAAGGGGGACAATTCGCTGGATGTGCCAAACCCACTAAAATATTCCCCCCTTTTGCGTCTCCCCAGGAGCACTCACTGTGGGCCTAGTGCGACAGTGTCAAACAATTCATGGACGAGACCGGACATGCATCCCGCCTCGGCTTCCCCCGGAGTGGGTCACCACACTGTTTTTTATCATCATGGGAATCATTTCATTGACTGTCACATGTGGTTTGCTAGTGGCTTCCCACTGGCGAAGAGAAGCTACAAAGTACGCTCGATGGATAGCATTCACTGGAAGTAAGTAGCCCGTGCTTCCTAAATGTGTCTAGAAGGCGCTCACACTGGTATTTTTATGAAGACAATCAAGAATCAGTGATAAGGACTCTCTGATCATCGAAGAGGGCCGCTTGCGTGCGGCTGTCAGATAGACTCTATGCGGTCCCCCCAGCTCTTCAGATTCTCATCACTCCACCAGGACATCCAAAACCGTAGTTGCTTTGTATAAAATTCTCTCTAACGCATTTTATTTTTGCTCACATTGTGACATCAGTGTTCCGGGTCTGTGACGCAGACCTAATCGCCAGCCTGCGTCTCTTGCTTTTCTCAAAAGGTGTTAGTATCTTCCATCCAAATAAAGATAAAATCTAGAAGAAAATATGCAGAAATGTAAATTAGATGAAGGCGGTGATTTGCTTTTCAGTATCTTTGACTTCAGTTTCTACTGCTACTGTGTGACCATTGAAAAACAACACATTTGGTTACTTAATAATTTTTAGCATTTTTTTATTCCATTAAACTGTGCCCAGGGTATGGTATATTTATATATTACACATTCTCTTGTACTTGACACAGTGGGTTTAATTTCAGAATTTAGCAGAGGCTTGGAGTTACCGTCGTGGCTCAGTGGTTAACGGATCCGACTAGGAACCATGAGGTTGCAGGTTCGATCCCTGGCCTTGCTCAGTGGGTTAAGGATCCGGCGTTGCCGTGAGCTGCAGTGTAGGTTGCAGACACGGCTTGGATCCCGCGTGGCTGTGGCTGTGGCTATGGTGAAGGCCAGCAGCTACAGCTCCTGTTAGACCCCTAGCCTGGGAACCTCCATATGCCCTGAGTGTGGCTCTAGGTAAAGGCAAAAAGACAAAAAAAAAAAGAACTTAGCAGGGGCTTTCGTCCAGCTGAAAGCAACACAAATGCACAAAGGAAAGATTTCTGTAATTCTGCTTTCTCTCTCTAAAGCAGTTTTGCCCCCCCCCCCCCCGGGGACATGTGTCAATGTCTGGAAACATTTTGATTGTCACAACCAGGAAAGCACCACTGGCATCCAGTGAGTAGAGTGCAGGGTGCTGCTAAACATCCCCCAGAGGCACAGAATGTCCCCCACACAGATACTTACCTGGCCCCAGATGGCAGTAGGGTCCTGTTGAGAAACCCAGCAGAATATATATGCCAAATACTATGATGGGATGTAATTTCTAATTTGATGTTTTATAATCTTCTCAGGTTTTCCTAAGTTTTTTAATAATGAAAATCATAACACTGCTTGACATTGTAATGTAGAACTCGGGTGATAGGAATAAGGCATAATCCCATGCATTAAGGTTAAAATAATCCCATGCGTTATTGTTAAAAACTTAATTCATTCTTAAAGGTCATCATAGGTTAGGGATATTCGTTTGAGTCTCTGTTTCTTCCTGTCTCTGTGAAACACTTTCCTTCTAGAGAGGGTTCTGGAACTGTTGTTTTATTTTTGTCTCTACAGCTCCCTTAGTTTTAAAATTTAGCTCAAGCTGCCGTTGACATAAGTCTTGCCCATCCTTGTTAAGAAATGTGAAACAGGAGTTCCTTTCGTGGCTCAGTGGTTAACGAATCCGACTAGGAGCCATGCGGTTGCGGGTTCGATCCCTGGCCTCACTCAGTGGGTTAAGGATCCGGCGTTGCCGTGAGCTGTGGTGTAGGTCACAGACGCTGCTCGGATCCCACGTTGCTGTGGCTGTGGCGAAGGCCGGCGGCTACAGCTCCTGTTAGACCCCTAGCCTCGGAACTTCCATATGCCGTGGGTGTCACTCTACATAAAAGGCAAAAAGACACACACACAAAAAAAGAAATGTGAAACAGGTTGATGATCTTGTTTTAAGGTCAGACTTCCTGAGACAGTTCTTTTCTAAATAAATAGGGTCTGGAAGCAGTTGCAGAACCATGGCTACTAAATTAAAGGGGACCGATGAGAATATTGATGAGAAATTTAAAGACTCTTTACTCACAGATGTAGTTACCATCCAGATAGAATTCACTCTTTAAGCAGTGAAATAAAATCAGAAGGATTTAGTTTCTGGATTTGGTTGAAATTTGGGGAATGCGTATGCTCTAAATACCAGAAACCTGAAATATAATTCAGCAAAGTAGTATGAGTCAGAGAAAGCATTAAGATGTTCACATGAGGAGTTACCGTCGTGGCTCAGTGGTTAACGAATCCAACTAGGAACGATGAGGTTGCGGGTTCGATCCCTGGCCTCGCTCAGTGGGTTAAGGATCCGGCCTTGCCGTGAGCTGGGGTGTAGGTTGCAGACGCGGCTCGGATCCCCCGTGGCTGTGGCTGTGGCGAAGGCCGGTGGCTACAGCTGCTGTTAGACCCCTAGCCTGGGAACCTCCATGTGCCGCGGGTGCGGCCCTAGATAAGGCAAAAGACAAAAAAAAAAAAAAGATGTTCACATGAGCCATTGGTTCTTGTGACCCAATAAAGGGGAAGAACTATGATTCTTATTTTTCATTCCTCTTCAGCAGAATATTTACATATTTAATATGTAGCTACCTCCAAATATGTTTTTCCTTTTATTTTTTTCAAGTAAATAATTTAACTCTTTGAAATAATATGTGCGTGATACATAATTTAAAGCCCACGAAGGGGTCACCAAGTGAAACAGTAGGTCACCTTTATGGCCATGTCACCTGGTCATCCACTCCTTTTCTAGAAGCTGCCATTCTTACCAGTTTCTGGGGCTTCCTACCAGAGAAGTCCTATACATAGAATCATATATGGATATGCCTGAGTGTTCTGTAAATACGTATATATATTTATTCTATCTATACTATTCTTTACCTTGGCCTTTTTTGTTCAGCAGCGTGTCTTGGAGGAGTTGGTGTCATCTAAGTACGCCCAACGCTGCGTTACTCTCAGCTTCCTTAAATCCATTGCTTCTGTAATCAGAACTGGTCTGCTTGGGGTGGCAGCCATGAGAGGGATTGGGCTTTCAACCTTTGAAAATGTACTTCATCTCCTATTATATGTATTTCTATTCTAGTTAAGCTGTAGTTTGGGGAAGAATACGAAGCTGACGTTTTCTGGTGGATTTACACAGTGGGCAGGTAATCTCTCAAAGGAGAGCCACACACCTAGGGGGCAAGGGTGACTCTTGTCCTGCCACTGCCACCCTGACTTACTCTTCTGCCAGCACACCTGACACCTGCCTCTGACCACCAGGAAATCTGTGCCACTGAGGATATGAAGTTGTATGTCTTTACAGACTTATTTAGGATCCAGATATATCAAAAGTAGATTTTTCCGTAGTTCCCGTTGTGGCTCATGAGAACGAATCTGACTAGCATCCATGAGAATACAGGTTCGATCCCTGGCCTTGCCTAGTGGGTTGAGGATCCAGCATTGCCATGAGCTGTGGTGCAGGTCGCAGGCATGGCTCGGATCTGGCATTGCTGTGGCTGTGGCGTAGGCCAGCAGCTACGGCTCTGATTCAACCCCTAGCCTGGGAACCTCCATATGCCAAAGGTACGGCCCTAAAAAGCAAAAAAAAAAAAGAAAAAGATATTTTCAGCATTAGCAATAATCTAAGATCTAAAGTAATATTAGGTCTCAGTATGAGCTTAAAAAAAAAAAACCTTCGTCTACCAGCATTGCATTTCCCCAGGCAGTATAGAGAAGCTAATTCCTTGGATTAAAACCCAATATTGGATTAAATTAGTTCATTGCTTCCTTAAAACTTGATTAAGCTTTTTCTAACTGATTTGGAAAATATTTGATACTTGTAAGACATGAAAGTCTACTTTAAATATAGTTGTTAAATGGTTACTCCATCATAAAGGATAGGTTTCTATTTCACAGAAAATAGGAATATACAGTAGAAAATAGAAAATAGGGTAAGAATGAAGTTGGCACATCAGTTAACAGAATGAACAACTGTAATATCTGCATATCTCTGAGGCACTTCTAAATTATTTTAGTGTTTCTTGAGATTAGATTAATCAACATTAAAGGACAAATTGTTTTTAAGGCAATAATGTTGTCCCATTGTTTTTATTAGATTGTGTATAGCTATTAATTAATTAATTAATTTTTTGCCTTTTGTCATTTTCTTAGGGCCGCACCCGCGGCATGTGGAGGTTTCCAGGCTAGGGGTCTAATCAGAGCTGTAGCCACCGGCCTATGCCGCAGCCACAGCAACACAGGATCCGAGCCGCGTCTGCCACCTACACCACAGCTCACAGCAACGCCAGATCGTTAACCCACTGAGTGAGGCCAGGGATCAAACCCGCAACCTCATGGTTCCTAGTCGGATTCGTTAACCGCTGCGCCACGACAGGAACTCCTAGATTGTGTATAGCTATTTAGATTGTGGTGAAAGAAGCATTAGAGATTGGTGACAGATAACACTGATAAGGGGGCATTTGGAAGTATTAAAAAAGTTATTTATTGCTAACTGTACAACAGAAAGGCCAAAAGATCTAATACTTAATAACTGAATTTTTCACTTGTTCTGTAATAGGAATCCAAAAGAATCTAAATTCACTTATGTAACATCATTTGGTGTGATGGTTTACCCAGAATGAAGCAGGCTCTATGTCTGTTTGATCTAAAGTCATCCACCTAAATGGTACAAAGCAAACAAGAATACTGGCATCTTTTTTTTTTTTTTTTTGGCTTTTTAGGGCCACCCCTGTGGCATATGGAGGTTCCCAGGCTAGGGGTCCAATCGGAGCTGTAGCTGCCGGCCTACATCATAGCCACAGCAACGCCAGAACTGTGCTGCGTCTGTGACCGATACCACAGCTCATGACAACACTGAGCAAGGCCAGGGATCGAACCTACATCCTCATGAATTCCAGTCGGGTTCGTTATCACTGAGCCAGGAAGGGAACTCCTTTTTTTTTTTTAATCTTTTTGTGGTGTGTTTCTTAAACCTAGTGTATTGCTTAAGAAAATGTTACCTTTTTTTGGCCACGCTTATGGCATGCAGGAGTTCCCAGGCCAGAGATCGAACCCGAGCCGTGGCAGTGACAACACCAAATCCTTAACCACTGGGCCACCAGGGAACTCCAAAAATGTTCCTTTTTATTTATTTATTTTTTGTCTTTTTGCCTTATCTAGGGCTGCATCCGTTGCATATGGAGGTTCCCAGGCTAGGGGTCTAACAGGAGCTGTAGCCGCCGGCCTTTGCCACAGCCACAGCAACGCGGGATCCGAGCCGTGTCTGCAATCTACACCACAGCTCATGGCAACGCCAGATCCTTAACCCACTGAGCAAGGCCAGGGATCGAACCAGCAACGTCATGGTTCCTAGTCGGATTCGTTAACCACTGAGCCACGATGGGAACTCCAAAATGTTCCTTTTTAAAATGCATTTCTGGAGCTATCTCTATCCAGAAGATACTCCTAATTGGCTATTTCAGGACCCTCCTATTAAATTTTGTTGATCGAGAAATACAAAAATAATTTAGGACCAGTGTCAGCTGGTATATGTTTCTCCAGGACTCTGTCAGTATTGCTGGGGACGGGTTTAACCCAGAAGAGTTTTCTCATTGAGTCAATAATGGCATTGACTCTGGGAATCTGTCTTCACTTACACGGAAGCAATGTTTCTGCCTTCAAAGAAATTTGAAAGACTGCGAATGTTTGTTCAGTGTCCTTTCAAAAAGCATAAAATATTTTATTGGAAAAGACAGCCTACCTGTAGGTAATTTGTGTTCCAAAGAAGAGTGTTTCTTTGGTAGCAGAGGGGAGCATGCTATTTCCTAAAACAGTCCACTGTGTAATTACTTCTGCCCAGACACTGGGCTTTCTGACATGTTTCTAGAAACGTCTTACATATTTCAAATAATACATAATATATTTCATTATGTTTTTATACAAAACTCAAAGCTTTCCGCACCCTTCCCCCCCTTTAAACTCTATGTATCCAGAAGCCTGGGAGAGGTTTGTGTTGTGTTATGTTTTGTTTTGTTTTGGAAATACTGTGCATGATAAGAGAGAACCACTCTGACATTTGCTCCGCATCCCAGAAATTTGTGGTTCTTTCCACTAGCTGATATTAAATCGGAGTAAGATAAATGGTACTTAGATTTGTATGTACCTTCTCTCAATTCTTTCTAGCTAATACCAACTGAGAGGAGCAGAGAATTGGCAAAATAACAACTAGGATAATAACATGCCACATTTATTCAGCACTTCCTATCAACCTGACACTGTGCAAAGGACTTGACATTGCTCTGTTTATCCTTCTACTGTACCCATTTTCAGGATTTCAGAAAACTGAGATTACACCATTAGTAAGAAGTTGAGCCAGAACTTAGCCCCTGTCTGATATTAGCCAGAGAGCTTAGTCGCTGCTTTTGAAAGGGTCAAGACTTGTGTGTGAGTACTTAGTAAGTTGGGAGGCCTTCTTTAAGGTTGATATTCGAAACTAGGTGTAAAATGCTAACCAAGCTTTTACTGTATTTAATTGTTAGGCTTTGGGGGTGTTACGCTGTGTAGTGTACAGAAATCTTTTGATAAGTGTGGACCGTGTTGTAATAATTTTCACCAGGTCATCAATCCACAGCCCTTCTTATAAACTTCCTTTGCGCCAAATTTTCATTGTTTCCTTAATCACCAAACCATGTTACTAATGTTGTGTTTTGGTTTGTTTTACAGTGATCCTTTTCTGTATGGCTGCCCTAATATTTCCAATAGGATTTTACATCAATGAAGTCGGAGGTCAACCTTATAAATTACCCAACAACACAGTAGTTGGGTCATCATATGTACTTTTTGTCTTATCAATTTTCTTTACAATAGTAGGACTTCTATTTGCCGGCAAAGTTTGTTTACCAGGCTGATGAATGTCTAAATTGCTTGACTTTTTATTATTTTTTTATTTTATTTTTTTATTTTGAGAGGGTGGGGAGGACAAAGGCAAGGCATCTGAGCAGTCCTCTCATAGGAAGATGCTTAGATGAAACTGATGCTGAAAAGGAAAAAAAAATGCTTTGATTTGTTCTCACTATGCACTTTGGATTTAAAAACAAAAACTAAGGAGAGCCTTTTCCATAACCAAATACAGACAATAGTGACTAAATCTCCTGAGCGTATTCAGGCAGTCAGGTCTGCACTGTGATAGCAACCTAGTGAAGGAGAATGCTTTATATTGAAAAGCATGTGGCCCTTTGTGATTCTGTTCCATTTTTAACGTCTAATGATTCATTTGAGGGAGAAAAAAAAAAGTCTAAGTATTTATGAATCACGGTGGACCAGAGGGGTGCAAGAGAAGTTCATGTGGGGCTGGCCTCACCTCCTAAGAAATTAAGTGTTCACAGCTTCCTTGTAACAGTATGAGCCTTTGGCACCAGAATGGATTGCCATTGCATTACTGCACCAAGAAGCCAACAGATCAAAACCTGTTTGCTAAAATGTATGTAAAAATTCCGAAATTCCCTGTTCTCTGTGTACAAAACAAAACAAAAAAAATCAAACACTAAGAAACATGTTGTTGGGGGTGGGTGGGTGGGGGAAATGTTCCTTATATTTATATAAATATATATATAATATATATATTTTGCTGATGCAGTATACAGTGTGTATATATGTGTGTGTGTGTGTATGTGTGTGTAAATTTATATACACACACATGCAAACGGTTCCTGGAAGAGAACTCTGAATGCTTTGCTAGCAAAACACTGTGGTGTGCAAGCCTAGAACTTCAATAGAAAAAAAAAGCCATTTATCTGAAGGCTGCATAGTGGAGAGAGTCTTCAGTTTACCTCATTCTTTGTAGCAGCCCTTGATTTTAACAGGTTTTTGTAATAGGTACAAATAATCCCATACCTTTCTAGGTGCAATTTTAAGTTAAGCTAAAATTCTTTGTAGGGTTAATTTATTTGTATATGATAGTAGAAGATAAGATCATGTCAAACCTTATAATTTGGGGAATCTGACACTATTTAAATTATTGGCAACTGCTGTCTGTTGTACAGGGGTTCTCTTTTTCTGCTGGCTTGGTCTGTTACATTAATACTGCATTTTCTATGTTCAAGCACACAACTTTACCAGAAATACACTAGTAAAATCAATTTACAAAATTGTGGCTATTTATAACACTAACTTCAGTCTGCTAGAAAAACTAACGTTCTTTTTATCTGTAAGCACTGTTAATAAGCTCCTTTACCAAAAACCTGAGCAATACAGTATTTTCTTTTTTATGCTCTATGCCTTTGTTTGCTGAAAGCTAACGTTTCTGCATTCGCTTCAAGGGGCTCTACTCAACCCACAGCTTTACATTTGTTCCTAAAAGAAGCATTGCAGCTAAGCCTTGAACCCATGGGTGGTCTTCAAATACAGCATTTCTCTTCTCCACATTTCCATGCCCTTGTGTCAGTGCTTAGTGGTCTTCCAGGTGAATTCGCGAGATCATCTCCCGCTGGGAACATGGGGCAGGAGGGACTTTTGTGGCCATGGAGCCTTTCATGGAAACCGCCAAACCCAGCTGTCCCCATCAGTAGACTTAGGGTCCCTTGTAGTCCATGCTTCGCGCAGGCCAAAATAAATGCACTGTTGTTGTTTAAAGCTGTCGTTTAAAGCATTATAAAGCGATTACTTCGGAGACGAGGCTGCCGCCTCCGATGTTCAGGGTCTGGAGTGGAGGAGCCCAGGGTGCTTCCCGCTGGCTTTCTGGGCGTTCACGCATCTTACCGTCAATTCAGCAGTATTTGATTGTAGACGGGAACCCCAGTGTTTCAGATCCATCAGGAGTTCGGGATGAGGGGAGACCACCACTGTGGTGTGTCCCCTGAATGTGCTGAGAGGATGGCACGGCTTTCCTGCCCAGGATCAAAGAAACTTCTGGGAGATTGCTGAGGGAGACCCATTTTCCTTAAATATTAGGATGCCTGCTCAGTTCTAAGAATATGCCACTGGACACGTGCCACGGACTCTTGGGATTGCAGTTCCCGTTGTGTTTCCATGGGTCCTCAGTCAGATGGATCGGTTTGAAGGAAAGCTTTGGTTGTCACCATTAGGCCACTGAAATAACGTGTTAGCAAAGTATGTTTCAAATTATGATATGACCAAGAGCTCTTCTCTTCCAAAAGATGAATTTTATTGTAAATAGTTTCTCAAAACGATTTTTAACTGGATCAAACATGGGGAGAGAAAGTTTCTCAGCTGCTAAGAATTTCCCCACTGTTTGCCTCTTTCACTTACAGTGGTATTGCATATAAGGTTGCAGAATTTTAAGGTTTTATTTGTATCTATTACACAAACGATCCACTCGCCTTTAATTTCCTGTCTTGGAGGTCCAGTGCACAAAGGGCTGATAGAGGAGAACTCCGTCTACCAGTCAGCACTGTAACCCAGGATTAAAATCATCCATCCCATCAAGTAGTATGTGAAGTCAGATTTTTGTGCTCTTCCAGACCAAACATTGAAATGAACTCACTCATGGAATTCTCTAAATCCTGTAAGTGAAAAGCTAGACAACTGTCAGCAGTTGCTTTTAAAAAGGTCACTATAATAAGTACTATATAGTACAGTATTAATTTATAGCAGGAAACCATTATCTTGTAAACTGTACATAAGACACTGTTGAATGGTGCAATCATGTGTCAAACTTTCGTCTGTTAACATTGTTTTTAGAGTGTGTGCATTCTCCTACCTACCTAAGAACATCACTGTAAAATCTGCTGAAGACTTTAGGTTTTATTTGCACAAGACTTAATTAGTTTGAAATTTGGGGAAGCTCCTATTGAACACGCCTACACACTTGTAAACATTGAAAAATCTTCCGTTCATTAAAAGCAAACATTTCGGTGTCATTCTTTCCAAAGGTAATCCATGTTCTATGTTGTTAATGCGTGTATGTAATTTTTCTGCCTCTTCTCCTTCTCATAAATCTATTTTCTGTTTCCTTTGTTTTGTTTTTGAAGGACAGCTCTTTTTTTTTTCTTTTTCATGTTCTAGATGACCAAAACGCTTCACTGATTTTTATTTACCCTTTTGCCTAAATCTTTGATCTCCCTACTTGATGTTCTGTGAAGTCCCTGTTTAATCTCTTAAATTAAAATAATGAATAGTCCTGGTGACATACAATCTATTGATTTAGAGGAAAGACCCTGAAAAAGTATTGGAAACTAACTTTGGGTGTAATACTCGTAGCTGTTATTTCGCATCGTGGGCTTCATGGGAAGGACATGTTGCATTTATTTTGTCTTTATTAAAAGACCGCTAGCCACAAGTTACTCCTTGCAGTAACTGTTTTATCAACCCATTTTGATCTTCTTTAAAATATTAAATTTGCATTCACAGTTCAAAACAGTAAGCTGTCTTTCAGAACTAATATTTGAAGGATAAAAATATATGAAGGATAAAAAAGCGACCTGTGTTAAGTTGGCTTCCTTACACAGGACTTATTAGTTACATCACCTCAAGAGATTTTAAAGTTTGTGATCAAGGCCTGTATATTACCCCAAGCTTTATTAAGAATTGTTTTCTAATTGGTTATAACATTTTTCAATAGTTTCAAAACAAATTGTTAATACAAACTGTATAAAATGAACATAATTTTCTTCACTTGTATTTTTGTTATTGAGCAAGTTTATCAAAATAAATTGTCTACTAAAGAAACTAAAAAGCCTTCTCTTACTTTGAAGTAAAAAGCTTTGAATTTTAAAATGTATTTCAAAATTTGATTTCTTCCAGAGGTTTCCCATAGACTCAGAGTGGCACTTCCAAGCCCCTTGGCTTGGCTTCGTTGGCAGCAGCGTGTGCTGGGGTTAGTTCTCTTCCTAGCTCCCCCTCACTCCTAGCTCCCCTCCCGGGAAGAGATGCTGTTAGTATTCCAGAACATGGAGTTCCCATCGTGGCTCAGTGGTTAACGAATCCGACTAGGAACCATGAGGTTGTGGGTTCGATCCCTGGCCTCGCTCAGTGGTTAAGGATCCGGCGTTGCCGTGAGCTGTGGTGCAGGTTGCAGACGCAGCTCGGATTCCCCATTGCTGTGGCTGTGGTGTAGACCGGCAGCTACAGCTCCTGTTAGACCCCTAGCCTGGGAACCTCCATATGCCGTGGGTGCGGCCCTAGATAAAGGCAAAAAGACAAAAAAAAAAATCCAGAACATGCATTAGGCTGTGTGTACCAAAAAAAAGAGGCACTCAGCCCATGTGTGTGGCACTCTTTTGTGTCATTTTTCCGTGGACTGGGAGGCAGATCCTGAGCAGGGCTCCCCAAACCAGTCATCTTCCTTTTCTTGTTTTCTTGCTCATCGACCTAAGCCCTTGCATCTTTGCTTCAGTCTCCTGTTTCTGCCTATTTCAGGCCAGAGGCTCTTAGCTTGTAAGGTTTTAAAATTTGAGTCAAAGGAGCAGTACAGCGGCCCTTGGCCTCCTTACCTGTCTGTGCCCCAGCCCAGTTTTACTGTAAGCCTCTAGGAATATGGAAACCAGCTCGCTTTCGGGTGTTTCAGTCACTCGTGTTCAGTCATGATCTTGATATATCAAGTGGAAAATACCAGAAATAATCCATATGTTAAATTAAAAAAAAAAAAAAGGGAACTAGCCCAGCCTGAAAATAACTAGGAATCAAGTAAAACACTGTATTTACTCTCTGCAGCTGTTTCTTTACGTTGCCTCTTAGGAGCTTCATGCGGAGTCTGGAGGTGAAGACAAGGTGGGATTTGGTGATTCTTCTTAATCTTAAGGGTATCTTTGTGTATGTGTGGTTACACCTGAGGCACATGGAAGTTTCCAGGCTGGGGATTGAATTCGAGCCTCAGCTGCGATCTATGCCACAGCTGCAACAGCACCGAATCCTTTAACCCACTGCGGCGGGGATCGAACCTAGGCACTAGTCGGATGCTTAACTCACTGTGCCACAATGGGAGCCCCTCAAGGGCATCCTGGGGTGAGCAACCATCCTGGCTTGCCTGAGGCTGAAGGGTTTCCTAGGACATGAGACTTGCAGCACTAAGAGAGTTCCAGGCAAACAGTGATGCGTTAATTTCCCACTGCTCTTACACCGTTCAAATCTTACCCTGATTTTATGACATATTAGAGGTATTCTATAAACAGTAATGCATAGGTCAACTAGATATTGTAATGGTCAACAACACTGAACTTCTAGAAGAAGAAGAAAACACTTTTTCCTCCCCTTCGGTAGTACTGTAAGAAACAGCAACGGACTGGCCTTAAAAATAATAACATGGGTTTAAAAAAAACACTGTATTTTGACTTAGTCTTCCATCGACTCTGTTCTAACCTCTGCATGAGACGATCAGGGAAAACAATAGAGCTAGAGGGATGCCTTCCTCTTAGGTCAGTCTTCTGGGTCACAGTTAGGCAGCAACAAAATGAAAGTAGTTATTTATAAACAGCGTTAAAGGTAGAAGCATAGGCATTCCCGTCGTGGCTCAGTGGTTAACGAATCTGACTAGCAACCGTGAGGACACAGGTTCGATCCCTGGCCTTGCCCAGTGGGTTAAGGATCCAGCGTTGCCATGAACTGTGGTGTAGGTCACAGACATGGCTACAGCTCCAATTTGACCCCTAGCTTAGGAATCTCCATATGCTGCAGGTGTGGCCCTAAAAAGCAAAAAGCAAAAAAAAAAAAAAAGTAGAAAGCGTAATGCTATATATATTTTTTTAGATTAAAAAAATATCTAAGCAGAAAAAAAAACAACCACAATGATGGTTTCAAGCCAATTTTCTACAAATCGGCCCCAGTTCCAAAGACGGAGGCCACCTAAGATTACATTTCAAGAAAAAATTTTTCATGAGACTCCCAAGATTTCAGAGCTGGATGAAATCTAAAAGAGCATGTCCCGTCCCCATTTTCCAAATGACGAAATCAAAGACTCCACAGTTTATTAACTTTTCCAAAGTCACACATATCTAGGTCTCAGCAGAAACTCAACGTAGGAAAAAGTGAGCTGATAAATAGGCCTTCGGACAAGTGTTGACCTAGGCCAGACGTTCAACTTCTATAACCACTTGAACCAGTTTTTTCTTCAATGACTCTCCACCTGCTTGCTTTCATTCAAATCATTTCTGCCAAAATAATCTTAACAGAAAAGAAAGCTTGTCATGTCTTTATTAGAGTTCCCGTAATGCTCGCAGTCTGTAGAATCACCTCCAAACTTCTTTAGCATGGCGAAAATGCTTCGTGGAGTTCCCGTCGTGGCTCAGTGGTTAACGATTCCGACTAGGAACCATGAGGTTGCGGGTTCGATCCCTGGCCTCGCTCAGTGGGTTAAGGATCCGGCATTGCCGTGAGCTGTGGTGTAGGTGGCAGACGCCGCTCGGATCCCGCGTTGCTGTGGCTGTGGCGAAGGCCGGCGGCTACAGCTCCTGTTAGACCCCTAGCCTGGGAACCTCCATATGCCGTGGGTGTGGCCCTAGATAAAGGCAAAAAGACAAAAAAAAAGAAAAAAAATGCTTCGTGATCAGGCTTCAGGCTGTCTCAATCTTATTTCCCATTCTCTTCCCTTTTTACTGACAAAGCAGCCTGTTCTCCATTCTGTCACTACCCTGTGCTCTCTTGCAGCTGTGCCTGCATGACTTCCTCCTTGCAATTTCCTGCATCCCTGCTGTACTTGAAATGCACGTAATTTCTCTGTGCTTTGTTTCCCTTTTGCTTGTGCCTCTTGACAGAACTTCCTAGCGGGGAGTTAGATGCCTGAACTCAAGTCTCGATTCCACAATAAATCACTTGATAACATCACTTAACCTCTGTGCACATTGGTTTTCTCATCTGTAGATTGGGCCTAATATTACCTACCCATAGGGTTTTTGTTGGTTTAAATGAGATAAAGCATGGAAAGTTTGTGGCACACGGTAAGCATTCATATATTACTTTTGCTGCTGTTATTAAATACTTCTCTATGATTTGGGGTTCCCTTCGTGGCTCAGCGGTTAATGAATCTGACTAAGAACCATGAGGTTGCGGGTTCGATCCCTGGCCTTGCTCAGTGGGTTAAGGATCCGGCATTGCCGTGAGCTGTGGTGTAGGTCACAGACAGGGCTCGGATCCCGCGTTGCTGTGGCTGTGGCATAGGCCGGCGGCTACAGCTCCTGTTAGACCCCTAGCCTGGGAATCTCTAGATGCCGTGGGTGCGGCCCTAGATGAGGCAAAAAAAAAAAAAACTTCTCTAAGACTAGATCATAAACTCTTAAACTCAAGGAATGTGGCTTTCTTACAGTCCGTAGAGATCTGACACAGCGATTTAAACATGGGTCATCATGATTAAACTTGCACTAGGTTATAAAGGAAAAATAAAACTGTATTTCCTGGAGATTTGAAAGGCCCACTCACTTACCTACCAGGATTGTTTTCTGTGAAATTTTTCCTGGAAGTGGAGGCTTGCTTAGATCAGCCTTTATAAGTACGTGTGGTTATTTTATCGGTAAGTATTTTGACTATATCATATGCCAGTCTCATCAGTCTCCTTAGGATTTCTCTGGACTCAGACCCATTTATTGGTGAACTCACAGTGCTCTAATATTGCTACTTATTCAGAGGACTAAGATGATGCAAGCACCCTGCTGATCCTGAGAGAACTCTCTGGAAGCTTCCTCAAGCGGGTGGGTTCTCCCTCCTCTTGAAGCCATTCGTACGCTTGGTATGTTTTGCCAAACTTGGTTCTGCCAAGATGGTTTTAAGTATCTCTGCTGAAAAGAGGTTGACTCAGAGTTCCCGTCGTGCCTCAGCAGAAATGAGCCTGACTAGCACCCATGAGGACACAGGTTCGATCCCTGGCCTTGCTCAGTGAGTTAAGGATCTGGTGTTGCCACGAGCTATGGTGTAGATCACAGAGGCAGCTCAGATCTGGCATTGTGGTGGCTGTGGTGTAGGCTAGTGGCTACAGCTCTGATTGGACCCCTAGCCTGGGAACCTCCATATGCCGCGGGTGCGGCCCTTTAAAAAAAAAAGAAAAAAGTAGACTCAAGGATTTGGTTTCACTTTAGATGTGATTATCTCCAACTGGCCATCTTCTGGCACTTGTAGATATTACCAGTGTGTTTGGTCACTATTGAATCGATTCCTGTTTATTATCTGTCAGGGCAAGTCAGAAAGTCAACACTGGGAGTTCCCGACTTGGCTCAGTGGTTAACGAATCCGACTAGGAACCATGAGGTTGCGGGTTCGATCCCTGGCCTCGCTCAGTGGGTTAAGGATCTGGCGTTGCCATGAGCTGGGGTGTAGGTCGCAGACGTGGCTCGGATCCCGCGTGGCTGTGACTGTGGCGAAAGCCGGCGGCTACAGCTCCTGTTAGACCCCTAGCCTGGGAACTTCCATATGCCGCGAGTGTGGCTCTAGATAAGGCAAAAAAAAAGACAAAAGAAAAAGTCAATACTGTGCCATAACTCTGGCATTCTTCGTGTTTAAATATTGAATTGTATAAGACGATTTGAGTATTTCCTTAAATAAAAATTACAGCTCCGTCTTTAGCATTGGTTTGTTCTCTGTGGCAAAATACAAATGCAGTTAGTTGAAAAACCATCAAAGGAAACCTCTTCTGCTCTTCCTGGTAAATCACTCTAGGGGAAAAAAATAACCCACTTGTCTAAGAAGGCTTTTGACGGCCTCATCTTCTACTTATTTTCCTAGCGTAGCTGTGAGAGCAAAATAGGCTTGTGTGTTGCCGTCCCTCCACAGTCACACATCACTCAAATACTTGACCTCATTTCTACTTTCAGGGTCATCAGTAATTTATTTATTTATTTATTTATTTTTTGCCCTCAGTGCTCTTGTAGGAGAAGAAAGTTACCTTGCCCCTAAACTGGGACAAAATTATTTTTTTAACAGTAACATGTGCCTGTAAATTTTTTAAGGAGTATAGGAAATTAACAGATCCCTCCCCCACAACCCACCTACCGAGATTTCCACCCTTAACAGTTTATTAGGTATTCTTTCAGACGTGTTGCCATCATTACAGTGTGTACGTGTGTATACATGTATGATCAAGTCCTGTTCAATTGATTTAACAAAAGCAGGATCAAATTATACATAACCGCTGCCACTACTTTCTTAATTTATGATGAATATAAATAAATATCATAAATTAAGAAAGTAGTGTCAGTAAATATAGGTTGTCTCTTTTTTTGTTGTCTTTTTGCCTTTTCTAGGGCCGCACCCGCGGCATATGGAGGTTCCCAGGCTAGGGGTCTAACAGGAGCTGTAGCCACCGGCCTACACCACAGCCACAGCAACGCGGGATCCGAGCTGCGTCTGCAACCTTCACCACAGCTCATGGCAACGCCAGATCCTTAACCCACTGAGCAAGGCCAGGGATCGAACCTGCAGCCTCAGGGTTCTTAGTCTGATTCGTTAACCACTGAGCCACAACAGGAACTTTTTTTTTTTTTAGGGCCACATCCGAGGCACATGGAGGCTCCCAGGCCTCGGGGTCCAATCGGAGCTGTAGCCGCCGGCCTACACCACAGCCACAGCAATGTGGGATCCAAGCCGCGTCTGCAACCTTCACCACAGCTCACGGCAAGGCCGGATCCTTAACCCACTGAACAAGGCCAGGGATCGAACCCGCAACCTCATGGTTCCTAGTCAGATTTGTTAACCACTGAGCCACGACGGGAACTCCTAGGTTTTCATTTTTAATGGCGTTTTAGATCGATATCTCTGTTGATATCTCTATTACGTGTGTATCTACACACACTGTGTGGTACATTTATTTCCAGTTTTTATCTATTACAAATAATGCTGCTGTGAACTTAGTCCTTAGAGATTAGAGACTTCCCAAATATCAGGAACCTGAAATTCTAATGGAAGTCTATCAACTACTCTGTTACGGCATTTCATATTTTTTAAAGCACTGTGGCGAAGAAACAGTGGCCTTGGTGCGAGTTCAGAGGAAGAACATCAAATTCCTGTTGTGTTTTTCCACATGTCCTCTTAGTTAATATGAGATAATTAATAAGAGATAATTAATGAGGTAGGAGGTAGAACTCTCTGGACTACAGAACTGAAAATCAGAAGAATCAACGGTTTACCCACAGTTCTGTTGGTGAATCTGGGTTTCAAACCTAGGTTCCCTGACTTCAAATCTAGGACTACTTCTGCTGCCCCTCATTTCCAGTTTGGCTCGTCTAGAAGAAATAAAAATAGCTCGTCCCAGTTGCATGATTCTTTGGCTCAGACATAAGCAGCTAAACGTATGGTTTGCTTCTTCTGGGTGTGGAGTGCCAATAACCATAAAAGGTAGTCCCTGCTTGGGAACAGCTTGTGATTGTTACATACTTTGTTGAAAAAAAAGTTATGTAAGTTACTGTGTTTTTTTGTGTTTTTTTTTTGTCTTTTTGCCTTTTTATCTAGAGCCACACCCACAGCATATGGAGGTTCCCAGGCTAGGGGTCTAACAAGAGCTGTAGCCGCCGGCCTTCCCCACAGCCACAGCCACACGGGATCCGAGCCGCGTCTGCGACCTACACCACAACTCACAGCAACGCCAGGTCCTTAACCCACTGAGCGAGGCCAGGGATCGAACCCGCAACGTCATGGTTCCTAGTCGGATTCGTTAACCACTGAGCCACGAAGGGAACTCCTGTAAGTTACTGTGTTTAATCATCCACCATTCCCTGCTCATTGTCAAGCAGCCATTGCTAATGCTATCTCATAGTACCTTACTTCCTTGATTTGTGTGTTTTGGCATGTCACCCACTGGTTTTAACAGAACCCTTTTGAGAATGGAGCACCAAAGACATTTTCCCAAAGTCACTATCCCCTAACCTCCCTGCAGTACTTTTAAAAATCAACTAGATCCCTTCTTCCTTGTTGGTAGGAAATCTGTGGGCCACTGGAGCTCCCCTAGGGTTGGGCTCCATAGCTCAGACTTAAGAAAGCTCCCTCCAGTCGTTGGTCACCGGTCTGTACTCATTGCTGCTGAAACGTCAACTGTTGCAGACTGAATGGCTCAGGAGTTCTGCTCTGTCCAATCCTGTCCTTGGCATCTGATAACTTTGGTGAGCTGGGAGTCCCTCTGGCTCTGGATTTTCTCCCCGGAGATGCGCCCAGGACCCATCTTCTCTAAGGTCTTGTCATCTCACCAGTGTTGCTACCAAACCCTGGGCAGTCCCCTTCTTCCTCTGATCCTCTGATTTTCAGGTCCAATTTCTTGTCTGTTTTATCTGGGGACCATTCTCTCCCCTTCGGCTTTCCCCAGAGTCATGTTTGCCTAGTACCGCGTCCATTTCTTTGGCGAAAAACAAAGTAACAACCAAAACGGCTCTTCTCATGGAGGGGGGCTGATTTCAAGTCCTGGCTCCAGCACTAGATACAGAAGCCAGGTCTGGCCCATCAGAGTCACGGCGACTAGTTCAGGAGTATTTACTGTGACCAAGCCAAGCCCGGGACTTTGCTGGGAATCCTGGGCAAGCGCTGACTGCATTCTCCTAGGGTGCTAAAAGCTATGGAAGGGAGAACTTGGTGCTGGCCTCCCATGTTCGCCAACCACTCAAGAAGAGCCTGCCTAAGAATAAGTCATCACAGAAGAAAAGAAGCTGAGAAATGGAGACAGATTATCTGTAAACATCATTTTAGCGTTTGGGTCAAGGCATGCCCAGAGTTTCTGTCATGGCTCAGCGGTTAAAGAGTCCAACTAGGAACCATAAGGTTGCGGGTTCGATCCCTGGCCTTGCTCAGTGGGTTAAGGATCCGGCATTGCCGTGAGCTGGGGTGTAGGTCACAGATGTGGCTTGGATCTTGTGTGGCTGTAGCTGCGGTGCAGGCCAGCGGCTACAGCTCCTGTTAGACCCCTAGCCTGGGAACCTGCACGTGCCGCGGGTGCGGCCCTAAAATGACAAAAGGCAAAAAAAAAAAAAGTCATTCCTGAGGCCAGAACTATTCCTGGATATTCTGTCATTGGAGCAAATGAACTCCCTTTTTTTCTTAAGCCACTTTGAATTGGTTTTTTGTCTCTTTTAACAGCAAAAAAATCTTGATTCATTCCCACTTTCCTCTTGACATTAAACAGCGCACGCACCTCCCGTGCTTTGGCATGTCTCTTCGATCCTTCAGGTAGCCTGGGCTTTCACAAAAGACAGAAAAAACTGTTGACTTCAGGCCAGTTCTGAACCCAACAAAAAGCACCTGCTGCTGCTTGAAACGGAGGAAAGAAAGTAAAATACGAATTAATATCTAGGAGTTCCCATCGTGGCTCAGTGGAAACGAATCTGACTTGCATCCCTGAGGATGCAGGTTCGATCCCTGGCCTCGCTCAGTGGGTTAAGGATCCGGTGTTGCACATTGCCGCGAGCTGTGGTGTAGGTTGTGGATGCGGCTCAGATCCAACATTGCTGTGGCTGTGGTGTAGGCCAGTGGCCACAGCTCCGATTCAACCCCTAGCCTGGGAATCAACATATGCCACGGGAGCAGCCCTAAAAAGACAAAAAAAAAAAATCCAAATTAATATCCTTTTTTTTTTTTGTCTTTTGGCCTTATCTAGGGCCGCACCCGCGGCATATGGAGGTTCCCAGGCTAGAGGTCTAACAGCAACTGTAGCCTTCGCCACAGCCACAGCCACGTGGGATCCGAGCCGCGTCTGCGACCTACACCCCAGCTCAGAGCAACGCCGGATCCTTAACCCACTGAGCAAGGCCAGGGATTGAACCCGCAACCTCATGGTTCCTAGTCGGATTCGTTAACCACTGAGCCACAACGGGAATTCCCAAATTAATATCTAAAGAAATACATCACACAATAATATTGTCTTAGTCTGTTTGGACTGCTGTAGCAGACAGACTTAGGTGGCTCATAAAAAAACAAATGTAACTAGATGTTACCTACATTTATTGTGAGGATCATTTCACAGTATATACATATTATGTTGTACACATGAAACTAGTCTGATGTTATATGTCGATTATGCATCAATTTTTAAAAAGGAATTTGGGATGCTGAAAACAAAACCAAATCAAAGTCACCACTATCTGCTCATTTCAGCACATGAGAGTTATAGGGACTAAGTACGGCCCATCTCTTCAGCACTTAGCAAAAAGCTAAAAGAGCTTTGGAATTCAGTTTTGTTTTTTTTTTTTCAGATTTAAAAAAATCAGGGAGGGAGTTCCCGTCGTGGCACAGCGGTTAACGAATCCAACCAGGAACCATGTGATTGCGGGTTCAATCCCTGGCCTCGCTCAGTGGGTTAAGGATCCGGCGTTGCCATGAGCTGTGGTGTAGGATGCAGACGTGGCTCGGATCCTGCGTTGCTGTGGCTGCGGTGTAGGCCCGCGGCTGTAGCTCCGATTAGACCCCTAGCCTGGGAACCTCCACCTGCCGCGGGTGCGGCCCTAAAACGATAAAAAGGAAAAAAAATCAGTGAGATTATTACACTATATATTATGTAACATCCCCCCCAACAGAGAATGAGGCAGCCTTCCATAATTACAAAATATCTAAATATTCACATTAAATGGAATAAAGATTGGAAAAATGCCTCATGTCAGTTCAAGTCAGGTTTTGCCACCAAATGAGCTCGCTTGTGAACTTAAGATGTAAAACAACATTTTCTGCAACGTGGCTTTTTAAAAATGTATCGGTTCTGGAAGCTGGAAGTTCAAGATCAGGGTCACCAGCATTGTCAGGCAAGGGCCCTCTGCTAGGCGGCAGGTTTCTTTTACCCAAAGGGGGCTGGGGGGGCTCTGTCGGCCGTCTTTTTTATAAAGGCACTAACCCTATTCAAAAGGCCCTCGTGACTTAATCACCCCAAAGACCCTAACTCCTAATACATTAGGGGTTAGGTTTTCAACCTGAATTTGGGGAGACCCAAGCATTCAAACTAGCAAACGTATTTGGGGTGATGAGAACAGGCTAGCACTCCTAAATAAAGACCATAGGTAAGTTGACCCCCTGATCAGGTCCCAAGAACCTGAGTTAAGAGGAAGAGACGTTTCTGTTGTGCTCCGATTCCTCCATGGGGCCAATCACGGGCTACAAACAGTCTGAGGACAGCTGAGAAAGATGGTACACCCACAGCCAACTTTCTTCTCAGCTGATCATACACCCGAAAATCGTATTCTCCTTTATCCGTCTGGCACAGATACAGCCAGAATATGTGCCATGTAAACTCAAGTAGAAAAAAAGCAGTAACGATGAACTTTGCAACGCTGGGTTTCACTTGCAAAATGTTGAAAATGCAGCTATCCTGGAGTTCCCGTTGTGGCTCAGTGGTTAACGAATCTAAGAACCATGAGGTTGTGGGTTCGATCCCTGGCCTCGCTCAATGGGTTAAGGATCCAGCTTTGCCATGAGCTGGGGTGTAGGTTGCAGACACGGCTCGGATCCCGCGTTGCTGTGGCTGTGGCGAAGGCCGGTGGCTACAGCTCCTGTTAGACCCCTAGCCTGGGAACCTCCATGTGCCGTGGGTTTGGCCCTAGATAAGGCAAAAAACAAACAAAAAATGAAAATGCATGTATCCTAAAGGAAGTTGTGAGGGTGGTAAGATATCTGTCTTGGACCCCTGTGTCTCCAAAAATAGTGTCTCAAAGCCAGCCTCTTCTACGCGGGATTCCCAGTAAGTTGGCCACAAGAACCTGTTGTTCAGAGTAGCCGCTGGTTGGATGCTCTCAGCCTCTTGGGACTCTTTCCTCTTCTGACTTCCCTGCCTCCTTCTGATCTCCCTCCTCTCCTGCCTTGTGGGTGCTGACAAAACGCTATGGTTTAACATATGCTCCCCCCAACCCGAGGTTGTTCTGATCTGACCTCTGGGGTCACCATCTGAAGGGGTTCTCTGCCACAGAGTGGCTACCGCGAGTGGCATATGTTCTAAGGTATAAAAAGGAAACGTGCAGAAAGTGAAGGTTGTGGAGTTCCCGTCGTAGCTCAGTGGTTAACGAATCCGACTAAGAACCATGAGGTTGCGGGTTCGATCCCTGGCCTTGCTCAGTGGGTTAAGGATCCGGCGTTGCCGTGAGCTGTGGTGTAGGTCGCAGACGCGGCTCGGATCCCGTGTGGCTGTGGCTGTAGCGAAGGCCAGCGGCTACAGCTCCTGTTAGACCCCTAGCCTGGGAACCTCCATATGCTGCAGGTGCGACTCTAGATAAAGGCAAAAAGACAAAAAAAAAGTGAAAGTTGTGATTTGCGACATGACCTGGACTTAAAAAAAAAAGGAAGAAGAAGAAGAGCAACAACAACAAAAACTAAGTGCACACCCTTTAGCCCCTCCAAGCTGGTTGACACGGACGGAGTTCGTGACTTCATCTTCCCTGATGTCCACAGGAGAAGGAGTTGAAAGGTCCCCCCATGGGGGCTAAAGACCGGTTACCTCACAATCACCCAGGGCCGTTGTTAAGGATTCGTGTTCTGGCACTTGGTTGCAGGTCCGGTCTGTCTCCCAGGTTGGACTGTGCTTGTGTTTTCTTAGCAAACCGCCCAGATGATTCTGAAGGACACCAGCGTTTGGGAACCATGGCCGTAGGCGATTTCCTCAGATGTTAAGAGGTTGCTGAGCCCTACCGCTCTATTAGCCAGGATGGGGGAGGCTGTACCTGGTGGGCGTGAAGGACTGCCAGACCTGTCCCAGGGAGGGTGTTTGGAGGGCCCCAGGGGATCTGCAGAAAAAGCGTAGGTTAGGGTACCACCTCTTACGCAGTTCTCTGCTCTCTTTATTTCCTGCCCAAGGAAGAAAGCAGGCACCCAGGCTCTACTGGCCAAACCACGCTTTTCTGCTGACCTAAAGGTTCTCAAAATGCACAAGTGATCCAGTTCCTGCCCCCAGGCTTTTGTGGAGGTGGAGAAAAGCCCAGGGAGAGGTCATTATTAACAATAGACTGGTCATTTCTTCTCCGGGGGGTGAGCAAGTCTTTAACCTGTCCCTGCCTGGAGCTGCAAGTGGTGCAGTCTGTTACCTTGGAGACGAGCTAACGCTTCGCCCCGCGGGGCGAGCTTCACTGTTGAGTCGCTTGGAGGAGCAACTACAAGTGGCAACCAGGAAAAGCAGACTCCTGGGATGGCCAGGGGGGGTCCTGCTCCCAAAGATGGAGAAATAAATGGAGACATGCAGGTGAGGTGGAATGTCCCGGGGGCTTCAGAGGGTGGTATGAGAGGGGCTGCGGGAGGCTCAGATGCTAAGCTCTGGACCGAGTGAGAAAGATGTAGGGAGCCTGGGTCTTAAGCACCTGATCCCCACATGCCAGGTATTGTGCTAGGTGCTGTGGGGGTGGGGGTAACACCAGCAGACAAGGAAGTGAGGGGGCTGCTCCCGAGAAGGACCACGAGAACTTGGTACACAAGACAGCCAGAGGGCAGTGAGAAGAGGGAACGGTCTCCTCGTGGGGAGCTGGAGAGCCACCAAATGGGGTTCAGAACAGACTTCCTGCGTTTTCTCATCAAACAAAAAGGGCAAAGGGCATTTCTAGAAGCAGGTGCAGCTTGACCAAAGAAGGGTAGGAATTAGCAGGGGTGTGTAGGTAGAGGTTTCCAGGGTGTGTGTGAGAATGCAAGATGGGGAGGTGAGCAAAGAGTAGATCCAAAACAAACCAAAAGCCCTCGAAGGTTCAACTTGCAGGTCCGAGGCCCTAAGGAGCCACGGCAGAGCTCTCAGCAAGCAGCAGTGTGAGCAGCTCTGCTTATCAGAAAAATCACTCTGGCAGCAGATTGTAAAGCGAATCAAAGAGTTCCCACCGTGGCATAAGGGGATGCTGGGCGTCTCTGCAGCGCCAGGATGCAGATTTGATCCCCAGCCTGGCACAGTGGGTTAAAGGATCCAGGGTTGCTGCAGCTGCCGCAGTGTAGGTGGCAATTGTGGCTCAGATCTGATCCCTGGCCTGGGAAATCCACAAGCTGAGGGGCAGCCAAAAAAGAAGTAAGGAGAAAAATCATTCTGGCAGCAGATGGGAAGATGAACTGGATGGGGCAAGACTAGGGATTATTAGGCAGTTAAAAATATAAACCCTGGGAGTTCCCGTGGCGGCTCAGCAGAAATGAATCTGACTAGGAACCATGAGGTGGCAGGTTCGATTCCTAGCCTCACTCAGTGGGTTAAGGACCCGGCGTTGCCGTGAGCTGTGGTGTAGGTTGCAGATGCGGCTCAGATCTTGCGTTGCTGTGGCTCTGGCGTAGGCCGGCAGCTACAGTTCCGATTAGACCCCTAGCCTGGGAACCTCCATATGCCGCGGCTGTGGCCCTAAAACGACAAAAGACAAAAAAAAAAAAAAAGATACAAACCCTGGAGGTGGCTTTATTCTGGGTATTTAGATCCAGCTGTTAGCTAAGTAGGAAGTTAGCTGAAGTTTTTCTCTCATCTGCTGACCGGGATCCCTTTTCTCCCTTAGACAAGTTGACATCACCCAAGGCCAAGTCTGCGTATTCTCCTCCCGTCCTGGGACCAGTATCCCAAGGTAATGCGGCCCCTTTTTGTCTAAACTCTGGACCTGCCTTGAGTACATTTATTCAGCAAATGTTTTTGGAGCAGCTGCTATGATACAGGCAATAATTACACAAAACGATTCCAGTGGTGAACCACAGATCTTACTTCTGTGATGGATGGGTGGGGCAGAGTGGGGGAAAGTGCGAGAACAAGCAAATAGACCATCAGAGGAGGAAACTTGCTGCAAAGAAAACAAAACGGGGGAGTTCCCGTCGTGGCGCAGCCGAAGCGAATCCGAGTAGGAACCATGAGGTTGCGGGTTCGATCCCCGGCCTCGCTCAATGGGTTAAGGATCCAGCGTTGCCTGAGCTGTGGTGTAAGTTGCAGATGCGGCTTGGATCTGGCGTTGCTGTGGCTGTGGTGTAGGCCGGCAGCTGTAGCTCCAATTCGACCCTGAGCCTGGGAACCTCCACATGCCGCGGGTGTGGCCCTATAAAAGCAAAAAAAAAAAAAAGAAAGAAAGAAAAGAAAAGAAAGAAAACGAAGCAGGGCGGAGAGGGCAAGGGCTGTGTGCTGTCCACATAAATGTACAACAAATGAATGATTGCTTAAGCGTCATATGCCAAAGTGCTTAGAGATGCAGCAGGTTTTTGATGGTATTCTACATTCCTACAGTACTTTGTTTTTTGTTTTTTGGGTTTTTTTGTCTTTTTGCCTTATCTAGGGCCGCACCAGCGGCATATGGAGGTTCCCAGGCTAGGGGTCTAACAGGAGCTGTAGCTGCCGGCCTTCGCCACAGCCACAGCAACGCGAGATCCCAGTCGCGTCTGCGACCTACACCACAGCTCACGGCAACACCACGATGGGTACTCCTCTCACCTGTTGTGTTTTAGCCAATGTTTTGTTGTTGTTGTTGTTGTTGGCAAGTAACAGAAACCTAAAGGAGGTGGTTTAAGTAGAAAGGGAGGGAATTATGGGACTTCCCAGGCATGGCTGTCTCACAGAACCCAAGAGCAGAAAATGAAATCAGTTCTCACAGGAATCAGCAATTAGAAATTCAACCTCCGCCTTTCTCTTTACCATCCGCCCTCGAAGCATTTACTGTCTGGCAGCCCCTGCGCTCACGCATCTTGCAGTCTAATGGAACATAGACTCCGGTGTTTAAAAAAAAAAATCACATCAACGAGGAGCTCCCTTCGTGGCTCAGTGGTTAACGAATCTGACTAGGAACCATGAGGTTGTAGGTTCGATCCTTGGCCTCGCTCAGCGGGTTAAGGATCCGACGGTGCCGTGAGCTATGGTGTAGGTTGCAGACACGGCTCGGATCCTGCGTGGCTGTGGCTGTGGCGAAGGCCAGCGGCTACAGCTCCTGTTAGACCCCTAGCCTGGGAACCTCCATATGCCGCGGGTGCGGCCCTAGATAAGGCAAAAAAGACAAAAAAAAATCACATCAATGAATGGTGTTATTTATTCTAATTTAAGTACTCTACAAGAAAGGAGCACAACTCCATGACAGCGTGCATAACCCAAAAAACCTGAAATAGAGTGGGATGTTGTCACCTCCCCCAAGCAAGTGACATTTGAGTTGAAAGGTCAAGGGTGAGCCATTGGGGCAGGGGAGGGCAAAGCCAGCAAGTGAAAAGGCCCTGTGACCAGAGGAAAGGCAGGGCTTTCCAGGAACTGAAGGGGAGGAGGGTGGGGACAGGAAAGCTGGAGAGGCGGGTGGGGCAACAGCCAGAGCACATGAGCCTCAGATGCTTGAAATAAAGGGAAGACCTCGAACATTTTTGAGCAGGAGGGAGAAGAAGGGGTGTGACACTGGATCTGCGTCTCTAACAGATCGCTCTGGGAGTTCCCATCGTGACTGAGCTGTAATGAACCCGATTAGAATCCATGGGGATGTAGGTCTGATCCCCAGCTAAGCTCAGTGGGTTAAGGATCTGGCGTTGCCGTGAGCTGTGGGGTAGGTCGCAGACGTGGCTCAGATCCCACGTTGCCGTGGCAGCTGCCCCTCTGGTTGGAACTGTAGCCTGGGAACCTCCATATGCCCCAAGCATGGCCCTAAAATGACCAAAAAAAAAAAAAAAGGAAGAAGCGGTCTAAGCTGAAAAGACACCTTTGCAGACTGACCACCTTACCTATGCCAAGGAGATCCCTTGCCTAATTACTCTCTCTCATATCCTGTTCACTTCCTTCATGGCACATTTGACAATTTGTAATTACTGTATTTAATTTTTTTATTAAAGTGTAGTTGGTTTACCTTGTTGTGCCAATTTCTGCTGTACATTGTATTTAACTTTTTTTTTTGTGGAATGATTTTTATTTTTTCTGCTACAGCTGGTTTACAGTGTCCTGTCAGTTTTCTACTGTACAGCACGGTGACCCAGTTACACATTCGTGTATAGATTCATCACAAGTGATTAGACATAGTTCCCAGTGCTATACGGCAGGATCTCATTGCTTATCCACTCCAAAGGCAATAGTTTGCATCTATTAACCCCAGACTCCCCGTCCATCCCACTCCCTCCCCCTCCCCCTTGGCAACCACAAGTCTGTTCTCCAAGTCTGTGATTTTCTTTTCTGTGGAAATGTTCATTTGTGCCATATATTAGATTCCAGATATAAGTGATATCATATGGTTTTTGGCTTTCTCTTTCTGACTTATTCACTCAGTATGAGAGTCTCTAGTTCCATCTATGTTGCTGAAAATGACATTATTTTATTCTTTTTTATGGCTGAGTAGTATTCCATTGTGTATATATACCACATCTTCCTCATCCAATCAACTGTCGATGGACATTTGGGTTGTTTCCATGTCTTGGCTATTGTGAATAGTGCTGCAGTGAACGTGTGGGTGCATGTGTATTTTTCAAGGAGACTTTTGTCTGGATATATGCCCAGGAGTGGGATTACTGGATCATATGGTAGTTCTATGTAGAGTTTTCTAAGGTACCTCCATACTGTTTTCCATAGATGGTTGTACCAGCTTACATTCCCACCAACAGTGCAGGAGGGTTCCCTTTTCTCCACACCCCCTCCAGCATTTGTTTTTTGTGGACTTATTAACGATGGCCATTTCTGACTGGTGTGAGGTGGTATCTCATGGTAGTTTTGATGAGCATTTCTCTAATAATCAGTGACATTGAGCATTTTTTCATGTGCTCATTGGCCATCTGCATATGTTCTTTGGAGAAATGTCTATTCAGGTCTTTTGCCCATTTTTCCAATGGTTTTTTGTTGTTGTTGTTTTGCTGTTTGAGTTGTATAAGTTGTTTATATATATTTTAGAGCTTAAGCCCTTGTCAGTTGCATCATTTGACACTATTTTCTCCCATTCTATAAGCTGTCTTTTAGTTTTCTTTTTCGTTTCCTTTGCTGTGCAAAAGCTTGTCAGGTTGATTAGGTCCCACTGGTTTATTTTTGCTTTTATTTTTGTTGCTTTGGGAGACTGACCTGAGAAAACATTTGTAAGGCTGATGTCAGAGAATGCTTTGCCAATGTTTTCTTCCAGGAGTTTAATGGTGTCTTGTCTTATATTTAAGTCTTTAAGCCATTTTGAGTTTATTTTTGCACATGGTGTGAGAGTGTGTTCTAGTTTCATTGATTTGCATGCAGCTGTCCCGGTTTCCCAGCAATACTTACTGAACAGACTGTCTTTTTCCCATTTTATATTCTTGCCTCCTTTGTCAAAGATCAATTGATCGTAGGTGTCTGGGTTTATTTCTGGGTTCTCTATTCTGTTCCATTGGTCTGTATGTCTGTTTTGGTACCAGTACCACACTGTTTTGATTACTGTGGCCCTGTAATATTGCCTGAAGTCTGGGAGAGTTATGTCTCCTGCTTGGTTTTTGTTCCTCAGTATTGCTTTGGCGATTCTGCATCTTTTGTGGTTCCATATAAATTTTTAGATTGTTTTTTCTAGTTCTGTGAAAAAATGACACGAGTAATTTGATAGGGATTGCACTGAATCTGTAGATTGCTTTGGGTAGTATGGCCATTTTTACAACATTAATTTTTTTGGCTCGTGAACATGGAATATCTTTCCATTTCTTTGTATCTTCTTTGGTTTCCTTGATTAATGTTTTGTAGTTCTTAGCATATAAGCATTTCACCTCCTTGGTCAGGTTTATTCCCAGGTATTTATTTGATTTGGGGGGTGCATTTTATTATTATTTTTTATTTTTTTTGTCTTTTGTCATTTTAGGGCCACATCCGCGACATGTGGAGGTTCCCAGGCTAGGGGTATAATCGGAGCTACAGCTGCCAGCCTATGCCACAGCCACAACAAAGTCAGCTCCCAGCCACGTCTGTGACCTACACCACAGCTCATGGCAACATCGGATCCCCAACCCACTCAGCAAGGCCAGGGATTGAACCCACAACCTCATGTTTCCTAGTTGGATTTGTTTCCGTTGCACCATGACGGGAACTCCCTGGGGGCTCAGTTTTAAAAGGTATTGTATTTTCTGGAGTTCCTGTTGTGGCTCAGAGGTTAATGAATCCAACTAGGAACCATGAGGTTGCGGGTTCGATCCCTGGCCTCGCTCAGTGACTTAAGGATCCGGTGTTGCCGTGAGCTGTGGTGTAGGTTGCAGACGTGGCTCGGATCCCGCGTTGCTGTGTCTGTGGCATCAGCTGGTGGCTGCAGCTCCAATTAGACCCCTAGCCTGGGAACCTCCATATGCTGCGGGTGCGGCCCTAGAAAAGGCAAAAAGACAGAAAAAAAAAGTATTGTATTTTCATATTCCTTTTCTAATATTTCATTGTTGGTGTACAGAAATACAATTGATTTCTGAATGTTAACCTTATATCCTGCTACTTTGTTGAATTTGTTGATCAGTTCGAATAATTTTTGGGTTGAGTCCTTAGGGTTTTCTATACATAGTATCACGTCATCTGCATAGAGTGACAGTTTTATCTCTTCTCTTCCTATTTGGATGCCTTCAATTTTTTTTTTGTTTGTTTGTTTTGTCTGATTGCTGTGGCTAGGACTTCCAATACTATGTTGAATAACAGTGGTGAGAGTGGGCATCCTTGTCTTGTTCCAGATTTTAGTGGGAAGGCTTTCAGCTTTTCTCCAGTGAGTATTATATTTGCTGTGGGTTTGTCATAAATGGCTTTTATTATGTTATGTTCCCTCTATAGCCACTTTGGTAAGAGTTTTTATCATGAATGAATGGATGTTGGGCTTTGTCAAATGCTTTTTCAGCATCTATTGAGATGATCATGTGGTTTTTGACTTTTATTTTGTTAATGTGGTGTTTGATGTTGATTGATTTTCATAGGTTGAACCATCCTTGTGCACCTGGGATAAATCCCACCTGGTCATGGTGTATGATCTTTTTGATATGCTGTTGGATTCAGCTGGCTAAAATTTTGTTGAGAATTTTTGCGTCTATATTCATCAAAGATATTGGCTTATAGTTTCCTTTTTTGGTGGTATCTTTGCCTGATTTTGGTATTAGGGTGATGGTGGCTTCATAGAATGTCTTTGGGAGTGTTCCTTCTTCTTCAGTCTTTTGGAAAAATTTAAGGAAGATGGGTATAAGTTCCTCTTTGTATGTTTGATAGAATTCGCCTGTGAAGCCACCTGGTCCTGGACTTTTATTTGTAGGAGTGTTTTTATGACATATTCAATTTCATGTCTAGTGACCTGTCTGTTGAATTGATCTATTTCTTCTTGATTCAGTGTTGGTAGGTTTAAGTCTCTAGAAAGTGGCCCATTCCTTCTAGGTTGTCAAATTGGTTGGTGTATAATTGTTCATAGAATTCTCTTATGGTTCTTTGTATTTCTGCAGTATCTGTTGAGATTTCTCCTTCTTCATTTTTTATTTTATTATTTTTTTAATTCTTTTTTTCCTTGCTTTTCTCATGCTGCCTTTAGGATCCTCTGTTTATCTTTAACTTTTGCCATTTTTATCATAATATGCCTTGGTGTGGGCCTGTTTGGGTTCAACTTGTTTGGGGCCCTCTGTGCTTCCTATATCTTAATATCAGTTTCCTTTAGGTTTGGAAAGTTTTCAGACATAATTTCTTCAAATATACTTTCAATCCTCTTTTCTTTTTCTTCTCCTTCTGCAATTCCTATTATACGTAGATTGGGCTGCTTTATATTATTCCATAGATCTCTTACATTGCTTTCATGTTTTTTCATTTGGTTTTCTGTTTGCTGTCCTGATTGGGTGATTTCTATTATTCTGTCTTCTATGTCACTAATTCGTTCCTCTGCTTTATTCAGTCTGCTCTTTATTGCCTTTAGCTCAGTTTGCATCTCTGCAAATGAGTTTTCTAGCTTTTCTTGGCTCCTCCTTATATTTTCTAGTTCCTTTCAAGGGGAATCTGCATTACTGTTTGTGTCTTTTCTTAATTCCTTGATATTTAGCCTTAGTTCCTGAAGTATGTTCACCATCTCCCTTTTGAACTCAATGTCTGTCAGACTGCAGAGGTCTGTTTCATTGTTGACTGCTCTGGGTGAATTTGAATTCTCCTGTTCCTTTAACTGGGAATGGTTTCTGAGCTTCTCTATCTTGCTTATGCTTTTCTTTTTCTCTGAGTTTGGGGAAGCCAAACTTTAGTCTTGTAAGGCTACTTCTATGCAAGTGTGCCCCTTTGTATTTGTTTTGGTGGCGTTACCACTTATTTTTGGTGTGGGAGTTTGAATATTTGGTGTCTCTTTCTTCAGTATGAGCAGGCTGTTATCTCCCTGGTGCTCAGTGTGTTTTCAGGAAGAAGGAGGCAACGGGCAGAGCCAGCAGTCAGGGTCTGGTCACTGGGTTCCTAACAGCAGCAAGGACCTGCAGGAAGGTGGCGCAGGCTACCCCTAGTTGCAGGGCCCTGGGAAGTGATAATGAGCTCTAGGTAGATCTACAAGGTGACCAGAGCATTTGGCAGTAGCAGCTGCAGAATGTGTGAGTTCCCAGAGGAGTGAGAGCAACCACAGATAGTGTTTGATTGCAGTGCCTCCTCTGAGGTAATTGGAACTGCAGGTGGTGCCTGTTCAGCGACCCCTAGTGGTAGTGGGCCATGCTTGTCTTTAGAGTCAGCGATAACTGTGATGGTTTGCCCCTCCACCTGTAGACCACGCACGAAGCAACCCATCTCACTTAGCCCACATAGGAGGTGCTGCACAGGTTGTTCCTAGTTGCAGGATCCTGGGAAGCGACAGAGATCAGGCATATGGGTACCGCCCGGAGCATTCAGCTGTGGCAGCAGCAGGGCCAGTGTGTTCCCAGGGGTGCGAGAGCACCAGCAGGTGGTGCCCTTGAGGTGACTGGGGCTGCAGGTGGTGCCTGTTCACGGACATCAAGTGGTGGTGTGCCATTCTCACCTCTGGAGCCAGAGGTAACTGCGGTGGTTTGCCTCTGCCGCCTGCAGACCATGCAAGAAGCACCTCGTCCTGCTCAGCCCCTACAGGATGTGCTGCACAGGATGCTCTGAGTTACAGGTTCCTACAAAGGGACAGTGATCAAGCGTCTGGGCACTGCCCAGAATGTTTGGCAGTGGCAGCAGCAGGGCGGGTGTGCTCCCAGGGGAGCGAGAGCAACAGCAGGTGGTATTCCCCGGTAAGATCCTTCTCTGCGGTGCCCTCTGAGGTGTTTGCAGCTGCAAGTGATTTTTGTTTGGGGATCCCCCAGAGCGGTGGGTATCTCCAGACTCTCTCTGGAGTCCGGGACAACTGCGGTGGTTTGCCCCCGCCACCTGCAGGCCACGCAACAGGCACCCTGTCCCACTTAGACCACGCAGGAGGTGCTCCACTCGCTGCTCCTAAGTTGTATGGTCTTGGGCAGGGACGGTGAGCAAGTGTCTGGGCGCTGACCAGAGTGCTCGGCAGTGGCAGCTGCAGGGCAGGTGTGTTCCCAGGGCAGTGAGAACAATGTAATGTGCTTAGTAGGCACATTACACTTAGCTTCCTGATGCCCGCAGCTCACACTAGAGGGGCCCGGCCACTTGCAGCCTGCATGGGAAGCACCTAGTCTCCCCTACAGGAGCAAGAGGCTTCTCTCCGCAGGCGCCAGAAAAGCCCCGCCCTCTGCGAGCCCGCGCAAGCGCACACGCTCCGCCGCAAGGCATTTCCTCTGGCGGCGCCCCTCCTCCTCTCCCCCTCGGCAGCCATGGCGCCTTCTCTGTCCCACGGTCAGGCCCTTCTCCCGGGCTCCCTCCGCCCTGGCTGGCGTGTGGCTCCTTAAGCCCCTGAGGCTGTCCCTACACCGCCAGCCCCAGCCCCTCCCGGGACAGACCCTCCCCCCAGCCTCGGTGTCAGCGCCCAGCCCCCGCCCGCCTGGCGTCTCAGGCTGTGGCGTCCGGGCCGTGCAGCTGACGACCCGCGCGGCCCTCTCTCAGCTTTGCCTTCCTCAGTCCTGCTGCTGCGCTTGTCTCGGGGTCTCTGAGGTCCCTCCGGCTCGGCTGAGCTCTCCATCCGGTTAGGTGGCTTCCCAGGGTGTGGGTATCTTTTCTCCTTCACAGCTCACTCTCAGGAACGCTAGTCCCGTCCTGATTCCTTTTCTCTTCCTCTCTCTCTCTCTCTCTTTTTTTTTTTGGTCTTTCTGCCTTATCTAGGGCCGCACCTGCGGCACATGGAGGTTCCCAGGCTAGGGGTCTAACAGGAGCTGTAGCCGCCGGCCTTTGCCACAGCCACAGCAACGCGGGATCCGAGCCACATCTGCGACCTACACCACAGCTCATGGCAATGCCGGATCCTTAACCCACTGAGCAAGGCCAGGGATCGAACCCGCAACCTCATGGTTCTTAGTCGGATTCGTTAACCACTGAGCCTCGACGGGAACTCCCCTTTTTTTTCCTTTTGTTCTACCCAGTTATGTCAAGCGTTTCTTGCCCTTTTTGGAGGTTTAAGTTCTGACAGCATTCAGTTGGTGTTCTGTGTGAGTCGTTTTACATGTAGATGTGTTTTTTTGATATGTTTGTGGGAGAAGGTGAGCGTGACCTCTTACTCCTCCACCATCTTATTCTTCTTTTGCTTTTTTAGGGCTAAACTCATGGCATATGGAGGGTCCCAGGCTATGGGTCTAACAGGAGCTGTAGCCACCAGCCTACACCACAGCCACAGCAACACGGGATCCGAGCCGCATCTGCAGCCTACACCACACACAGCTCATGGCAACGCCAGATTCTTAACCCACTGAGCAAGGCCAGGGATCGAACCCACAGCCTCATGGTTCCTAGTCGGATTCTTTCCTGCTGTGCCACAATGGGGACCCCAGTATATTTAATTTTTAACATCTGTCTCCCCCTGCAGAATATAAGCTCTGGGAGGGCAAGGCAGCGTCTAGCTAAGTGTCTCTCAGTTGGGGATCCCCGTGCTCCCCAGGAGACTTAAGCCCGTGTCTAGACACATGTTTGGTTGTTACAACTTGGGGGCGCAGGGGTGTTACTGGCATCTGATAGCTAAATGCACCTGGCAGCCTCACGGCAAAGATGGCCCAACATGTCAAAAGTGCTGAGGTTGTTATCTTGTTCACTATTGCAACCACCTAATACGAAGCCTGATACTCAGCAAGTGTTCAATAAGTATTTATTGAATGATTGAGTTAAAGAAGCACTGAGCTGTGGAGTTCCAGTCATGGCTCAGTGGAAATAAATCCAACTAGGAACCATGAGGTTGCAGTTTCAATCCCTGGCTTCACTCAGTGGGTTAAGGATCCGGCATTGCCGTGAGCTGTGGTGTAGGTCGCAGACCTGGGTCAGATCCTGCGTTGCTGTGGTGTGGTATAGACCGGCAGCTCTAGCTCTGATTCGACCCCTAGACTGGGAACCTCCATATGTCACGGGTGCAGTCCAAAAAATAAATAAATAAATAAGGCAAAAAAATAAAAAAGAAAGAAGCATTCAGCTGAATAAAAATACCCTCCAAGACTGTTGTCTATATGCCACACTTATCTTTTCCGGATTTCTTCTCCTCCCTAGGAAGATAAGCACTTGGTATTTTTATAATGGCCACACCAACGAGCCATGTCTTCCATGGTCAAGATAAGAAGTTTCTGGAAAAGCACTGGTAAGCATCTTCTCTGATTTTTCAAATGAAAACAACAATAATAATTTGTTCACGGGAGCTGAGGGGGAAATACCTGTCTTTTTTTTTCTTTTTGCTTTTATCTAGAGCCGCTCCCACGGCATATGGAGGTTCCCAGGCTAGGGGTCTAACAGGAGCTGTAGCCGCTGGCCTTCACCACAGCCACAGCCACGCGGGATCCGAGTGGCATCTGCAACCTACACCACAGCTCATGGCAACGCGGGATCCTTAACCCATTGAACGAGGCCAGGGATCAAACCCGCAATCTCATGGTCCCTATTCGGATTCGTTAGCCACTGAGCCACGACAGGAACTGGGGGAAATACCTGTCTTGAATTGAGACTGGGTGAATGGTCACCATATCCCTTATACCTTAGAACTTCAGTAATCTAACTATCAAAACAATAGAAAAATACGTCGTACGAACCTGGAGTCCACATTTTATCAGGACCGACACAGGAATTGTTCCCAGTTACCACACAGAAATTTTACAAAATGTTTCTGAAGGTCTGACAGCGTGGAGTCAATGTCTGGTGCTAGAGCTTGAATCAAATTAGTTTGTCTTTTGCATTCAGAACAGACCTGTGGGAGTTCCCGTCGTGGCGCAGTGGTTAATGAATCCGACTAGGAACCATGAGGTTGCGGGTTCGATCCCTGGCCTTGCTCAGTGGGTTAAGGATCCGGCGTTGCCGTGAGCTGTGGTGTAGGTCGCAGACGCGGTTCGGATCCCGCATTGCTGTGGCTGTGGCTGTGGCATAGGCCGGCGGCTACAGCTCCTGTTAGACTCCTAGCCTGGGAACCTCTACATGCCGTGGGTGTGGCCCTAAAACGACAAAAGACACACACACAAAAAAATTACGTTTTCTTTTGTAGCGTGAGGAGAAACAATGACAGAGAACCAAAGAAGCCATTGAACCAGAAGACTATCAATGGACTTGGCCGAAATCCAGACAGTGGACTACTGGTTACACATGTTAACCAGACACAGGACCTACTGGTAAAAACTGTAGTGCTTTCACAGGGTGGCAGTGCTTACAGATCTTAGGGAATGCAGGATGTGTTAAACTCTGGATGCTTCTTTCCTCACATAGCATCTCAGGACTGAAAAGCATTAATAAGAATTCACCTCTAGTCCCCTGCCTTTATAAATGACTGGAGAATCTCTGCTCTGTGTAGAAGTTATATTCTTGGCATTAATATATCATTAAATATTCAAGGGCATGCGAAGACTCTGTCCATGTTATCTAAGCTTCAAGACTAAGTCATTTTACTCCAAAACTCCCCTTCCTGAGATTTGTCTTTCTTATAGGGTTCCTTAAAATCCAGATCCAAAAATCAGGATCATGAAGTACTATTGGAACAAGAGTGTTGTGCAGGAGTATTACCTGCTAGAAAAACCAGAACTGGTTTTTAGGCTCTAAGTGTGTCAGTGAGCTGTCTTTCCATGATGATTGTCTAGAACTCAGAATTCATTCTACTGTAGAAACAAACTGTTACTGTTGGGGTTGTTGGTGTGAACCTGGCCCATGACCAGCCACCTGTTAAAGATGATCCTTTAAAATGATCGTCAGGGAGTTCCCGTCGTGGCTCAGTGGTTAACGAACGTGACTAGTTTCCATGAGGACGCAGGTTCAATCCCTGGCCTCTCTCAGTGGGTTAAGGATCCAGCGTTGCCGTAACCTGTGGTGTAGGTCGCAGATTCCGCGTTGCTGTGGCTGTGGTGCAGGTTGGCAGCTGAGGCTCCAGTTTGACCCCTAGTCTGGGAATCTCCACAGGCCCAGGGTGCGGCCCTAAAAAAGACAAAAGACAAAAAAATAATCATCAGTCAAAAACAATACCGGTTTGATGCTGGCAATTAAACAATCAGGAGAATAATTTGTGTTTTACTTTTCTCAAGTATTGGCATTTATGGGAGAGCAAGTTTAATTGAAAGGAAATGAACAAATGTCAGTAGAGTCTGGAGATTCAGAAGGATACTTTCCATGACTTTTATTTTTATTTATTTATTTATTTTGCATTTTAGGGCCCCACCCGCATCCTATGGAGGTTCCCAGGCCAGGGGTCTGATCGGAGCTACATCTACTGGGCTGTGCCACAGCCACGCCAGATCCAAGCCATGTCTGCACCTACACCCCAGCTCACAGCAATGCTGGATCCTTGACCCACTGAGCAAGGCCAGGGATCGAACCCACAACCTCACAGATGCTAGTCAGATTCGTTTCTGCTTCGCCATGACCGGAACTCCCCTCTTTCCATGACTTTTTTTTTTTTTTCCATTGCTTAATGAATTTTGTTACAATTATAGATGTACAAAAATCATCACAACTCAATTTGATAGCATTTGCATCCCAAACCATCAGTGCATTACCCCCCGCCCCAGACTGTCTTATTTGGAAACCAAAGGTTTTCCAAAGTCCATGACTTTAGAAGTTGATGCTGTGCATCTTTATTTCACCTAATTCTTTATCAAATATATGACCCTCCAGGTGTACAGGGACCACTCTTACATTTACCAGCCCCAAATGGGCCCTCCGTTACCTCAAAAACGAATGGCAGTGGGAAAGAGAGAAAGGATTGCCCCCAAGACCTTACATCCTTCAGTGTACAATCAATATGTCCTACAGCCAAAATCTATAATGTATTTCATGGTAGCTCTTCAGCTATTACTACTAATACAGAAGCCACATCCTAAAACATGATGGAGTGCTCACTTCGGCAGCACATATACTAAAATCGGAACGATACAGAGAAGATTAGCATGGCCCCTGCGCAAAAGATGACACGCAAATTCGTGAAGCATTCCATATTTTTAAAATGAACTTCTTTGCAGAACAGACAATGACTCACAGGCTTTGGAAAACCTTTGGTTTTTCAAATAAGACAATCTGGGGGCTGGGGGGATGCACTGAGGGTTTGGGACGCCAATGCTATCGAATTGATTTGTTATGATTTCTGTACACCTATCACTGAAATAAAATTCATTAAGTAAAAAAAAAAAGTGATGGATCGTGTAAAAGCAAGTCAAATGGAAGAAAGGAGAATTACAAGTCTAGCAAACTCAGGTGTTCCCAACCAGGGAGGTGGCTGTCCTGAAAGATGAGAAGAGTGACACCTAGTGTCCATATAATGCAGAGCAGCGCCTCCCTAGGTGTGGGCTGGGGCTAAGGTTCCTGGCGGGAAGGGACGACCATTAGCGTAAAGTCCCGTAATGAGGAATTTGTCTTTTCAGTTGGTTCTCGCTTAGTCCTTCATACAGTCATAGTTTGGTGGCGTCTGAAGGCAATCCGGGAGTTTCTGTTGTGACTCGGGGTTAAGCGTCATGTCTGTGAGAATGAGGGTTGGATCCCTGGCATGGCTTCGTGGATTAAGGATCCGGCATTTGCCGCAAGCGGCTCAGATCCAGTGTTGCCGTGCCTGCAATGTAGGCCACAGCTGCAGCTCTGTTTGGACCTCTGGCCCGGAAACTTCATATGCTGCAGGTACGGCTGTATACACGCGGACATACACAGAAGCACTATAGCATTGCTGCTATAAGCGTGACTCAAGCTATATTGCTTGGGTTTGAATCCCAGCTCCACCGCTCACGAGCTGTGTCACTTGAGACAAATTACTTAATTCTCAATATCCTTGTTGGTGAAATGAGGTTGATGATGAAGCCTGTTTTGCAGACTTAAGTGAGTTAACATATGGAAAGTGCTTGACACGTCCTAAGTGCTGCTTAAGCCTTTGCTCTAATGACTAGTGTTTTTCACACTTCTTTAACACTTGCTGCATTCCTTTTGAGGGTGAGCAGACCTCAGGCACCGAACTTAAGGTATCCAATACTGTCTAGCTGGAACATGAGAGTGGCATTTATTTTCGTTGTCTTTGTCTGTTACCTTCGATTTGTGACCAAACCTGAAAGGGAAATGAGGATGCTTGGCAAGAAGAGTTGATGCACTAGCACTCAAGGCCATGTGCCAGATCTTAGTGTCACAAACCCGTTTTACAGGCGAAGACAGAAGTGACACACTTGACTTGTGTAGCATCACAAAGCTAGTAAGTGGGGAGCCCAGGCCTGCCCTCCCTTCTTCCTGCCCTCTTTCGCTCTGTCCTTTTCTCCTTCTGAAGCCCCTGTCTGATCTAGTCCTGTCCACTGCAGCTCAGTCAGCCAGAGCAGGTAGTTTCCTTGTCCACCAGCTCACCCTCTACAGCGGAGAGCCTGTCAAATGCAAGCCCGCGTGGTACCCGCTCAAGGTTCAGGCAGGTGCACGGGAGATGGGCGAGGCCATCGTTGGGTCTAGATGGGCTCAAGGCTGAACAGGCTCTTCCCACAGCCATCAGAGGCCCCACAGAGGTTTCTCTCCCTGTGGGACTGAGCTGGCCTACACGTAAGATGCCGTCCCACACCCTGAGTCACAAGTAAGGCCACTGATATCACACAGCGGCGGTTGTCTGAAAGCCCTTGCAGGATCCCTGATTCTGATGCAGGCCTTGCGCACCTTTCTGGCCTCCGCTCGTCTCCCACTTACACCCCAACCACCGTGACCACTCTTCTGTTCTTCCAACACTCAGACCCTGCCCCCATACCCCCTCTGCCCAGAAGGTGTGTTCCTAGCTATGCATGAGCTTGGTTCCTTCAGGACGTTGAGATCTCAGCTCTGAGAGTCCTCCTCTGACCCCCACCTTGGCTAAAGTGATCTCCCTTACCTAGTCATTTTCCATCATATTTCCCGGCCCCACTTTCTTTCCTTTTTTTTTTGTCTTTTTGCCTTCTCTAGGGCCGCACCCGCGGCATATGGAGGTTCCCAGGCTAGGGTTCAAACAGGAGCTGTAGCCGCTGGCCTACACCACAGCCACAGCAACGCGGGATCCGAGCCGCGTCTGCAACCTACACCACAGCTCACGGCAACGTGGGATCCCTAACCTACTGAGCAAGGCCAGGGATCGAACCCGCAACCTCATGGTTCCTAGTCGGACTCGTTAACCACTGAGTCATGACGGGAACTCCCTGCCACTTTCTTAGTAGGAGTGCTCCTTTCTGAGATTATGTACCTTGATTTTGTTTTTTCTTTACTGACCATCCTACCCGCCCTAGAGTGTGAGCTCCAAGAAGGCAGGAAGGCAGGAACATGTCTCTATCTTTTCTTTTTTTGTTTGTTTTTTAGGACTGAACCTGCAACATGTGGAGGTTCCCAGGCTAGGGGTCACATTGGAGCTACAGCTGCTGGCCTACTCCACAGCCATAACAACTTGGGATCCAAGCCATGTCTGCGGCCTACACCACAGCTCACGGCAACACTGGATCCTTAACCCACTGGGCGAGGCCAGGGATCGAACCTGCATCCTCACGGATGCTAATCAGATTGGTTAACCGCTGAGCCACGACGGGAAGTCCCCAGGAACATTGCTATCTTGCTCACACTGTGGCCAAGCACCGGGGACAGTGTCTAGTTCAAAGCAGGGCTCTGACAAGGCCAAGTGGGCACAGAGCCTCAGGCCGGCCCCCTCCACTGTCTGGATCCCAGAGTGTATGTGCCATCCATGTTGAATGTTTGCCACGAACAATTTCAGCTCTATCACCAAGGCCACCACCCACGTGCTGAGCTTTTAGCACTCTGTAAGTGGACCAGTGGGCACAAGCAAGGGGGCTTGCCCATGGCTGTGGCACTCCTGTGATGGCTAGGAAATTCTTCCTCTACCCACTGCTGCTGTTTCTGGAAAACCCACTCCCTCTTCCAGCCATTAACAAATGCGGAGGATCCCTCAGACTGATAGGAAGGCAGGCTTCATAGACCTGAAAAGACACAGAGAATGTAAATATGGAAATAAGACGCAAGTGAGGAGTTGTGCCCTGGCACAAGGGGATCGGCAGCACCCTTGGAGCCCTGGGACGCAGGTTCAATCCCCGGCCTGGCACAGTGAGGGAAGGATCTGGCTTTGTTGTAGCTTCAGTGTAGGTTCCGACAGCTCGGATCTAATCCCTGGCCCAGAAGCTCCATATGCCACCAGGCGGCCAAGAAAAGAAGAAGAGGAGAAAAAAAAACGACACAAAGGAGAACAGAGGCACTTATTCTGAGTTTGTTATGGCAAGGGAGGCCACTACTGTCAGGTGCGTTTGGCAGACTCTCGAGGCAGGCAGGGGCTAGGAAAGCTTTATAGGGAAAAATCAGAAGCCAGAAGCCAGCCAGTTAGCTGGCAGGCATCCCCGGTGATTGGTTTAGGGGCATGTTTGGCTTTCTCTGGTTGGTCCTGAGCTGGAAAGGGACTCAAAACGTGGGGGCGTCCCCGTCATGGCGCAGCGGAAGCGAGTCTGTCTAGCATCCATGAGGACGTGGGTTCGATCCCTGGCCTTGCTCAGTGGATTAAGGATCCAGCGTTGCCGTGAGCTGTGGTATAAGGTGGCAGACGCAGCTCGGATCCCGCATTGCTGTGGCTGACCCTCAAATCATCGAGACACATATGGAGATGGGGGTGGCGATGGAAGGGGGCATTTCCGGGGCAGCTGGCCCCGAGCGCAGGCGTCTGCCTTTGTCTGTTCCCTCAACCAGGCGAGCCCTTGAACCGGCTGATCTCAGGGAGGACCCATCAGGGTGGGCACCCCTGGGTGGGGGGGGTGTCCATGCAGTGGGAACACAAGGCGTCTTCAGCCTCACTCTCTTTCCGCTGTTTTTCTTCTGTTTGACTCTGGCTTTTGTCCCGCAGAGGCTGCAGGAGGAGGACACCTGGCCCTCAGCCTGGGAGGACTCGGAAGACTGGCTTTTAAGGCACAGTTTAAAGTCCAAGCAACTCACCCTGGCTCACCTGATAAGCCAGGGCACAGCCGTGCGGTAAGTCTGAAGCCATGCCCCTGGTCTCCAAGCCTGCAGTGACACGCCCGGGCCCCTGACTGAGCCCAAGAGAGCCTTATCGTGTGACTTTGCTTCTTCAGGGAGGAGGGAGGCCAGCTCACCAGGAAAGTGTACTTCTCCACGGAGACCGTCCACCGGTTCGAGTCCAAGCTTTCTGAGTAAGTATGTTTCTCAGCGTCCTCCCGACAAGCCCAGAGCTCAAGGAATTGCCTTTGTTTCAGGCTGTCTCAGCAGCCTGAAAATGACTTTGTTCAAAGGACAGTCTCTGGGGGAACTCGGGCAGGCCTCTCCACTTCTAGCCCCAGTTTCTTCTTTTCTCAAACAGAAAACCGTAGCAGTTTTTCTCAGCCTTTTAAAATCCATGGCCCCTTTGGAGTTCCCTTGTGGCACAGCAGGTTAAGGAGCTGGTGTTGTCACTGCAGAAGCTGAGGTCCCTGCTATGGCCTGGCTTCTGTCCCTGGCCTGGGAACTTCCACGTGCCATATGTGCGGCCAAAAAAAAAGAAAAAAATTAAAATCCATGGTCCCTTTGGATGAAGACATAAAGCCTCACAAGCTCATCCGATGTGCAGTGGTTAAGAGTGACCAGTTTCAGTGACAAATTGGTTAGGTTCATATTTTTGCAAATGTTGTGTCAAAAATATTCAGGCTGCCCCACTTCCAAACCAGAAATTTTTTTTTTCTTTTTTATTTAGGGCTGCACTTGCTAAATATGGAGGTTCACAGGCTAGGGGTCAAATCAGAGCTACAGCTGCCGGCCTACACCACAACCACAGCAACGCCAGATCCGAGCCACATCTGCGATCTACACCACAGCTCATGGCCACGCCAGATCTTTAACCCACTGAGCGATGCCAGGGATCGCACCTGCAATGCGATGGTTCTTAGTCAGATTCATTTCTGCTGTGCCACAATGGGAACTCCCCAAAGCAGATTTTGATAGCACCAGTCCCGTGCAGCAATGGGCCAGGAGTACTGCTTGCCTGGGGTTTTTTTAAAAGGTTAGAATAATAAATAATAGCCAACATTTATGAATGTGTCAGGAATTGTGCTAAGAGCTGTACACGTTATCATATTTAATTCTCACAACCGCTCAAAATATAGTGTTACTCTCAAGCCAGTTAACCAAGAGTCAATTGCTAGATGACCAATTTGCCAAATTTATCAAAACATTTTGTAACTTTTATGGTCAGTTTTATTGAGTTGTAAGTTTCAACAGATTTTAAACAATTCTGCAGTATTTTGGCAGATTGGTTTGAGCTGCGAATCCAGCCTTTTCAGAACGATTCAGGTCTATTCAGTTAATTGTCTTTGGGCAAATTGATTTTCAGAGAATTTGCTTTCAATAAACTGACGCTTGGCTAAATGGACTTGGACGGAGGTGTTGGAGGTGACGAGACTGGGGCTCAGGGGGTTCACCACACCTGTCCAGGGTCCTACAGCTAGTTGACAGCCAGCTGGATCTGAGACAAGCAAGCCTCTTTATGGAGTTTTACCTGCATCCACGCTACGCGTACCTTGCGACTCTGCCCCGTGCCCACAAGTTCACATCCAGAGGCTTTCCTTGCCCTTTTCTGGGCCCCCAAACCCCACCGGCCTTAATGAGGGCGATTCAATTAAACTCACACGACTGGGTCCTTAACTTGAGCACCTGTGACAGGCTAGTCTACAGACAGCCACTGGACTGGTTTGCAATCAAGGGGAAGCTCAGGAAGCTCCTTTAGCCACTTTTCTTCCTTTCTTTTCTTTTAGTCTTCTTTTAGGGTCCCATCCGAGGCATATGGAAGTTTCCAGGCTAGGGGTTCAATCGGAACTGTAGCTGCCAGGCTATGCCACAGCCACAGCAACGTAGGCTCTGAGCCGCGTCTGTGACCTACCCCACACCTCACAGCAACGCCGGATCCTTAACCCACTGAGCGAGGCCAGGGATCGAACCAGTGTCCTCACGGATACTAATGAGGTTCATTTCCACTGAGCCACGACGGGAACTCCCTGGCCACTTGACTTTTCGAAAACTAAGTCGTTTGTTCATCAGTCCACTGAGACACTGCTGCTGAGCCTCCTCATTTGTGCATTTGTGACCATGTCCAGGCGACTAGAAAGTCTGTCTGAAAAGACACATATTTGGAAAGAGCAAGAGTATTCTTCTGCCTTCTTCCAAAACCAACCCTCCCTTAAAGGCCTCTCCCAGTTCTGTCAAAGCACGGCTGCTTCTAATAGACCTCGCACTGCCAAGGGCACCATCCACGCCCTGGATCCCTGTCACAGCCCCTCTGTCTGCTGCCGCTGCAAGCACACACCACACCTGCAGTTCTCCCTTTGCTAGAAAAGAGAGTTTGCTCCTTATTTTCTCCCCAAATCATGTAATATGAGCAGTTTCCCCTTGTATATAACAGAAGGAGTTTTCCCCTTATCTTTTCCCAATGCCTTCGACACGTTAAAAGAAAAAACATTCCCACTCGCGTTCCTCTCCCGTGTGTTGTAAGTGGCTCTTGCTCAATGACGAAGCTGACCTCCGCTGACAAGTCCTTCTGGTGTTTCGACAGAGCTATTGAACTCTATCAACAGAGAATTCGGTGGCTCACAGAAAACAGCAAGAAGGTAACAGACACGGATTTCGTAACTTGCCCTCTTCCACTCATTCTGTCTGTATTTGGGTTTTTTTTTTTTTTTTTTTGTTTTTTTGCCTTATCTAGAGCCGCACCCGCGGCATATGGAGGTTCCCAGGCTAGGGGTCTAACAGGAGCTGTAGCTGCTAGCCTTCGCCACAGCCACACGGGATCTGAGCCACATCTGTGACCTACACCACAGCTCACGGCAACGCTGGATCCTTAACCCACTGAGCGAGGCCAGGGATCGAACCCGCAACCTCATGGTTCTTAGTTGGATTCATTAACCACTGAGCTACGAAGGAAACTCCTGGACGTGACTTTTCTTAAAAGCTTGAGTGTTCTCCTCCGACCCAAAGAGTAGAAGAGGGATCATGAGCAGATTAAGTTTTCTTTGGTTGCTTATTTGTTTCAGCCCATGTTCTTCCGAATGGTGCTTACCTAGCCCGCCATTTGCTCTCACCTCAGGCAAATCCTCAACTTCGCTTTAAACCCTGAGACAGGAGTTCCCGTTGTGGCTCAGTGGTTAATGAACCCGACTAGGAACCATGAGGTTGTGGGTTCATGAGGTTGCAAGTTTGATCCCTGGCCTTCCTCGGTAGGTTAAGGATCCGGTGTTGCCGTGAGCTGTGGTGTAGGTCGCAGACATGGCTCGAATCCCGCGTTGCCGTGGCTGTGGCGTAGGTCGGCAGCTGTAACTCCGATCAGACCCCTAGTCTGGGAACCTCCATGTGCTGCAGGTGTGGCCCTAAAAAGCAAAAAAAAAAAAAAAAAAAAAAAAAACCCTAAGACAGGCAGAGGCTGAAATTCATGCTCCCCGCTCCCAGCCCCCACCTCTACACAAGTGCAGTAGGTAACAACGTAGTGCTGTCCGGGCCAATTCCAGGCTGTAATCTACTCCTCAAATCCGGAACCGCCTTGGCTTGCTTACACTGGTCAGCAGACGTTTGTCTCCAGCGCCGGCGCGCCCCCTCTGGTTGAACCTGGTAACACAGGCAGAGAGAATGCAGCAGAATGAAATCCTCAGTGATTCCATGAGCATCCATTCAGGGGATATCCTCTCAGCTGCCACCGTGTCATACCTGCTGCTTTGGCCCTTCTTTCCCCTACACTCCCCGCCTTTTTTTAGGATTGCATTTTTCCGGCTACAGTTGTTTATCGTTCTGTTGATTTCCGCTGTACAGCAAAATGACCCAGACTTTCTTTCTCTCACGTTATCCTCCATCACGTTCCAACACAAGGGAGTGGATATAGTTCGCTGTGCTGTACAGCAGGATCTCATGGCTTATCCTCTCCAAATGCAATGGTGTCCATCTAGTAACCGCAAACTCCCAGTCCATACCACTCCCTCCCTCTCCCCCTCGGCAACCACAGTCTGTTCTCCAAGTCCAGGAGTTTATTTCTTTCCTATAGAAAGGCTTATTTGTGCTGTATATTAGAGTCCAGACATAAGTGATATTCTGTAGTGTTTATCTTTCTTTTTCTGACTTCACTTAGTCAGAAAGAGAAAGTCTCTAGTGCCGTCCGTCTTGCTGCAAATGTTATTATTTGTTCTTTTTATGGCTGAGTAGTATTCCATCGTGTACATGTACCACATCTTCCTAATCCATCCATGTGCCGATGGGCTTTTATGTAGTCCTCCACGCCTTGCTCACAGACCCTGATAGGATTCCAGGGAGGCAGTCACCTGTAAATCAACTCATGAATCCTCTGGGTGCTGGGGCACCTGGGGTGATGCATAGTCTGTCATTGGGCCCGGTTCCTGACTCTGCTGTCAGCAAGGCCATGGCCAAGTGGCCTCACCTCTCTGGGTGTCTGTTTCCATATAAACAGAAGGTAAAAGCAAGGGTTATAAAGTGGTGGCACACAGGCAAATCTGGCCCAACAACCGTATTTTTCTTGACCCCCCCTCGTTTTAAATATTTTTTGAGGAGTTCCCTTTGTGGCTCAGTGGGTTAAGGACCCAGCATAGTCTCTGCAAGGATGAGGGTTCAATCCCTGGCCTTGCTCAGTGGGTTAAGGATCCTGTATTGCTGCAAACTGTGGGGTAGGTCACAGATGCGACTCTGATCTGACGTTGCTGTGGCTGTGGTGTAGGCCAGCAGCTGCAGCTCCAATTTGACCCACTAGTCTGGGAACTTCCATATGGCCACAGGTGCAGCCATAGAAAAGAAAAAAAAATTTTGAATTAGTAGTTAAGATTTTATTTTTTTGAATTATTTTGGAGATTTACAATGTTGTGCTAGTTTCAGGTGTCTAGCAAGGGGAAATCAGCCACACACACACACACACACACACAAAACCACTCTTTTTCAGATTCTTTTCCCATCTAGGTTATTACAGAACATTGAGCAGAGTTCCCTGTGCTCTACAGCACGTCCTTGTTATCTGTTCTAAATATAGTAGTGTGTACATGTCAATCCCAGACTCCCAATTTATCCCTTCTCCCTACATTTCCCCCTTGAGCTGCCAAGATTTTAAAATCCTGATATCTCACTTTTACGTCTGCTTCCAACATTCTCTTGAAAAGTTGGACTGTCTGGCATCACAGGGCTCCAGTTCCCTCTTATGTACTTTTCCTATTATTTCTAGGGGATAAATTTCTAGAATTTCAATGACTGGGTTTAACGGAATGCATATTTTCTTTTTTTATTATTTATTTATTTATTTATGTCTTTTTGCCTTATCTAGGGCTGCACCCACATCATATGGAGGTTCCTAGGCTAGGCGTCTAACAGAAGCTGTAGCCGCCGGCCTTTGCCACAGCTCACGTCAACGCCGGATCCTTAACCCACTGAGCGAGGCCAGGGATGGAACCCACCGCCTCATGGTTCCTAGTCAGATTTGTTAACCACTGAGCCACGACGGGAACTCCAGAATGCATATTTTCAATTATAAAGGTTCTAAAGTCAGTTCTATCAAATGTCAAATGGGTAGGACTGGACTCAAATTTGAAATCCTTCTGGTCCTTGAAAACTGACAGTGTCCTGGGAAGCTTCGTACTTCATCTGGGTGATGAATTCAACACATGTTGATGAGGTGATTGCATAGCAAGTACTTTCCCAGGATTGTTTAGTGAGTAAATTAACAGATAATATGCAAAGTCAGTTGGTGATGGTGCTACAAAGAAGAGCAAAGCAGGGTGAGGGAACTGAGAGTGAGATCGAAGGGGCGGTATTTAAACAGAAAGGTCAGGAGTTCCCGCCATATCACAGTGGATATGAATCTGACTAGCATCCATGAGGACGCAGGTTCGATCCCTGTCCTCACTCAGTGGGTTGAGGATCCGGCATTGCTGTAAACTGTGGCGTGTGTAGGTCGCAGACACAGCTCAGATCTGGCACTGCTGTGGCTGTGGCGTAGGCCGGCAGCCACAGCTCCGATTTGACCCCTAGCCCGGGAACCTCCATATGCCGCAGGTGCAGCCCTAGAAAGACGTAAAAAATAAATAGAATGGTCAAGGAGGAGACATTTGAACCGACACATGAAGGAAGCGAGGGAGGGAACCCTGACGAGACCTAGGGAAGAGGAAACAGCAAATGCAAAGGCCCTGAGGCAGCAGCAAGCTTGACCTGTTCCGGAAGCAGCTGGCAGGCCGGTAGCTGCCCAGAGCTAGCAGAGCAGTGCCGGGCATGGAGATGAGGGCAGAGGCAGGCGCAGAACAGCAGGCCTCGCAAAGTTCAGATCGTATTTCAGAGGTGAGCGTTTTAAGAGGAGTGACATGACCCGACTTCAGTTTCAAAAAGATCACTACAGATGCTTCATCAGAAAGATCCCTGCAGATGCTTCGTCAACTGACCGTAGGAAGGAAAGGCTGGGAGAGATTGACCGTGGCTTAGATTTAAGTGCTGGGTTGGGGGATGGGACGAGAACTGATGGATTCAGGTTGTGCTCAAGCCGGCAGGACTTGCCGATGGGTTGGATAGGTGTGGGCCAGAAAGAGCCTGGCGGTGGCTGTCGCATGCCGTTTCCCCAGGTGGGGAAAATGGAGCAAGGAATGGGTTCGAAGAGGCGCAATAACTTAGATACACACTAAAGCGGGATTTAAGGCAAAAAGCATCCAGTGGAAACCTACTGCCCTAGAGAACTGTCAGTTTCATATGAATGAAAATTCCAATGTGCCGTGCAGCTATTAGCAGGATGGGTGTTATGTGCCAGCTCAAACAGCATTGACGTGCAGATAGAGCCACTAGAAACATAATTAGAAGCTCAAAGAAATACCACTGCACAACTCAACACATCTGCCTCTCTTTGGTTGAAGAGGCAGAAAATGAGGATGCAGAGAAGTGAAATAAGCTGATGTCATTAAACGTCAGACTTTCTGTCTTACAAAGAAGGCTTTTCTAGTCTCCAGATTTTCTTTAGTGAACATGTATGACTTTATGGGAGTGGACAGTAAATATTAAGGGGAAACTTTTAAACAGAAATAGGAGCAGATCGTGCCCAGAGCTAAATGAAGTCAGGACACTTGATTTTCCTCTTTCCTCTGTAAAATGGGTCTTCCTTCTGCATCTTCATGCTGAGGTCAAGGAGTACTTGAACCTCTGCTGCTCAGAGCTGCTCGGCGAAGGCTTTGCGGAGGCACAGAGCAGTGTGGGTCGTTTCCACCTGCCCTCTTTGGTTTCAGGCATTTGGCCTCATCAAGGGGACCAGAGTCGGAGTCCTCGTCCACGTGTCAGCCGCCAGCCAGGGCCCTCAGAGAGAGGAGTTCCAAAATGACCTCCTGGTAAGTCTCTGGCCCCAAGAAGTCCCCGAAACCACCGCCACCCAGCACACCCTCCCCTTGTAAGCTTGCTAACGAGGCTTTGTTGACAGCAAAAGAGAGTGTTTTACAAAGCGCAGTTGGCACTTAATTAGCACCTAAAAAAATGTTAAAAAAAAAAAAAAAAGTTGAGTGCTGGGAAACCTGGCCTCAGAGTCATTCCTCAGTCGCAGTGTGTTTCTAGTATTCGCGCCAAAGCAGAGTCCCTGTGAGCTTGACTTCGCTTCCCAAGCTCGGGGACCCTGGAAAGAAGGCATGGAGACGGTGATCGGTTGGGCTGACTGCAGCCCAGCGCAGGCTTCTGGTCTTCTCCAGACAGAGGAGCCGTTCTGGTTGCTCTGGCATGTCGCTAACCGAGAAGCTAAGACCTCTAGGATCGAGTCCCAGGCACCTCCGCCACTTTCTGGGTGACCGTGCCACCTTATCTGTAAAGTGGGGATGATGGCAGTTGACACCCCAAAGGGTTGCCAGGGGACAGAAGGGGTTGGTGCAAATGAAGTGGTGCGTCGGGCATGGAAAAAGCCCTCTGGGAAGTGCTTCTTTGGGGAAACTGGAGCTTTGAAGGGGACCTTAGCAGGAAAAGTACGAACCTTTTAGAGGGATCAGCATGGGCCAGTGTCCAGACCTGTCCCCTGTCCCTGGTCTCAGCGAGTGTCAGGGAACAGGCATCTGTTCAGGCTCGCCTTCATGACTGGTCCCCTGGGCTCTAGGTGGGCTGCTCCAGCATTGGCCAGAGCAGTACTTGCGTTGGCAGCAGCAGTGAAGTGTCCAGCTGGCCGAAGATGGGGAGAGGTTCTCTTACCTCTGGGTGTTCACCAGGCCAAGCCAGGGGCCCCCCAGCGGGCTGGTGCTCCGTCCCTCGCTCCATCCGTCTCTCCATCGCCAGCTCACACAACCTGGACAGAAACCACTGTCCTCACCCTCGCCCTCTTCTTCCTTGGGTGCCAGAGTTCAGCGCCGAGGGTCCAGCCACAGCACACACGGAGGTGGCTGCTCATCTCACCCACACCTGTGGCCCAAGTGTCCCCTAAGGAGCCGCTCTGGGAGGGACGTGGGTCTTCGGTCAGGGGCAGTGAGGGCACAGCCAGGGACCGGCTGGGACAAGAGCTAGGATGCTCCTCCTGCACCCCCGCGACCGCACGGGCAGCAAGCAGATGTCCACTTGGGGGCCACCAAGCTGAGCCTCAAGCGACCGTGTTTCAGCACAGCTCACGCCCCTGCCCAGAGGGCCAGCCACGGTGTGAGAGGGCTGTGGCCCTTGGAGCCAGTGATGTCCTTTTGTCCCCCAGAGCCTCATCGATGAGCAGCTGAGCCACAAGGAGAAGCTGTACGTCCTCTCTTTTGGCAACACCAGCAGTGCCCTCTGGCCCGACCCCGTGGAAGTCAGCCCCTCCACGTGAGTGACTGCCCAGCCTCGGCCTGGGTGTTCCTCCCTGGCGGGGGTCTTTATTGCACAATTAAAGTGCAAACCCAAGGAGTTCCCGTCATGGCTGAGCAGAAACAAATCCGACTAGTATCCATGAGGACCCAGGTTCAATCCCCGGCCTCGCTCAGTGGCTTAAGGATCCGGCGTTGCCGTGAGCTGTGGTGTAGGTCGCAGACACAGCTTGGATCCCGCGTTGCTGTGGCCGTGGTGTAGGCCGGCAGCTGCAGCTCCTATTTTACCCCTAACCTGGGAACCTCCACATGCTGCAGGTGCGGCCCTACAGAAAGAAAAAAATAAAGTGCAAACCCAAGACCCAACAGATAAGTGAGTACAAAGAGACAATTCACAAAAAGAAACACAGAGAGCCAGTAACTTCTGGGAAAGTGTTCAACCTCACAAGCATCATGAAAGGTGAAAACCAGACATCGTTTTTACCCAGAAAACGAGTACAGATAGTTTTATTATCATGAAATTGTTCGTTTTCAAAAATTCAAGCGATATGAAAAGATAAATAATAGCAAATGAGTCTCTCTCTGCCCCTTGTTCCACGCTTGCCTCCCAATAGCCATTTCTTCTGCTTCCACAGCCTTCGCACACACATGCATCTGTGTGTTTCTCATCTTTTCCTTAAACATAATCAGGAACATGTTACACTGTTCTGCATCTTGGCTTTGCTACTAAGCTTTTAAAATTGTTTTAATTAAAGTACAGTTGGGAGTGCCCATCATGGCTCAGTGGTTAACGAATTCGACTAAGAACCATGAGGTTGCGGGTTCGATCCCTGGCCTTGCTCAGTGGGTTAAGGATCCGGCGTTGCCGTGAGCTGTGGTTCTTAGTCGCAGACACGGCTCGGATCCCTCGTGGCTGTGGCTCTGGCGCAGGCCGGCAGCTACAGTTCTGATTAGACCCCTAGCCTGGGAAACTCCATATGCCGGGGGGTGCGGCCCTAAAAGGACAAAAGACCAAAAAAAAAAAAAAAAAGTATGCAACTAATCTTTTTTTTTTTTTTTTGTCTTTTTGCCTTTATCTAGAGCTGCACCCGCGGCATATGGAGGTTCCCAGGCTAGGGGTCTAACAGGACCTGTAGCCGCCAGCCTTCGCCCCAGCCACAGCAACGCAGGATCTGAGCCGCGTCTGCAACCTACACCACAGCTCATGGCAACGCCAGATCCTTAACCCACTGAGTGAGGCCAGGGATCGAACCCGCAACCTCATGGTTCCTAGTCGGATTCATTAACCACTGAGCCACGACGGGAACTCCCATATGCAACTAATCTTGAATGTCATTTTCTCTCAGTACACAGAGATCTACCTCATTCTTT